>OZ016502.1:15602320-15672494 GCA_963966595.1 Physocephala rufipes | reverse complement strand
ATATATATATATATATATATATATATATATATATATATATATATATATATATATATATATATATATATATATATATATATATATATATATATATATATATATATATATATATATATATATATATATATATATATATATATATATATATATATATATATATATATATAATATATATATATATATATATATATATATATATATATATATATATATATATATATATATATATATATATATATATATATATATATATATATATATATATATATATATATATATATATATATATATATATATATATATATATATATATATATATATATATATATATATATATATATATATATATATATATATATATATATATATATATATATATATATATATATATATATATATATATATATATATATATATATATATATATATATATATAATATTATATATATATATATATATATATATATATATATATATATATATATATATATATATATATATATATATATATATATATATATATATATATATATATATATATATATATATATATATATATATATATATATATATATATATATATATATATATATATATATATATATATATATATATATATTTGGTGTGTATTATATTGTATATGTATATTATATTTGCGAATGCACTTTTTATATTCGCTTCGTTTTAACTCTTTAACTGTGCTTAACTAAATTTAACTGTGCTTAACTAAATTTATTTAATTACTAACTATGCGACATTATATCATAAATTATCACCAACATCCATTAACATTCATAAAATGTAACATCGTAACAATCATTTTAAATTTCATATATATTAACGTTTGTGAAATGTTTTACATATCATTGTACAATTTTAATTTCCTAACAATTTGTTACGTATATCTAATAAGTGTGCATTGTATATTTGTAAATACATTAAATAAGTGTGCATTGTATATTTGTATGTGGGTGTTATAGGCCTACTGGGGAACCGGACATCCAAAAAAAACCGGTAACGCGCCAATGTGGAAACATCCTCTGATGGAAAACAGCCCTCTGATGGAAATTTTATGTTTTCATTTGTTTACTATAGGAAATCCGTTTCACTACTACTGCTCTCATCAAAAAAACTCCTTTCGGCTACTTCCATTTTTGATACTGTTTCCTCCGTTGTCTTTTTTGTGTCTGTTTTCTCTTCACTTATTTGCTCCTTCTTTTCTGGAAAGGAAAATATTCAAAATTAATTTGTATTCGATCATTATATTGTTTTTACTTTTTGGATTACTTCGCGCTTATACGTTTTAAATTATTTAGTCTCATTGCCATTCTTGGGGACTTCATGTAGGAGGCATTGATTCTTTCCTTCCAGCGCTCTCAAAAATGTTTCTCTGCTGTTTTTGTGGATTTCTTTTTGCAGCCATTTACTTCCGGTGCTTTTTACTAAACCCATTTTTGGTTCAATATTCTCAGCATCAGCTGAATTTAACGCGCTTTCTTCTTAGGTTTCCTAAACAACGTTCGCAACGGCTCGATTTCTACATTTTCGGTCTCAAAAATATCCGCGCATAGTATTTGATTTTGCTGTTTGCCATCACCGAAGGACGAGTTATGGCAATATTAAGTTCATCCGGAGTAATGTCAACATCGTCCTCAACTCTTTCTTGTTGTTCCTTCCTACGGGATTCCACAATATTCATCAGCTCTTTATCCTATTTTGGGATTTGTGGTGACATGAAAACAAGACACCAGTGGTGTTGGCCAGCTCAAAGTGGTGTTGGCCAACCCATTCGAATTCTAGCTGAAGCCCATGTTCTGTTCCACTTTTACATATTAATTGGCCCTATTCTGGCTTTTCTGTTATTCTGTTATAAAATTCTGTTATGCATTCATAACAGATCGTGATCATAACAGATTTGTTAAAAGTGGTATTCTGTATCGTGAACTTTTATCTGTAAACGCATATTCAAACAGGAAATCTACTACGAATTCTATTCAATTGACGGATGTCAAAGAATTTAAAAATTTTTCATAACAGATACAAAAATCTGCCTTTTATTCTGTTACAGATCATAGCAGATTCTGTTAAAGATTTTGCCGCAGAGAATACGAATTTTGGTTATGATAAAAGATAATTTGACATATAGAAATTTTGTATGTAAAAACATAACAGAATAACAGATCTTTTACATAAAAGATTTGCCAGAATAGGGCCAAATATTTTCTTTCACTTAAACTATATAGAACTTATTGAATTTAAATTCTTTTTCGTGACTCTTTTTCTTATTATTTTCACTATAGAGCACAAAATGTGCTTTCAAATCAGAGATCTCTGTTTCAAACAGAGATAATGAGATAGGAAACTCTTTACCCACAAAAAAATGTGGCAAAAACAAACCAAAATTTTACACGACCGAATCTCACGTACAGCGGTTATGTATATGTGTGCGTAATTCACCATTTTAAATGTCACGTATGATATTTCATGAAAATATGTAAACAGTTCGCTTCGGCGACTTGACTTGAAAGCACGTTCTGTGCTCTGTTTGATTTTTTTAGGTGGAGATAATAAGAAAGAGTCACGAACAAGAATATTTAATTCTTGAATAATTGAATTCTATCCAAAATAGAATGCTGGAAGGCAAACAATTAATTTGCAATCAAGGTAGTATAAAGCAGCCTACACAAAATAGAAATAATCAAGTGAAAGACGCCACTTATTTCGAAAAAGAAATTGAAACAGGCGCGCCTAACAAATTATTTAATTCACAAGAACTCAGTCATCAAAGTAAAACAGGCTCCATACTTTTTAAAATTTACGGTAATTCTATTAAATATTTCATTTTTCGTCGCAATCGATTAATATAGTCAATTCTTTCAGATTTTCATTGATTTTAATGCGCGAATGAGCTAAACTTTCCTCTAGTTCTAACCAATTCAGAACGCTTAACAATTTATGGTAACTCACCAAGCATTAAAACTCTCTTGCATGAAGTTTTCAAGAATGGAAATGAGACTAACACCCTTATTCACAAGTTCACTTTTTCAGAGACGACGTCGTCAAGAACTAGTTTTTTCGGCAATATTTTTTGATTAGTATTCACAAGTTCACCTTTTAAGACGACGCCGTCCAAACAAACGTGTTTGTTTACATTTCTAAAGACGACGCCGTCGAGCTCTGAGGAACGATGTGAGATTGATTATTCACAAGTACGACATCATTGACGACGACGTCTAAAAATTGGACGACACCTAGGTAGGTGTCGTCTTCTCATAAAAATGAAATTTTTAAAGCAAAATATTTTATGATATTGCATATTTTCAAAATGTATTTATTATTTACATCTATTTGTTACTAATTACATATTATAATGTTAGTATTAAAATAATTCAATACTTAAAATACAAATTAATGATATTGTCAATTTTATTCATATAATTAATAAAAAGAGAAAGAAAAACAAGATTGCTTTCTTTTAAACGAAAAATGCGTAAATATAGTGGAATTTGTTTCGGTATCACTTTTTTCAACATTTCAACAAGAGTGAAAAGTAACAAAAAAATTTCAACAAGAGTAAATGAAACACATGTATTGTGCATGCGCTAGAACAAAATAAGAATAGAGACGACGACGTCTCGAGACTCACCTTTTCAAAAAGTGAACTTGTGAATAATAAAATTTTCACTTTAGTGAACATCGAAGGTGGACGGCGTCGTCTTCAAAAGTGAACTTGTGAATAACGATGTAAATAATTTAAAAGGTATAGAAGGCGCGAAGTAATACAAAAAGTAAAAACAATATAATGGTCGAATTCTAATTAATTTTGAATATTTTCCTTTCTAGAAAAGAAGCAGCAAAGAAGTGAAGAGAAAACATACGCAAAAAAGACAACGGAGGAAACAGTATCAAAAATGGAAGTAGCCGAAAGAAATTTATTTGATGAGAGCAGTAATAGTGAAACGGAAGAAACGGAAAAATCCTGACGGCTTTTGGGATCGCCTCATAAGATATTTTGACCTGGACGATACGCGTAATCAAACACTAATCGATGCACACTTTCAGAGGAAACAACTGTTGAAACGATTAGATTAGAGACCTGCTTGTGTTCGTCGTTTGGATAGAGAATTAGTAGCAAAATTTTAGTGAATAATTTTCGTAACTGAATTTAATTTCTTTTTGAAAGATCATGTGCTTTAATATATTTACTTTTAATCATTTAATAATAAAATTCTAAATAGTATTTAAATGTATGTACGTCAATTTCTGTATTTGTGATTTCTTCTTACTCTTCTACCCTTTGGCAGCATGTTCGCAAGTCTGGCATCTTATATTTTTGCTTAAATTTATTTAAATGTAAAAATTTTTAATACTCTTGTTTTATAATATAATAATTGAATTTTTAAGTTGTTTTAGCTCAATTAATATGTTATTTTAATTAAGCTAAGTTTATTATTAATTGTTAATTTAGTTATAAAAGTTGATTACAATGTTTGAAAGTTAAAAGATAAATTAAACAGAATGTTAAAATTAATTAAGAATGTTAAATTTTCTGATCATTAGGCATTGGACATTTTTAAACTAAAAATTTTTAAATCAGTGCTAAACATGTTACACTTTTATATTGGTATAATATTACGGTTTTCCAATTGGCACTAGAACTCTCAATTGGAAAACATCAGCAACTACTTGAACATCTTAAAGTGATCCATCGGTGGCAGCATCCGGAAACCTGAACACGACCTCATCGCCTGGACATCCAGCCTGGGAGCACCCTCGCACACGTGGCATATTATTTTATTATTAGAAAACACGAAGTTTATGAATTTATAAATTTAATTAAAATTTTTTTTAAATTTACCGCGCACGTAAGTTGTGGTGGAAAAATGTATGAAAAAATCATTGGGAGGTGAAAAATAAATTAAGGCATGCCAATTCAAGCAATTTTATTCATTCGCTTTTATACGAATTTCTCTTAAGGATGAATTCATCACAATAATGTTGAAGAAATAAGTACGCAAAATATGTTATAAATTACGTAAATTATTCATATAAATGATGTAAACCATGCTCTACATATTTTTAATATGAATACCAAATATATTGAATTGAACTAAACTATTCAGGATAGAAATAAAACTTACTTAAATAATAACAGTAACTCAAAGTGGAGTTAGAAATTACCAAATAATAGTATTAGTTCACATTATTATTACGCATTATTATTATTATTATTATTACATTATTATTTACATTACAAAGTAAATTAAATTGACGTATTCTTTTATTAGCTTGTTATTTAAGTCACACCATTTCGGAAATTATTAAAACTAAGCACTAGAACTAAGATGTTCGGTTTTTTCCATATAAAATTTTTAAATTAATTTAAATTAATAATATTAATTAAATATTAATTTAAAGCGAATATAGAACTTATAAAGTATTTACAATGAGGTGTTATATTAAAACATTGGTACTAGAGCTTGAATAACTTGGTGTACGATTAGCAAATATGATGATTTAAAACACAGTTCTGCACTTGGTTTCAGGTTAATGTGAATAAGTAATGCGCTAAATTCCTTTAAGTGAATTGTTTTTAGTATTAGTTTAATTTACTTTATCCTCTTAGGTAGAGTTATTTCTATTAAGCAAGTAATTTTTAATTTTTGAATCACTAACCTTACACGCAATATCGTTTCATTTGCGTTTGTTTTGTTATATGTACAAAAGAAAAAGATTTTCGCTAATAAATTAATACTTATATCAAACAATATATAAATACAAAGCATATACACAAGTTGAACTATAAAAGTGTACATGAAATTTAATTCAACACTATATATAGATAACTAGGTTGGAATCTCAAAACAAAGGTGTTGGGATATGTAGACGGGATTGCCAAAAGGGTCTGAGGCTGAAAAGTTTTTTGGGAACGAAGTTTGCAATTCCAAGAATTGTTCTCATTTGTTTGGAAACGTAACTTCCGATTTCCAGGAATTTCAACCAACACTAACGCCAATCAGAGCTGCATTTTGCCAATCTGTCAGAAGTTTCCTATCTCGTTATCTCTGGTTTCAAATCAAGCCGTCGAAGCGAACTGTTTACATATTTTCATGAAATGAAATACGTGACATTTAATTTGATTTATTACGCATACGTATACATAACCCCTGTATGTGAGTTTCGGTCGTGTAAAATTTTGTCATTTTTTTGACACATTTTTTTCGGGAAAAGAGTTTCCTATCTCGTTGTCTCTGGTTTATTTGGTTTGTCTGGTTTATTTGGTTTATTTTAAATCTGGCGATTTATTTTGCTTTCCTGAAACCTTATTTTTCTCCACAAAATTTTAACTTTGGTTTTTAATGTACAAATACGAAGTTCTAGAAGAAAAAATAACCAAATACGAAATAATTTGCTTGGATTTACTTAAACATGTTCAAATCAATTTCTCCACTGTTTAAGAAGTGTGTTTATAGAGAGAATGAGTGGCGGAAGTTACAAATTCTAAATACGGAAATGTCCTTTAAAATCTGAATTATCATATTCCACCGATTCATTGATAGCGTTAGTGTTAACACCTTTAATTTAGGTTCTACCATTTAAACTTGAACACATTTAGTTCACCAGCGACAAGGCGCTGTCAAAATTATATGCCCCTTATGGACAATCAGAACAAAATGAAAAATATATTACACTTTTGTCAAAGGCAATGTGGAAATTACTCCAAAGTTTCAAATTTTATCTAAACATTACGCAAATGAAATTTTTACTAAAATATCAGTTTCAGTTAAATCAGCATATATTCTGCAGCACAATAGAAAGCAGCTCATTACTATCCCCCAACCGTTTCATAAATTGGGCTTCTGTCGATTGTTCTAAACTTGAACTCCCCAAATGAAAATTCATGGTTCTCATACAATTTATAAGCTGCGCTTTCGATATATTTTAAATATAGGCGAAAATATAAAAAATGGCATTCGTTACCTATCTACTATAACTATGGTGAACTTTAACTCGTTATAATATGGTGAATTCTGAATTATAAATTATTTGATTGCTTGTTACATAGCCTCTGACAATGTGAATAAAAAATTCAACAGGCGAGAGATGCTTTAAAATGATTATACCGTTATTGAGAAATACACCTTTGTTTAATTTTAAGCCTTTGTAAAGATACAGTCCCAATACTAAAAGCTTGTGCAACTACATCCTACTACAGACTGTTTCATCTCCTTACTCATCTGAAGTTTCCTCTATTTTTACAAGCGACGTCGGAAGCACCTATGCGGAAATTCTATGGTTTTAAATTTGATTTTATTATTATCCCGATGGAACGTTTTTTGTGAAATTCGATTTATTCTCGCCGACGAGGAAGAGGTTTTCATATTTCCTTTAGAAGTACTTTTATTAATTTAATGAGATTAAATATTTTATATAAATTACAAAGCTTTCGATAGTCACTTTTTTACTCAGAATAGTTAATATATTATAATTCATTGTTTTAATGAAACAGTACTTCATCTTTGGGATTCACAATAAATATGTTAGAAATTTGCCTCAGATTGAATTTAATTTCTTTTTGAAAGATCATGTGCTTTAATATATTTACTTTTAATCATTTAATAATAAAATTCTAAATAGTATTTAAATGTATGTACGTCAATTTCTGTATTTGTGATTTCTTCTTACTCTTCTACCCTTTGGCAGCATGTTCGCAAGTCTGGCATCTTATATTTTTGCTTAAATTTATTTAAATGTAAAAATTTTTAATACTCTTGTTTTATAATATAATAATTGAATTTTTAAGTTGTTTTAGCTCAATTAATATGTTATTTTAATTAAGCTAAGTTTATTATTAATTGTTAATTTAGTTATAAAAGTTGATTACAATGTTTGAAAGTTAAAAGATAAATTAAACAGAATGTTAAAATTAATTAAGAATGTTAAATTTTCTGATCATTAGGCATTGGACATTTTTAAACTAAAAATTTTTAAATCAGTGCTAAACATGTTACACTTTTATATTGGTATAATATTACGGTTTTCCAATTGGCACTAGAACTCTCAATTGGAAAACATCAGCAACTACTTGAACATCTTAAAGTGATCCATCGGTGGCAGCATCCGGAAACCTGAACACGACCTCATCGCCTGGACATCCAGCCTGGGAGCACCCTCGCACACGTGGCATATTATTTTATTATTAGAAAACACGAAGTTTATGAATTTATAAATTTAATTAAAATTTTTTTTAAATTTACCGCGCACGTAAGTTGTGGTGGAAAAATGTATGAAAAAATCATTGGGAGGTGAAAAATAAATTAAGGCATGCCAATTCAAGCAATTTTATTCATTCGCTTTTATACGAATTTCTCTTAAGGATGAATTCATCACAATAATGTTGAAGAAATAAGTACGCAAAATATGTTATAAATTACGTAAATTATTCATATAAATGATGTAAACCATGCTCTACATATTTTTAATATGAATACCAAATATATTGAATTGAACTAAACTATTCAGGATAGAAATAAAACTTACTTAAATAATAACAGTAACTCAAAGTGGAGTTAGAAATTACCAAATAATAGTATTAGTTCACATTATTATTACGCATTATTATTATTATTATTATTACATTATTATTTACATTACAAAGTAAATTAAATTGACGTATTCTTTTATTAGCTTGTTATTTAAGTCACACCATTTCGGAAATTATTAAAACTAAGCACTAGAACTAAGATGTTCGGTTTTTTCCATATAAAATTTTTAAATTAATTTAAATTAATAATATTAATTAAATATTAATTTAAAGCGAATATAGAACTTATAAAGTATTTACAATGAGGTGTTATATTAAAACATTGGTACTAGAGCTTGAATAACTTGGTGTACGATTAGCAAATATGATGATTTAAAACACAGTTCTGCACTTGGTTTCAGGTTAATGTGAATAAGTAATGCGCTAAATTCCTTTAAGTGAATTGTTTTTAGTATTAGTTTAATTTACTTTATCCTCTTAGGTAGAGTTATTTCTATTAAGCAAGTAATTTTTAATTTTTGAATCACTAACCTTACACGCAATATCGTTTCATTTGCGTTTGTTTTGTTATATGTACAAAAGAAAAAGATTTTCGCTAATAAATTAATACTTATATCAAACAATATATAAATACAAAGCATATACACAAGTTGAACTATAAAAGTGTACATGAAATTTAATTCAACACTATATATAGATAACTAGGTTGGAATCTCAAAACAAAGGTGTTGGGATATGTAGACGGGATTGCCAAAAGGGTCTGAGGCTGAAAAGTTTTTTGGGAACGAAGTTTGCAATTCCAAGAATTGTTCTCATTTGTTTGGAAACGTAACTTCCGATTTCCAGGAATTTCAACCAACACTAACGCCAATCAGAGCTGCATTTTGCCAATCTGTCAGAAGTTTCCTATCTCGTTATCTCTGGTTTCAAATCAAGCCGTCGAAGCGAACTGTTTACATATTTTCATGAAATGAAATACGTGACATTTAATTTGATTTATTACGCATACGTATACATAACCCCTGTATGTGAGTTTCGGTCGTGTAAAATTTTGTCATTTTTTTGACACATTTTTTTCGGGAAAAGAGTTTCCTATCTCGTTGTCTCTGGTTTATTTGGTTTGTCTGGTTTATTTGGTTTATTTTAAATCTGGCGATTTATTTTGCTTTCCTGAAACCTTATTTTTCTCCACAAAATTTTAACTTTGGTTTTTAATGTACAAATACGAAGTTCTAGAAGAAAAAATAACCAAATACGAAATAATTTGCTTGGATTTACTTAAACATGTTCAAATCAATTTCTCCACTGTTTAAGAAGTGTGTTTATAGAGAGAATGAGTGGCGGAAGTTACAAATTCTAAATACGGAAATGTCCTTTAAAATCTGAATTATCATATTCCACCGATTCATTGATAGCGTTAGTGTTAACACCTTTAATTTAGGTTCTACCATTTAAACTTGAACACATTTAGTTCACCAGCGACAAGGCGCTGTCAAAATTATATGCCCCTTATGGACAATCAGAACAAAATGAAAAATATATTACACTTTTGTCAAAGGCAATGTGGAAATTACTCCAAAGTTTCAAATTTTATCTAAACATTACGCAAATGAAATTTTTACTAAAATATCAGTTTCAGTTAAATCAGCATATATTCTGCAGCACAATAGAAAGCAGCTCATTACTATCCCCCAACCGTTTCATAAATTGGGCTTCTGTCGATTGTTCTAAACTTGAACTCCCCAAATGAAAATTCATGGTTCTCATACAATTTATAAGCTGCGCTTTCGATATATTTTAAATATAGGCGAAAATATAAAAAATGGCATTCGTTACCTATCTACTATAACTATGGTGAACTTTAACTCGTTATAATATGGTGAATTCTGAATTATAAATTATTTGATTGCTTGTTACATAGCCTCTGACAATGTGAATAAAAAATTCAACAGGCGAGAGATGCTTTAAAATGATTATACCGTTATTGAGAAATACACCTTTGTTTAATTTTAAGCCTTTGTAAAGATACAGTCCCAATACTAAAAGCTTGTGCAACTACATCCTACTACAGACTGTTTCATCTCCTTACTCATCTGAAGTTTCCTCTATTTTTACAAGCGACGTCGGAAGCACCTATGCGGAAATTCTATGGTTTTAAATTTGATTTTATTATTATCCCGATGGAACGTTTTTTGTGAAATTCGATTTATTCTCGCCGACGAGGAAGAGGTTTTCATATTTCCTTTAGAAGTACTTTTATTAATTTAATGAGATTAAATATTTTATATAAATTACAAAGCTTTCGATAGTCACTTTTTTACTCAGAATAGTTAATATATTATAATTCATTGTTTTAATGAAACAGTACTTCATCTTTGGGATTCACAATAAATATGTTAGAAATTTGCCTCAGATTGCATTAGCAAACTACTATATAGTAGGAGCTGGAGAATAACAAACATTCTCCAGCTCCTTTTGTGAAACTATCACCAAATGTTCGTTCAAGCTTCTATCAATTTTTTCTACGGAAATTAATTTCTCTTCGTGTTTTGACTTTATAAACAAATTAAAATTGATTCCATATAGTCCGAAAAGAATTTCAATTTCACGGCGCAATTGACTCATAGTTATTAAATTTTTAGATTCTGGGTGCTCAATTAACAGACTGGTGTAACGACTGGCGGTAAAGCGCGGCATTACATCATCGCCCAAAGCAACATTTATCCAAGCACATGAAGGCGGTTGATGATTATCTTCGGTAGAGCAAATAGTTAATTCCAAATCGGCTCCTTTCAAGTCAAACATTTCTCTTATTATTATCCTTTTTCTTCCGACGCTTTGCGGTGAATATTTTATAAAGTCTGATTTAATGGCAGTTTTAATCATAGCATGATAATCGTTTAATACCTTTAGAATTTGTTCATTCTTCAACGAGCTTTTATCACTGAGAGCGTAATATATTATAACCGGGTCCGATGGTATCAACTGCGCTTTTTTTTTTAATTTCTGCACACGATTTATAATCTCGCGAGCGTACCCTTCTTCCATCAGATCATCATTAGGTGTCATATCCATTAATACAAGTACTTCGTTATCGCTATGGGCTTCAAAATTTGGTCCAATCGCTGATGATATACAATAAATAATGCGTACTTCATTCATCTCCAGGCGATGCCCGCATATATCGTAATACCCTGCTGTCAAATGCCTCTGTATATGCTCATCTGTTAACGCTTTAATCGATGCCATTACAGTTTTAAAGTCACCCTTAAGACGCTGACCTAATAGTTTGTGATCCGGTTCAGCTCGTAGAGTAACTCCATATTTCTCTTTATCGGAACTTAAGGTTAGTTTGCGTACATTAAGTTCGCTAAGAATAAGTTCTCGTAGCTTTTCAATCGCGAGCAAACTTGACGGATCCTTATGAATTACTATAATCTCTGATACAGGATATTTAACGGGCAGTGTGCGACGATCTCGCATTACTCGGCCCAGTTCAATAACAGCTTGCATTAATGCAACGGATTTTTCAATGTCAGATCGTATAAATTGGGTATTACATGCGGGCATCATTTCAAAATGCACCGATGTTGCAGACGGTTTTGTCGATGATGTGCTATTCTGTGGTTTGAAAATAATCAAACGTTTGTAAAAATATTCGGAGAGGAAAGGCGTAAATGGTGCCATCATTACAACCATTGAGGAGAGAACATCGTATAATGTATCCAGCGATTGCAAGCATTCATTCTGACCCATTTCTCCCTTAATACGACGACGATTGAGTCGAACGTACCTAAAAAATTCTCAAGAAAGTCAAAATGGTTGATCCTGAAAGCAACGGTTGACCTAATCATCCTGTAAATACATACCAATTTGTGAGTTGATCGATGAATTTCGTTAGACGAGGCACCACCGTATAAAGGCGATATTGTTTCATTTCCGTCGCAAAGAATTTCAGTAAGGATTCTTTGAAGGACAAAATCCATATATCAATAATTGAAGCATTCTTCATACTGGCACCATGACGAGCCTTATCGTACATATAAACCAAACCGTTGTTCCGAAGATCCTCCTTTTCATAACGTATGATGTTTTGTACCAAAAAACGGTAGGCATTATACCAAGGCAAAAAGACATCTTTGATAATATCTCGCACTCCCTCCTCCTTGAAGCGCAACGTTTCGGCTCGAACTACCGGTGAATTAATGAGGTACAAACGTAATGCATCAGCGCCATACTTATGTACTATGTCCATCGGATCAGGATAATTTCGTTTACGTTTCGACATCTTCTGACCATCAGCAGCCAAAACCAAACCATTCGCGATAAGATTTTTAAAAGGAGGCTTATTAAAAAGCGCCGTCGATATGACTAGCAACGTATAAAACCAACCACGTGTTTGATCGATACCTTCACCTATAAAATCTGCTGGGAAATTGGTCGTGAAATCACGTTCGTTTTCAAATGGAAAATGTTGCTGCGCGAAAGGCATCGAACCGGATTCAAACCAACAATCGAAAACAGCTTGGATGCGCCGAAGAGGCGGTCTTCCCGAAATGGCCGAAGGAATTTCAATATCATCAATATTTTCACGATGCAAATCCTGAATTATCTTGCCAGAAAGCTCTTCCAATTGTTTTATGCTGCCAACACAAACAATTTCATCACCACTTGATGAACGCCAAATTGGTATTGGTGTACCCCAATAACGATTACGACTGATCTGAAAAAATTCAGTTGTTCAAAAAATAAATCAGTAATTTAATTTAAAATTTATTGTTACAATACTTTAAGCCACTTTTTATTAATACTTACTGCCCAATCTCTCGCTTCTTTCAGCCAATTTCCAAAACGTTTCTCACGAACAAAATCCGGAACCCAATACGTTTGTGAACTGCAAGCTAGCAAATTCTTTGACATATGTTCCACTCTAACAAACCAGGAAGGCACAGCCTTGTAAATTAACGGCGTATCTGAACGCCAACAGAATGGATAACTGTGCTTTACTTGATCCACAGAAACTAGATTTCCCTTTGTTTTTAACATTTGAATAATTTTTTTGTCAGCATCCTTCACATACTGACCAACAAAATCAGTCACCTCCTCAGTAAAGCGTCCCGAATCGTCCAACGGGCAAATAACTGCACTTGATTTAGTTATAATACCGGCATTTAGGCATACTCTGTAGTCGTCTTCTCCAAAATAAGGAGCATTGTGAACAATTCCCGTGCCTGAATCTTCGGTAACATAATCATCAATGAGTATACGAAAGGCCTTAGCGACCGAACCCAATTTCTCGAAATATGGAAATAGAGGCCGATAGTATTTGCCACCTAATGCTTTACCTTCACACCTATCAATTATTTTATATTCATCTGGTGATTTATACACGTAGCCCAAACGACACTCAGCTAAAATGTAAAAGCGGCCAGTCTTCTCGTCCTCAACCTTCACGTAAATCATATGTGGATTTACACAACATGCATAGTTCGAAGGTAGTGTCCATGGAGTTGTAGTCCAGATCAAAATATACGTATTAGTTTCATTAATTAATTCCAAAGCACACACTACGCAAGGATCGATTATCTCTTTATAATTTTGACCAGATTCGAAATTGGATAAAGGCGTGGTACAGGCCGTGGAATAAGGCATTACCTTAACACCCTGATAAATAAGCCCTTTATCAAAAAGTTGCTTAAAAACCCACCAAATTGTTTCCATATACCACGGATATAACGTTTTATAGTCATTCTTAAAATCAATCCATCGACCCACTCGTGTAATGATTTCTTCCCATTCGTTAGCGTAACGCATAACAATCTTCCGACATTCGCCGTTGTATTTGGCAATTCCCATTTTTGCCACATCTTCCGGGCTTCGTATATTTAATAACTTATCGATTTCAAATTCCACCGGTAATCCATGACAATCCCAACCGAATCGTCGGTCTACATGGTACCCTTGTTGGTAGGCGTATCGTGTGACAATATCCTTAATAGTCCCTGCTAAAATGTGTCCGTAATGTGGGAGGCCAGTGGCAAATGGGGGACCATCATAGAATGTATATTTCGGTTTGCCCTTCGAAAGAATCATGCACTTTTCAAAAATCTTCTGCTCTCTCCACGCATCGAGAACTTTTTGTTCCTCAGCAGGAAAATTAATGGTCTCTGAAATACGGCAAACATCCTCACGTGTCATGACATCTGTTCTCGCAGCAACCATTGTAATAATTCCTTCAAGTATCAAAGCAATTAGTAAATTTATTTACGAAGCCACTTTTACAAGTACTTAAAGTTTCACTGATAACCAACTATTCCCAAAATTAAACTTGTTCCACGGACACCAAAGCATAAAATTGAAACCGGTGAAGATAATCACCCGCAGAAGATATGACGTGACAATTAAGGGATAACGAGATTGGATACTTCCCACTAATGCACATGCATTTGCTCTATGCAATCACAGAATGGTACAAACTTAACTGGAATTTGGTACTCATTTCTTAGGAAACGCGTACTTGCGTCAACATCAATCAAAAACATGGGCTCGAGTAGTAGGTTATTTCGACCTTACCCGTCAAATGTTTGGTGAATATGGTAGAATCGTCTCAAGGTTTTGGTTAATTTCTTTACAAAATTTATTTCGAGTATGTTAAAAAATAGATTGACGATGAATGGGAGATAATTACATGGAAATTGGATATTGTTTTTGGTCTCTCAAGCTTCTAAAATATAATATTTGGTACTGAGTTACGGGACATACTGCTCTATGAGACCCCTGCTCTATGAGACAGCTGCTAATCAAAAAACTCGTTCTTTGGTAATCCAAGAAACGAGTTCGTTATTCAACTCGCTTTTACGTCTTTTTGATAATCTAAGAGACGAGTCGAGACGCGAAAGTAGGTTTTTTCTGCTAAAAAGGAAGAGAGCTTATGAATTGTCGTCTCCATATAAAATTAGAAGATATTTAGGAAGATTTAATTTTAATTTTTATTTGTACTATTTTTAATGAAAACAGAGAAGTGAATATGAATGAATTTAATTTAGTTTAATTTGAATTTAATTGGGTTTGTAAAACATGTAAACATATGAAAACAGTATATAAGCAATATTTAATTTTTATTCGATGAGTTTCACGAAATGTATTTAATGTATTGTAATAGAAATAACCTGGACCTGGGAATAGAAAAAATAAACCTAGAAGCAGAAAAAATCATCCGCGCATCTATTTGCAAATTACCGCAAATTATTTTGTGTAATTTGTCACAAACCAAAAGGTTTGTTTACAGTGTTGGAAAGTGGTTCGCGAAAATAAACTTGGTGCATACTTTTGACTGAAAATTGAGCAAATTTACGAAAAAAGCTGAAATATAATTTTATGAATATTTTGCACAGTTTATTTTATATTTTAACTATGTTTATTTTGGGTATATCGTGAAGAATACCAACTGTTTTGAATTTTTGTGTATTCACCACATTGAGAATTATAAAATTTTTACTTCCCAACACTGTAAATATATTAGCCACCATAAACGAAACGTAAGAGTCAAACGAGGTAAACACCTCGTCTCTTAGAATACCCTTTTTCATCGTTCGTGAGTCGTTAACGTTCAACGTTAAATAGTTACCTCGTCTCTTAGAATTCGCACCAGACACTTCGCTCTAATCCACATGCATTTGCTCAATACAATCACAGAATGGTGCAAATTTAGCTGGAATTTGTTACTTATTTCTTAGGAAACGCGTACTCGGGTCAACAGCAATCGAAAATATGGGTTTCGAGTAGAGGGTGTCTTGGATCTTCAGCGTCAAAGGTTTGGTGAACATGGTTAAGTTTTCGGGGGATTTTGATTAAATTCTTCACACAATTTACTTCGTGATTGCTAAAAAGTAGTTCAACGATGAATGGGGCGGTAATTATGTAGAAATTAGATATTGTTTTTAATCTCTTAAGCTTTCAAAAGTACAATATTTGGTGTCTAATTGAGGCTATTACAGCTCTATGAACCCTTGTTACAATCATTGCAGACATCACACCACTTTTGTTTATGGGTGGTGAAAATAATAATTACTCAAAAACGGCCAAGCAGTGGAATATTATGATAATTATCAAATAATTTAAAATATAATTTATTAAAGGTGAATTTTACAGAAAATTGTCCGTGCGCGTATGTATAAACTCAGACTAAAAGCAAGAGTAAATATAGTTGTTTTATTGAATTATTCAAAATCTAGTGATCGAACTTTAAATATCGCCAGAGCCACAACGTGGTCAAGCGCATGACATGAACATACTCCCGGCAGCAATGGCGCAGCAGTCCCGACACATGGAGGATCAAATCAAAAATAACACCTCACAATTACAGCAATAATTAAAGAATAACACCTCACAACATCAGCAACAATTAAAGGACAACACTTCACAATTACAGCAGCTGGCAAAAAATACTTCAGAACTACAGAATCAACTATCACGGATTGAAGGAAATTCGGCCAAGTTGGAGGCGAGACAATATAAAGTTGATGAATAACTACAGCAACTAGAATCAAAAGTTTTCGTCTTGACAGAGAAATGGTGTCCAGTAGGCCAGCCACAGCTATTAGTTCAACGAAGTTAAAGGCTCCAACCTTTGACGGAACGATACCATTCAAAATTTTCAAGATGCAGTTTGAAACCATAGCACAAGCCTATCACTGGTGCACGGCAGATATAGTAGCAGCCTTAGTGGTCTCTATTAAATGATCTACGACAGAAGTAGTACAGACGGTTTCTGAGGATGAAAAGGGAAACTATGATGCAATAATGGAAGCTCTTTAACGTCGATATAGCAGTGACCATAAGAAACCAGTTTTCCGGATGGAATTAATAAATCGGTGTCAAAAAACTAACGCAGTAATATGCAACAGACATACAGCATCTCGCTCATTTGGCTTATGGCGATTCACCAGTTTAAGTAATTGAGACGTTCAAGATCGAGACATTTGTCAGAGGAATACGGAATGTGGACACTAGACGCGCAGCACATATCGAGACGAAGAAAACGTTTGCTAAAACAGTTTCATATGCCTTGATACAAGAAACAGCAAGTCTCCTAAGCAAGCCAGCACATAGCGTTCATCGACTGGAGCTCTACCAAAGCGAATACATGTAGAAGTTCATGAGAGACATTCAGAAGATGATTACAGATTCGTGTAGAGATTACAGAGGTAAATGATACAATTGCGGGAAGGCAGGACGACTTGCAAGGGAGTGCAAGGCATTTGAAAGAAAAAATAAAAACGGAAGAAAAATAGACGCCTAAATGGGAGTAACGCTACGAAACAAGACCAACCGTTAAACTAAAGCGGGCCAGCCGGAAAGGGTGGCTGGTACCACCTAACCGATTGCCCCACTATCTCCGTTTCACAGATACATCGGAGTAACAGCAACCTTATGTTAAACGGAGCTATGAATGGAAAAGTACTCGTTATAACTCTGTATACGGGCGCAACACACTCTATGATTAGATTAGACTATACAGAAGGTAACGTAGAGCCATAGATTGATTACAAATTACGTCCAGCTACTGGAGAATAATGCAAAAGTCATGAAAAATTGGGGTGTACCGTGATGGGATGGAAACGCTTGAAGTGTGTCACACATTTTTAATGGCTGTAATAGTGGATGAGGTAATTATAGGTGTCCACTTCAAGCTGGCCCATGGCCTAACCCAAAACCTGAAAGAAAAAATGCTATCATTCCAGAATATGAAGATACCCTTAAACAGAAGCTATGAACAGCCTCAGATAAGGAACGTGAGTATAAGTCAGTAACAAATTTTCCAGCCAAGCCCGAAGCAATCTTATGGACACGTGTGGAGGAGGTTGTGAGTAGTACTCTACTAGTGTGAATAGTAGAGAGAACGAGAACGACGTTGGATATATTGATTGAACGAAGTCTTGTTCAAACTAGCAATAATGAGTGCATTACAATTCGGGTAGTTAATGGGCTCATAAGACCGATCAATCTTAATCAAGGCGAGGTGACAGGACAATGGCAAGAAGTGATTTATGATTATATGGCGACAACCGCACCCAATTCGCTTACGGTAGCCAACCGTAGCTTTATCTTGTACCTGTGGAAGCCTGTGTGTGGCAGGACATTCCTCGAAGGTTACTATTTCGGCACTATCTAAGGCCTTTGCCGGTGGGGACATCACCGGCATTGAGTTGACGGAGGCGGCCTCCTCGCGCAACTCTCGCGGAGACTCAAGGTCTCTATCCGCGTTTCTTTGGGTGGCAACCACAGCCACCACGAAGCTCTCACACTGTGAGAAGCCTACCCACGATGCGCTATCTGCGTGGGCTTTATATTAGCGGGGTCCGAAGACCCTATACGTCGCGCATCCATGTAAGAGATAAAGGGACAAGACACTCCAAATTCACTACGCGAAAAAGCGATTTGACGTCTATTTCTTACGTTTTCGTTAAAACCGCGAAGTAAATTTTGTGAAGAAATTAATTAAAATCTTCAGAAGGCTCGATCATATTCAACAAACTTTTGTCGCCTGAAACCAAAATACCCTCTACTCGAAGCCCATTTTTTGATTGCTATTGACGCGAGTACGCGTTCCCTAAGAAATAAGTGCCAAATTCCAGCTAAATTCGACCACATTAGATTGAAGCACTTGTTTTCACATATTGAAGCAATGATGGAAATTCTTTAAAAGCAGACTTTAGATTGGAATACTTTTTATTATTTTTAAAAACACGTTTGATTAACTTTAATTAAATTTATGTTTGTTTTGTTATTTCGTTTTGTTTATTTATTAGTTTCTTTTTTTGACGCACCTCCTCAACATCTCCCCCACGCCAACCATCAACGATCGAAGGTAAACTGGAATATTTCGTCGAAGACGAACAGCTTGTGTCTTCACCGAATTTGACAAGCTTTACGTGCAAAAGTGAGTTTACATCAGATATAAAGAAATAGGACACTCATTGCTGCAAATTAGAGTTATAATGGCCAAAAAAGAGTTATAATGGCCACACAAATGTGAGCAATAAACTTGTCCGATGTTAAGGCCTGATTAGTCGTACGTTCGCTCTTTTTCGAACATGAAACGCAATTGTCAAGACCCGTGAGTTATATGCAGTTCGTGTGGTTATAAGAATTTCACCCCGCAATATGAAAATAATTTTGATATTTTGTTGTTTCGAAAAATTCGCTTGAATTCGAACAAAGTGACAACTAAAAGAGGGTGGCCACATAAAGCTTTCACTTCAACGTATATTTTCGACGACGAAAGACTAATTGACCTTGTTCGACTCTTAAGAAGAGGGTGTGGTAGGAAATTGGAAGCATATTAGGAACTTCGGGTCAGTCCTATTTAATTCTAAATATAGTTGGATTAACTGGGGTTTATTAAATACAGGTGAAAACTGTAGCAAGCGCTGGTGGGCTTTAAGGGAGCGCTACAGCGCTATAGGGAAGGGAAGCATGTGGAGGCGCCATCGGGTAGTGAAGCCAACCATACGCCAATATGGGCGCTAGCCAGCGCCCTGAGCCATATATTTTTGGAATTTCCAAATAATTGTAAGAATTGTTTTAAGTCAAACCAATTTCTATGAGTGCCGCTGTTGATTTCCCAGTAAAATCTGACAAAACAGTACATAATTATTAATAATAATTCTTACTTTAGTTTCTATAATTATTTATTTTTTAATAATATTTGAGTTAAAGAAATCCAAAAATTTTTTAAAATATTAAATTCATTAAAAATATGCCCACAAAATACCCACTTTCGAACATGGTTCAATAAGATTGGCAGCATCATTAGCAAATGAACCCCCTGCAGCCCGAAGAGTTTCAAAAAAGTAAAGAAATTCTAAAACGTTTGACTAATCGGGCCTTTATTCTTGTTTACTGTGCGTTTGCTAACGAGTATAATGCCATATTTATCATCGAGCGTGTTGAATTTCGCACACTGTCCATTTCTATATCATTTTTACCAAATGTAAGCAATATTGGTAGGTTAAGAACAAAATTAAGGTATCATAAGAAAATCATTGGGGAATTGCGGGGATGGTGGTCCCAACATCTATGTTTAATATTGTTGTAACTTCGCGAGCTTTCACGAAAGCGACGTGTGTCGCCTGAATACGCAATGACGACACTATCATAGAGATAATAACAAACACATTAGGAACATAACAGCTGATTCTAAAACCTTCAATGCTGTTACCTCTGTGGTATAAATACGGGGGTTGCTGCGATGGCTGTCAATTCGTATGTGGCAATTGAAGTGAAAGCATCGTGAGATTACAAAGCGTAGTACATTATTTAAGTGGTGTGAAATAGAAAGTAGTACATTTTGAAATAAAAGTGACAAATAAACCTAGACTAAAAGTAACAGCAAATTTAATTGTTTTATTGAATTATTCACGAACCCGAAATATTCACAAGCGAAATTTCAAATAACGTAACAACTGGTGTCAGAAGTGGGATTGTTGAATAATCTCGTACTATAGGGAAATTTGCTGAATTAAGAATTCCAGAATTGAGACAAAAGTTGGAGGCTCGTAGATTGCCTATAACAGGTCAGAAGGTAGATTTGCAAGCACGTTTGCGCGAGGCAATGGAAAGCGCCGACATTAATGTAGAATAACATGAATTCCGTCTTGACGCTGCAGAAGCATCATCAAAAGTGGAAGAGCAGCTGCCAGAACCACCTGCTCAAGCGTTCGATATGAACGTGCTCCTGGCAGCATTGGCGAAGTAGTCCCTACACATGAAGGAGCAATTAAAGATTAAAAGGAAGGAGCAAATTAAAAATAAAGAAGGTCAATTAATTTTTGCATTTTTTTATTATCCGGATCCAAAACTTTAATTACTTCTTGTACATTTTTTTAATGAATTCTCCTTCACTATATGGACGTTTAGCGCGCGCAATATTCTAAGCTAACAAAAAACTAGCCTCATTTATTGCGTCATTCTGGCGAGTAAATGAACCTAGGAGTCCTTGCTGTTTTGATACATCAAATTTTAGAGATTCGAGCTTTACCCTCCTTAATTTAGAGTTCAGTGGATATTGACTTGTAAAGTTCGGATGGTTTGCGTCGTAATGTCGACGTAAATTCGTGACTTTATAATTTTTAATTGTAGAACAACAAATTACACACAGCGACTTTCTATTGTTGTCTACAAAACCAAAGTTTTCAAACCATTAATCTTGAAAGTTTCTATTTTGTCCATCGTACTTTTTTTACGTTTTCCGTAGACATGCTTTTAAAAAAGTTACATTAAGTAATGCACAAATCAACCGAAATATAGGTACCAGAGACAACGAGATAGAAAACTCTTTTCCGAAAAAAAATGTGTAAAAAAATGACAAAATTTTACACGACCGAAACTCACATACAGGGGTTATGCATACGTATGCGCAATACACCAAATTAAATGTCACGTATGTTGTTTACACCAAATCAAAGGTTTTTTCCCTGCATATCACAAGGGGAATACTGGACGGACCATGGTAGAGACTCGCCATGGGGCGAGACTCGTTATCTCGCAAGATGGCGGGAGGCGTCTTTTTCTCTTTCAGTTCTCCAAGGGATACGAACAGAATACAACTGGAACTCCACTTCGATTCGAAAACAAAAAGAAACCTCAGAAAAGATACGCGGAAATTGTTCAAATAAGAAATAAAATCTCTCGTCACTGTTGGTGAAACGTCTGATATTGATAGTGACACGTTAAGTGAAATCAATTTAAACTCGAGTGTAGATGAAAGTATTTTAGAGCAAAATACGGACGCTAATGCCAACTCAGTACTGAGTCAAGCAGCTTCATCATTTTCAGCGCTTCCTTCAGTCGCGTCTACGGTATTCTTGACGTTCCCGAAACGTATATATCCAGCGTATTCTGATCGAGAAGAAAGCACATTAATCGACGATAGCACAGAAATTGCAAGGGATAAGTGATCTGCGCAACCACTCCTCTCTTCCAGTTCAAGTTAAGGAAAACCCCCGCTCGAACCAAGGTGAGTAAAAATTTTCATTAATATAACTTTGTGATCTTGGTGTTCAGGAAACCGGGGGAAGTTCAGTAAAAGAGCGGTCCTCGTTACAGTTGGTTAACTGGAGCGAGCCCACTCCTAGAGCTTCATAGCTCACCACCCCATAGCTCCTTAGCACATTTACATATGTCATTTCATGAAAATATGTAAACAACAGTTCGCTTCGACGGCTTGATTTGAAAACACATTTTGTGATCTATAGTGAAAATAATAAGAAAAAGAGTCACGAAAAAGAATTTAAATTCAATAAGTTCTATATAGTTTAAGTGAAAGAAAATATTAATATGTAAAAGTGGAACAGAACATGGACTTCAGCTAGAATTCGAATGGGTTGGCCAACACCACTTTGAGCTGGCCAACACCACTGGTGTCTTGTTTTCATGTCACCACAAATCCCAAAATAGAATAAAGAGCTGATGAATATTGTGGAATCCCGTAGGAAGGAACAACAAGAAAGAGTTGAGAACGATGTTGACATTACTCCGGATGAACTTAATATTGCCATAGCTCGTCCTTCGGTGATGGCAAACAGCAAAATCAAATACTATGCGCGGATATTTTTGAGACCGAAAATGTAGAAATCGAGCCGTTGCGAACGTTGTTTAGGAAACCTAAGAAGACGCGTTAAATTCAGCTGATGCTGAGAATATTGAACCAAAAATGGGTTTAGTAAAAAGCAATATTTTCTAAATTGTTAACATAAATTATAAAGTCGCGGGGAGGCTTAACTAAAGCATATTTTCGAATTCCTTCTCGGTGGTAAAAGGAAATCTTCCGTCATGACATAATTTCCAAGGTGCGGCAAAGGCTTTGAGCAATTATGAAGTTTGCAATACTTCAAATACAACCAACCGCTAATGTAAGCCATAGCGTTTTCTTTTAAAAAATTCATTTCATCAAAGCTTATTTCTATTCTAGAATAATCAACTATGGAGAGTTGTGGCCTTGGAAGACTTTGGAATTGCTGCCATGAATTATCTTCTACTTGCGAGTCATTATAAACCTGCGTTAAAATGGTATCGGAGCTGAATTCAGTCCTTTCTGATTCAAATGACTCGCAGTTCCTCCTAAACCCTTTTTACTTTTATTGAAACTCAATAATTTTAATTTACGTGTTATTTATATACTTAGTATGTATTTCCAAATAAAGAAAAAATATGTGTCTCTATTCTGTTTTGAACGAAAAACGACGGTTTCCCTTGTTTTTAACTATAGATCTTATATTTTCCGAGCGTGCAGTTGACTATATCTTATAAACCGAAACCGACCCGACCACCTTGTAATTTTCGCAAAAATAGCGCGGACAACATTTTTTTAAAACTAGATAGCACATATTCTCGCTTTATTTCATGTTTCCAATTGGAGCGGTTTCCAATTGGAGCGGTTGGAATCATACAACTAGATAAAACCAATGACCACTATTCTTACCGTTTTCCATCAGTAGCTGCGTCTGGTAACTTGTGTAAGTGCAGATCCCCGGATCACCCATCCTAGCAACATGTCCGCAAGTCCGGCATTTCTATTTATTTGCTTAAATTTATTGAATATTAAATTTTTTGTAAAATATCAAATATTTTATAATGTGGTGAAAAAAATTTTTTTGAGAAATTATCACAGCGGTGCAAAATAAATTCATAAATAGAACTAAAACAGAATGAAATGGACAAAATGCACTTAAGTAAATGCAAACATTTTATGAGCATCCTTAATGTCCCAATTGAATACATGGTTTAGCTTAAAAACATGTTAATATAGCATAGAAATTATCGAAGCGTTTGAAATTTCAATCCAAAATGGGTTCAAATTGTTGTATGCAGTACCAAAAATTATGAAATTTGGTAAATTTTATTGTTCTTCGATACATAGCCAGCAATACTAATATATTATTTTATTATTATTTTTAATAATTAACAAAAAACGTGAATATAATGCTTATTACCGAATACTGGCAACACTGCTTTAATGCAAATACCCAAAATGGGCCATTAAGTAGTAAGCGCCGCAAATGATGGCAACACTAAAATCATCGAATTTATGGGAGAGGTGAAGAAATAATTAGGATATGCCAATGCCAAAATGTTTTACACATTTGATTTTTCAAGAGTTTCTCTTGATGATAATAAATAAATAATTCCGTGTAGGTGTGGTTATTAATGTCAGCACCAGACGCTCAAAAGTTATATTAAATGTATTAGGACGAAGAAAGGAACTTATTAATAATTATACAATTTTATTTGAAACTAAAAATAGTCATATTTGTGTATTGATATACTCAAGTAAAATCTTTTATATTTTAAATGCACTAGAGCGGCTAATACTTGGCTTCAAAGTAATGGTTGCAGAGTCCTTAATAAATCAAAGTGAAGAATTTCTTCAAATAAATTATTCTATGTAATTTTATTTTTAAGTTATTTTTAGATTCTGGGGTCCAAAAATTGCCTTAAATGATTTGAGTATTCTATTAACGAAGTCAATCGAATTTGTTATACATTAAAATATTTCATAAAATTGAGTTTCATTTATGTTTTTATGCATATGAAATAAATACATTTATTTGTTTTATATAAATATTTTATACAAATAATTAGTTACCATAATTAGTTATTACAATAATTAGTTATTTTATTCAAATATTAGTTATAACAATTTAAACAAATATTTTAGTTATCAAATAAATCATGCACACGCTGTCTACACATCTTAAATTAAAAAAGTGTACATGAAAAATAATTGAATTCTTTAAACCAATAACTACATTGGCATATCAAAACATAGCTGGTGAACTTATAAAATAGATTGTCACTCGGGGTCTGAAAAAGGTGTAATGGCCGGGTCTTATGCTTGAATTTCTAAGAAAAAAACATTAGTCAGGGTTTTAAACATAAAATTTCCACGGAAGAAATCATGAGTCAGGGTCTTAAACTCACGAACACTACCTTAAATCAGAGTTGTAGTTAGAGAAGTTTCCTATCTCGTTATCTCTGATAGGTACTTACATGCTAGTGAAAAATTTGCACGACTCGAAAATTGCTTTTATTCGTTTTGATTTTACTGTTATTTCCATTTCAAAAAGTTGCGCGAAACAGTGCCAATAAACATATGTTTTTGACGTTCGCAAACAAAAAGGAATTGCTGTTTGCTGTTGCTGTTTGTTTCAAACTTTTGCAGAAAATAAAGGCTGCCACATGTAATTTTTTATGAAAAAGCAGTGATAAACAGATAGGTAAACGATTAATGTCGTAAACACATAGAAACATATAACATAGAAAAATTTTGAATTTTATGTTGTAAATTTAAAAATTTGACCGGGAGCCGCAGGTGACTCAATGAAGAGCCGCATGCGCAGGTGCCCATGTGTGTCATATAATATTAAATAATTTTACGGAGTAATCATGACTTCATAATGAGCACTTATAAGTAATATTTCACGGCGCCTTTATGTGCATTCCAAAGTCAAAAGTTAAAACAGCAGACCATGCAATCAATGCTAAGAAGATAGGTTCCGTTCCTGACTATAACTTAACTGCAGCATAACCAAGGTGACCATCCAAGTATACAAAACACTGCATACTTTTTGGCTGTTATTTTTGGAGAAATGTGATTCAGTACCTACAGAATACAATACTATGGTTCAGCATATATTGAATTTGCAAAAAATTGTCAAGAGTTATTCCAATGAAAATTTCCTACAATATAGAGGAAGGTCCCACCTAACATCCTGTACTCACACAGTTGACTGTCTACTAACCGTCTGCCAGATACACGTTTTTTCTTCCGGCTTTACTAAAGCCATCATCGTCCAGTACACATTCAATTTGCAAAAAATTGTCCAGAGTTTTTCGAATGAAATTTCTCCACAACATAGAGGAATGTCCCACCTAACACCCTGTATTCACACAGTTGACTGTCCACTAACCGTTTGCCAGATATACGTTTTTCCTTCCGGCTTTACTAAAGCCATCATCGTCCAGTACACATTCAATTTGCAAAAAATTGTCCATAGTTTTTCGAATGAAATTTCTCCACAGCATAGAGGAGTGTCCCACCTAACACCCTGTATTCACACAATTGACTGTCTATAAACCGTTTGCCAGATATACGTTTCTTCTTAAAAAGTATATCTGGCAAACGGTTAGTAGACAGTCTATTGTGTGAACACAGGGTGTTAGGTGGGACATTCCTCTATGTTGTGGAGAAATTTCATTCGAAAAATTCTGTACAATTTTTTGCAAATTAAATGTGTACTGGACGATGATGGCTTTAGTAAAGCCGGAAGACAAAAGGTATATCTGGCAAACGGCTAGTAGACAGTCAATTGTGTGAACACAGGGTGTTAGGTGGGACATTCCTCTATGTTGTGGAGAAATTTCATTCGAAAAACTCTGGACAATTTTTTGCAAATTGAATGTGTACTGGACGATGATGGCTTTAGTAAAGCCGGAAGAAAAAACGTATATCTGGCAAACGGTTAGTAGACAGTCAATAGTGTTAACACAGGATGTTAGGTGGGACCTTCCTCTATATTGTAGGAAAATTTCATTGGAATAACTCTGGACAATTTTTTGCAAATTCAAGATATGCTAGACCATAGTATTGTATTCTGTAGGTACTGAATCACATTTCTCCAAAATAACAGCCATAAAGTAAGCAGTGTTTTGTATACTTGGATGGTATACTTGGTTATGCTGCAGTTGAGTTATAGTCAGGAACGGAACCTATTTTCTTAGCATTGATTGCTTGGTCTACTACTTGAACTTTTAAGATGTAGACTTTAGAATGCACATAAAGGTGAAATATTATTATGACTGCTCAATATGAAGTCATGGTTACACTGTAAAATTATCTAATGCCATTTTTTCCGTAATGCCATTTAGATTATTCAATGCGGCAAGAATTTTGATGACCACCTCAAGAATTTTGAAGAAATTTTTAGTCGAATTTCCTCTACCGTCCTGCGGTTAAATCCAAAGAAATTAATTTTATTTAGAAAAGAAGTAACTTACCTAGGCCACAAAATCACTACAGATGGAATTCACACGGATGAAGTTAGAATAAAATCAGTAAGAGAATGGCCTCGTCCCACAAATGTTCATGAAATTCGAAGTTTCTGGGATTCTGTACCTATTATTGATGCTTCGTACCTGGATATGCCAACGTTGTCTGAAGCTTACATAACCTTACAAATAAGAATTGGAAATTTACATGGAAAAATAAGGAAGATAATGCTTTCCAGTAGTTGAAAGAATTACTCTGCATAGCACCAATGTTGGCAGATTTAGTTCCTGGCGAAAAATTTGGATGCAGATCCTAGCACACATGGAATAGAAGGTGTAGTCTCACAAATAGTTGGTGGCCAAGGAAAAGTAATACTACAGGGGAGTATTTCTTAAATCCAGAAAGGAACTATATTAAAGCCAGAAAGGAACTAGTGGTGGAATGAGTCAAATACTTACACAAATACCTCTATGGACAGCATTTTTCTTAAGATCAGATCATGCAGCACTCAGATGGTTGCTACAGTTTAAAAATCCGGAAGGACAGATTGCGCGCTGGATAGAAGAACTTCAAAACTATGACTTCGAAATACAATACCGGAGGGGGCTTCATGGAAATACTGATGCACTATATCGGCGCCTATGTGCTTTGGAGTGCAAAAATTGTTGTAAGGTGGAGAGATGTGAAGTAATAGTCGATGTGTGACTAACAAACAAAGAGATTGCCAACTCAGAGATAAAGATTTAGTCAGGGTCGTGGATGGGATCGAAATGAATCAGAGACCAACCAAAAAGAAATGTATTTAAGAAGTCCATTGGAAAAGGTATACTGTATGCAATGGAACAGCCTAAAGCTAAATAAATGGAGTACTGCATCGTACGTGGGAAAGCAAGGATAGTATACATGAACGTAATTTGATTGTCGTGCCGAGGTCTAGCAGACGTATTTATAGAATTCCACAACGGACCAAGTGAAGGGAACTCGATGTTACAAGGACACTATAAAAGATCAAACAACGGTCCTATTGGGCAAATTACAAAGAATCAATTGCAGAATGGATAAGGAGCCGTACACAATGTATGAAAACTAAAGGTCCGAAGTCGAGAAGTAAAGGCACATTGCAGCAGTACAATGCAAGGGCACCACTCGGAAGCTTCGCAATGGATGCATTGGGACAATTTTTGATTAGCTACTCCTGGAATAAATATGTGTTAGTGATAATGGATTACTTCAGTGAGTGGCCTGAAGAGTACCCCCTACCAAACCCAGAGGCAAAAACTGTGGCGGAAGTCTTTGTCCAGACTTGGGTTAATAGGTTTCAAGGTTTGGTGCATCAATTGAGTTGCGCTCCGATAACAGTAGTTGCACTCCGATCCTCTCATATTCCAGGAAATGTGCTTTTTTGGGAATCATGAAAACTCGAACGACTGCATCCACAATCCGACGGAATGATAGAAAGATTCAATCGTACCCTAGAAAAATATTTATGCAACGTAGTGGACAAATGTCAACGTAATTGGGATAAGCACATTGAAGCGTTTTTAATTGCTTATGGGTCGGCAATCCACGAAACTACAGCACATTCTCCCACGAGGATTATTTTCGGAGCAGACTTGAGATTACCATCGGAACTCAAATTTGGCAGAAGCAGTAAACCTGATAAGGAACGTTACTATTGGGAAGTGCTCCAGTTGGATATGAACGAAACATACGAACAAGTAAGACCGCATATGCAATTGATGAGGAATATGAATAAGAAAATGAATGATTGTTACGGCCGAGCCATGAACTCGGAAGGATTCAAATAGGGCGATTTGTACTGCTGTACAACACACAACGGAGAAATGGTATGTCCCCAAAGCTGCAGACATTATGGGACGGAGCTTATAAAGTTATAAATCGGATGAACGTTGTCGTGTATCGCATACGGAGCTTATCGTAAAGGAAAGGTAAAATGAGAGTAGACTATTGGGAGAGACTAGCCCCATATCATCAAGGGAATGTGATGTCTGATCGGCACGATCAGACTTGAGAGGAGGGTAGTGTAACAAATTCGCAAAACACGGATAACTTTCGGCAAAGTGACCACGACGTGTGTCGCACGACACCTATACATCGCAACTACGTCACTACACTAGAGATCATACCAAATGTAATAGGAACTTATCAGCTGATTCTAGAACCTTTGACGACATTGCCTTTGGGGTATAAATACGACCGCAGCTGCGTCAGCTGTCAATTCGAATCTGGATACTGAAGTGAACTCATCGTGAGATTGTAAGGCGAAGAACATTACTTAAATGTGAAAAGTGGAAAGTACGGCACTTGAAATAAAAGTGATGAATAAACTCAGACTAAAATCAACAGAAGTATTCACAAGGGAAGTATTCACAATATACGAACGAAAGCAATCTCGAATACCTTGATAATCAGAGATCTCAATAATCAGGCATGTGTCTTCAGTAGGTTGGTAGAGAGGAAGTTTATTTGAAATTCAATTATGGCCCCGTTAATCTCTAAATACCAGAAGGGAATAAATGGATAACCGCCATAATACATCACTAACTTTTGTTTAGCCGAAAGGCATGTTTTTATTTTTCGTGCAAATAACGTAGTATTCGAGACTGATAATGAAAGTTTTCAGTTTTCATTAATTTGGCGCAACAGAAGAGGGAAAACAAGCGCTACACAAACCATTACGAAAATCCATATCAGGCAGAAGTTGGCGATGGAATGTGGGCCTTGTCCACTTTCCTCTTACGACAGAGGAGATATGTGTTACCATTTTCTACAATGCTGCCAACTTGATATATAATGTTCGTAATCGCATATGTCGTTTTATTTGCAACGGCAATGATAAGTTCTTACACGCTGCAAAAGAAACACGGATATTATCGAGGTTGCAGAAAAACTACCATTGGCGCTTAAGTATGTTATATCCCAAACTAGCAGCATTATAGAAAACACTGCTACAAACATACTCTGTCAAAAGAGGCGAAACTAAATATAATTAATTCTTACTCCCTTACTAGTTTGATTGAGATAATTTCAATTTAAACATAATTTATATACAGCATTGGGCAATTGGAACTTATTTCCAAATAAAGTAAAAATAGATGCCTATCTCAGTTCTTTAAAAAAAACGCCGTTTCTTCTCAGTTCTTTAATAAAAACGCAAATATTAATTCACTCAAAAAGTCAAAACATATTTACGAATTTTAAATACTTCGTTACAATGTAACGAAAGTATACAATGTTGTTCGTTACAATGTAACGGAAATACTTCGTTACAATGTGTGTGTGAAATCATGAAAAATATTAACTTTAAGGTACTTTTTAAATTTACATTCCAATTATAATTTAAGATACAAAGGAATTCTTTTGTATAACAGACTTTTTTTAAATGAAAGTTCTAAAAGAGTCTTTTAACTGTTACAGATATTATATTGGTACGTATATCCGTTTCAAGGATGTAACGACTGAAGTTTTTGGCATTCGGTGGTCTATAACGGTGGCCGTCCGCCAAGGACCGCAATATTAAGGCCTGATGTCGGACGGATTTGTCAAGTGCTCCTGGTCTCCAATCAAGGGTAGGGAAGGCGGAATGACTGTAGCGGGAACGGTAGCTGCCATGATCTTCAATGGGGGGGGGGAGATAAGAGAAAGGAAGTGAAAGTAAAACGGATATGTTTAGTGAACGAGATGGTGAGGATCCCGGTCTATATATCTCGAGATTACGTCCACCCCTACTCGTGGACGGCCACCCGAGGCCTGTGGAAGGCCCGGTCGATGAGACGGATATTAAGATATGCGTCTCGTGAGCTGGCTGGGAGCACCTTGCCTGCGGTGACCAGTTGCCGTTCGCTGATCACAGCATGGAACTGAATGAAGCTGCCAAAATCCAGCTATGGATGGGATGGACCGGGCCCAGAGTAGGCGACACAACTAGGGTTGATCATGGCGGCGGTGCAGTGGGAGCACCTTTGTGCAGCGCCCGGTGGTGACGACCTAACAGATGTGAGTCGATGAGAATCTTTCTTGGTGGAGGAAGGAGGGGCACGTGCGTAATTCATGAACCCAGGATGAAAGCCGACATAGACGACGGTTCCCGGAAGGATAGTCCGACCGATATTGCGTCCCTATGGCTGCTGCCTACTAGCGGATGCACCGTCTGACTTGGTGGAAGACGATGCTTATATCGGGGATGGCATATGTCTCTCTGGGTCGTCGGCGGGACCAATCGAATGCTCTTGCGATATTGAGGGCAGTATATAAGGCGGGCAGTATGACCAGTTTATAAATCGGTCTGGAGATACTCGCGCGTTCGGTCCGCATATCGACTACCCGTACATAATTATCGGCGCGTTTGAAGACTGGGGTAATGCGGCCTAAGCACCATTATGTAGGGGAGTATTATTCTCTCGGATAATTACTAAGTCGTCAATTTCGACCTCTTTTTGGGGGTGTCTCCACTTCCGATGCCTTTGCAACTCGTTGAGATATTCTGCCTTCCAATGATGCCAGAATTATTAGGAGATGGCTTTGACTTTTGGCCATCTGTTGTTAATCTTCGTTGCTTATTCAAGTATTTGGGATTCAGCGGGCGACAGAAGTGGGTTACCGATCTGAAATTACGCGGTTTTGACTATTCTGCCTCTTTAATTGACAGCTGAAGCTCTTGACGCCAACCTATAAGTAGGGTACCATTTGGGAAAAATGTCATTTAACCTGTTGATAAGTGAAACGGTACCGATGAGCTGTTCACACTGTTTCAGAGACGTCTTCATTTTTTGCGCTAGGGATTTCGAGGTGCAAAGTTGTATCGTTGTAGGAGTATAAATCGGCGATGCGGCCTCGTCGGCGACAAAGCGGGAAAACGCCGCGAGCAACGCTGGGGCAGTGAGGTCGCTCACGGCTTCGAGGTGGATGGTCTTTGTCGAAAAACATGAAGACGCATACATATCCCTTGGTGATGAGACACGCCCGTCAAGTGTAATTTCTTATTTCAAAGGGTCAAATGTTAACAAGCCGCGAGTTGCTATATCTGTGGGGTTATCGGGGGAATGCAGATGAAACAATAGATTCTCGTCCATTATTTCCACAATTTTTGTAACACGATTATCTACAAACGTAGTCCATGTGCATGGAAGGAACATTAACCAGGATAAGACAATCATCAAATCGGTTCAGCAATAAGGAGTGAAGTGGACTAGATCTAGTAGCAAGAACTCAACCATTTCGACGAGTAACGTGTCCCCACGTAATTGTAACCTAATGACGGAAATGGGTTTTATGAGAGCGACCTTTGTTTTGACATAAAGCAGCTAAACTTTGGTACTACTATCTGCGATGATCCTTACATATACAACACCGGCATATGCTTTTTAGAATGCGTCGCAGAATTCATAGAGTTCCACGATGCACGTCGGAGTGAAATGCACCCAACGAGGTTCTCGAACCTGGGTAATTTGAGGGTACGCATCGGCAAATGTAAGAACAGGAGTGTCTGGTTTGGTAGGTTTATCCTACTCTGTCGCGTCCAACCGTATGCTTTTAGTAGTTTAGTCTTGATTCGGAGGTACTGGTTTTATATGTCACGAGAACGACCAAACTGAAATTGCTGAGGGGAAGCTTTCCTACAGGGAAGGGATACTACGTATTGCCCTTCTCCCAGGTGACGGGTGCTGCGTTCGTAGAGCTCTTCACAATATTCCTCGGACGGATTGAGGGGTTTGCGCTGCGGAAGGTTTTCTAATTCTCAGAATCGCGATTGGATATAGCGATTGGATGTAACTACAATTAATGAGAACTGTCAATGTTTTGTGTACATTGTGGCGCCAAACATTAAAATTTGAAACAAAAAAGTATTCATAAAGAAAACGTGTAAATTTCAAAAAATGGAAGACGAATCAGCGGTGGAGCCTTACAAATTTTGAATATATATGCGGCAATGGTTTGTATGGCGTGCAAAGCATATTTATATATACTGGAGAAAATGCGTCGGAGGTGGTGGGTTCGCCCAGTAAACCTGGCTAGAGATGATGTGGTTTTTTTTTTGAAACTACCATAAAGGATCTAATGCTGTTTGATGAAGAGCATTTTTTAAGGCAGTGAGAATGGATGTTGCTAATTTCGACTGCTTGCTAGAGCTCTTACATGAAAAGTTGGTGAGACATTCGCGGCGCAAAGCAATACCTCCAAAAATAAGACTGTCGATAACCCTATTGTAAGTAAATTTGAAATGAACAATTTTTGAGCAAATGTAATAAATATGTTACAATCAGGTACTTGGCGCAGGGATGCAATATCCAAATCCTTGCCTGGACCCACAAACTGGGGTTTTCTGCAGTTCGTAAAATTAATTACGAAACCTGTGAAGTAATATGGAGGGAGCTCCATGAAATACATTTAGCGCCACCTAGTTTATTGGATTGGATGCAAAACGCTGAACATTTTTATATTAAAACAGGCATGCCCAACTGCCTAGGATCGATTCACGGCAAGCACGTCACTATTGTACGTCCGAAGAAAAGCGGGTCACTTTACTTCAACTATAAAAGACATTTCAGCATTGTCCTCATGGGTGCCTGCGATGCAAATTACAAGTGCATTCCCTTTTGCGACCCAACATTTTGCGACCATATCCCGGACAAAATATGTCGGAAGATAAGAAGTTATTCAATAGGAAGCTCTCCAGTACGCGTGTGTACATAGAAAATGCGTTTGGCATATTGTCAAGTCGCTGGAAGATTCTACGTACACCAGTACATGCAAAACCGGAAAATGTGGACAAAATTGTTCTGGCAACTGTTGCGCTGCACAATTTTATGATGTTAAAGAAGGACAACTGTTATTTCAACTATAATGAACTGTTTATACCTGAAAACGGAAATAGTCTACATTAGGTACATTGGACAACCTAAAACCGTTCAACATCCTACGCATTCGGCATGAGAGACAGGCTAAAAAATTACCTCTTTAGAAATATAAATATTTAATGCAGAAAATATTTAAATAAAATTGCAGAAATAAATAAAAACTACGTCTTTGTACTCATAAAAGTTAATATTATTTTGCAGGGGGGATAGCAATATGTTCTTTATTCGGTCTTTCGTCCATTGTTCGTTCCTCTCTAATGAAAAGTTCCTCAAAACAATTAAAATTACAAATTTATGTTAATTTCACAAATTAATATATATTTCATTTATTACATAAAAGGAACCAAAACAATTTCATTCATAAAAAGGAACACTAAAATTATATAAAAGAATATATGACTACATCGATCGATACAGCAAAAAATGACTACATCGATCGATAAAAAGTAATGACTAAAAAAGGCACAAAAAAATTGTTGCAATATTATTCATTGCATTCACTGAAGCGCATTTCCCAATTTTGGATCTCACTAAAAACTATAGTGCGAACCTTATTGCATACGCTTCTTATAACTTCCGGCGGCATATCTGCTTCATCCAAAATTCTTGCCCAGCTCAAGAATTGTCTTTCCGTCGATGTTTGTCTCCGTTGGCCAAACCCTTCGGCAAGTCTCTTGGCGGAATCTGCCATCTCATTTAGAAAGCCGGAGAAATCCTCTTGCAATTGCCTCTATTAATTTAATGCTCTGTACGAAATATACACTAATAAAAGAAATATTACAAATTTCGGTGCAGCAGCAGTTTTCCGCATAGAAGGCGCAGGTGAATCCGTCGGTGTTGTGGTTTCTGAATGTGATGGGACGTCTCTTGATGTTGAACAATCATAAAGGGGTGGATCGTTTTCATCAGTTTCTGGCATGCTACCGATTGTTCTGCGGAAAGATTGACAAAAAAATTAGCTCACTCATCTGAATTAGTTTCACTATATCAGTGCTCACTTTCTGCTAGATTGGACTGCATCCAAGAAAGTCATGGCTTCATAATGGCGCCATATCTTCCTCCGGTTCAGTGGAACAGCAGCACTACCAGAACTCAAAATATTGGCGCCTTTTATCCTTCGGTACGTATCCCGGAGTTCCTTCCATAGTTTTCGTCAATTGTTTCCTAGAATACTAACCTCTTATTCATAATTCGCACATTTATTCGCAGAATACTTACCGTCCAAATTTAGATTATGGCCAATTTTCTCCCACAACTTATTTTTCTCCAACACATTTTTGTATGTCGGGGAGCATAGATCAAATAACGCGGAATTTTTTCTCACTTCCTCGATAAGGGCTTAGTCGCCTTCCATTGTCGATTTGTACTTCTAAAAAAAATCTAAAATTCCGGCTTTCAAAATATTTGAAAAATACTTACATAACCTTCGAGCCAATCTTTTCAATCAGTTGTCAGAAATGTAAACAAAGAGAAGAAAAACTAGAACAAGAAACTTTCGCTATGATTTAACGCCAAGAAATCAAAATTCAACCGACCACTAGCGACCAAACGTAGCGATGAGGGGAAATTTTATTTTTTTCTCGTTTCCCATAAGAGCCTATATAAATTTGATAGTTGAAATTTGTAGTCACATCCAGCCGCTATGATTGTGTTTAATGCTTAACGCAGACTGAGAGATTGTCTCTCAGTTTCGGCAGAACTGGTGCTTCAACCTTAATGGCTAAAAACTTTAATGGCCAATGGCATCCGGGGTGATCCGAGCCGAAGTGTGCAAAACTTGTTTATAAGCACGACGATGGTCTTGTTGATACGGCCACTTTTGCTTGTATCATACGTGTGGGGAGATGCGGTCCTTTCTGGAGCTTTTCCGAGAGAAAAGTGGCTTCAGAACCGGGGTCTATGAGAGCGCGAGCGGCGAATGAGTCACCATGATGCACATGGATCATCGCCATCGCGAAAAGCACCTGACCTGTCTGTGTGTGTCTGTGTGCGGTGTGAGAGTGTGTTACCAATCCACCGTGCCTGGGTAGAAGATGAAGGCATTTTGGACGAGGGATAAGACGGAAGAGAAATAGGGCGCGAGTTCTATGGGGGAGATTTCGAGCGGGGTATCGAAAGGGGGACCCGAAGTCAGCGACGAATGTCATCAACAATTTTTAGTCTGGAAACAGCGAGTTGAGAAAGTGTGCATCTCTCGCCATTTGGGGAGCTCGTGCTTTTCAATCAACGATTGCTCCCACAGAGCGAAAGTGTTGACTGGAAGTTGAGATGGGCAGAGATGCAAAATTATGGCGTCCCAACTGCCGACATCGACATCGTAATTCTGGGGAGGCTAAGAGACAATTGTTAATTTCTCGCTGGAGTCCGTTTATTTCCCCTCCCGACTCCTTAGCGACGGGGCTCATATTAATTAATATTTCGACGGGGCTTATATTAAAACATATCTCGGAACATTTACCGATACTTGCTATGCAACAGATCAGTGTTCAATGTTCGTGGCGGCAGCGGGTGGTTCGGCTGGTGTAAATGTGGACCGAGCTACTGTTGACCAACTCAAATTATCTGTATAAAAATGCACTGGTTTATAGTAACTATAAAGAAAGAAAGGAAATAAAAATTAATTCCTTCGGTCGGTAAAAAAAATGTTTGCGCGGTTGCACTAGAGTTATAGAGGGCTTCATTCGGGTTAACTGACCAGTACGAGAATCTGAATTCCTTTGTCCTCCATTCTTCCTATTCTTTTAGCATAAGGATACTCATCTTTTTGATTCCGTTTGTCTGTGGATTACGATCTTGATGATTTGTGGAGAGCATTTGTGGATTAGCTGCGGCCACGGTTACTGTTGTTTTTAACGTTTGCTTATCGGATATCTGCAGATTAGGTGATGGAATCACTTTTAATTTCACTTAACGTCTCACTATTAATATCCGGTGTTTCCCAATAACAAGGGGTTTGGTTCCTTATTTGATTTACGTTTATCAAAGCACTGATATTTGATGTTTATTTGATTTATTGAGATATTTTATCAAACCGCACCTCGTGAAGAAGGTAGGAAAAGACGAAGGAAGATGACGAAAAACATGGAGTCGAAACTGCACATGTTTGACCAGCTCGTTTGATAGCTCGTTTCTGTAACTGAATCGAAAAGTTTTTCGATTCCCGTGACGTCAGTTCAATTCGATTGAAAGTTTTCGATTATGAAATGTTTAGTGTTTCTGTAACAACAAATCGAAAAGAAGGCTGTTACGATTTGGTAATGACATATTAATTGAAAAGAAACGAATGGAATATAAAACAACTGTCAACTTTAAAAATAAATTTTATAATTTAAAAAACAAAATTGTTAAGATCAATAAGATAATTTCCCTTTTGAATAATTTTGTGAATTTTGAAGAAGGATGGATGAAATATTGCTTTATTTGTATGCAGTTGAATATGATAGGCTTTCCTATGGATCCTTTTCATATTCCTGAATCTCGATTCTTGGAGCTTGGAGCTTTAGACTTTCCAAAGAAGCAGTAAGTCATTTGCTCAATGAGATCTCTCCTTTTTTATGTAAGGGAATAAGGAGAACGTTTATTCTGAATTCGTTGCGACTTTGTGCAGTGCTACACTTTTATGAGACCGGCAGTTTTCTGTGAGATATAGGCCAAGACTTTTTGTGCCCAATGAGCAAAACTATGATTTGTCGCATAATTCGCCAAATTACTAAAGTAATTCAGGATAAATTAATGCATAAATACATACGATTTCCACACTCGCGGAAACGGGACATTCAGAGGAGGTTCATTTAAAATGCTACAAATAGATTTCAATCGTTAATTAACGCATAATCTCTTTACAACTTCAGGTTTTCCTTGTGTAATAGCTGCCATTGATTGCACCCATTTAAAAATAAAAAAGCCTTCTCTCGATGTGGAATATTCCTATATAAATCGCAAAGGATACTTTTCAAAAAACGTCCAAGTAATTAAGCGATTATGACCTAGAAATATTAGGATGCGATGCTATGTATGGAGGCAGTACACACGACGCCTTTTTTTGGGAAAGCAGCATGATAAAAACATTTCTCCACCGGGAGTATAATGAACACCGATCCGACGGTTGGTTAATTGGTGATTCTGGCCATCCTCTACAACCATGGCTAATGACTCCTTATCGTACTGTGGAAAATGCTGGACATGGTGCATTTAACGATGCCCACAGTAAGGCCAGAAATTGCGTAGAGCGTTTGAATGGAGTTTTAAAAAAGTTTTTCGGCTGTCTGTCACATGAACGTGGACTGATGATGGGCCCTGCTTTCTCCGGCTCAATTATAAATGCCTGCTGTACACTGCATAATTTTAGAAACAGGTATAATTTAGAAAATCCTGAGGGAGTAGTAGGCACTGAGAGCTTTTCCAATGAACATATCGATGAAACATCAGTACTTAACGAAGCAAGGACAGCGCGTGAAATAATAACTCGTAACTATTTTCAAACATGATATTATGAATGCAATAATATAAAATTCTAATATTCCTTAATATTTGCATTTTACTTACTTTAAAAACGGTCGTATTATAATAATAAATATTAATCAAAAGTCATTTACATTAAAAAAAGCATATATATTTATTTTAATTTATTTTTTATGCATCATAGATATTTTTTAATAGGGAATTCATGGTGCCTAAAGCGGCCATGACTTCCCTATGCCTTTGTTTGTTGTTAATCTTTCGTTTCTGTCGTTTGTTGTTCAGTTTTCGAAATTCAAATGAAAAGTGAAAAGTCAAATCAAATTTTCGATTCGTTTTTTTTGCAGAAACGGTCTTTTCGATCCATTCCTACGACAGTGGAATTGGAACTAATATCTGTAGAAGACTTTGACAGTAGTCAAAAGTTATTCAATTATTCAATTTTCGATTCATTTTTTATAGAAACATTATCAATGAAAATGACGTCACAGTGACGTAGAATCGAAAAAATGATTCGAAAAGCTTGGTGAAAACTAGTTACAGAAACGAGCTACATTGTTATATCCGTATCCCGCGGGGGGGATTCCGGTGTAAACACACTGTATTGCGCGAAAATGAAAAAACCATAAATTTTCATTTGAATTTTCCATTGAATTTTATTTCCAATGAACTTTATTTAAAGACGCTGACGAAAGCTTTGCATACTACGAAAACCATTTTTCTTTGCATTGGGGAGACTTGTCTCCGGTGACAAAATGTTGTTATTGTTTCGCCAATAAAAATGAAAAAAGAACATTCGAATAGTAAAATATAATATATTTTCTTACATCTTTAGTATTTTTCACAAAATTGCTTCAGTGCTTACGGCTCTTTCTCCCAAAAGAGTAGTGCCTACCTTTTACTGAAAATCCCTAAATATTCATTGAGTGCTGAGAGTCAAGAACATATGTTTTTGACAAATAAAAGAAAACGAAAAAGAAAACAAAAATTAAACTAAAATCAAAATTCTAAAATGGAGAGCAATTTGGAGAAAATACTCAAAGCGATGAGTGGCCAAAAAGCGAAGAGTGTTGGAAGATCATCAGTTTTGACCGTGGCAAGCCAATCGATCCAATAATTTCGTTCTGCTTTGGAGGAACGACGCTACAACAGCAGCTGCAGCTGTTGTGCAGCTCATCGTGTTTAAATGCGCAGCTGGAGAGAGATGCAGATGCACAGCTGCCGTGATTCTGTTTTCACTCTTATTCGCGGTGAAACATGTTGTTTTTCTGAAAACTGATTGATAGCAAACAATAAAAAATACACTTCAAATCACTTTTTCGCGTGGTGAATTGGGAGTGTCGTAATAACACGTAATAACACATTTTCAGTAGTGCTCAACTGAGAACTAGAGTTCGTTTGAAAAATTGTTAACATAACTGCTGGTTTACATAATATACTCATGAAATGTCATACGTTACATACCTATGAACGACGCAACATATGCACAGGCCTCGTACGTAAGTTTCGATCGAGTAAATTTTTATCGTTTCTTCCTACCATTTTTTGTGGGGAAATGAGTTTCCTACCTCTTTATCTCTGGTATAGATAAAGCCGTTAATAGTAGATAAAGCGGATGAAAAGGCATGATAGATAATCATTTATGCGAGGCATATATTTCGGTTGTGAAGTGATTGGACATGTCGTTTTTTGTCCTTGATGCAGTAGGGGATAAAGAACTTCTGAAGAACAAAGTAGGCGCACCTATATACGCTTCCGGAAAACTTCTCGACGAAAAACCGTTTAATAAAGCTGTTAACATTGTCGAAAATGTCGAGGAGGAGGAGGTGGACGATGATGGCAATTACTTCGGTAAAAAATGAAGGACGAAATTCTAAATTTTTCGCATAATCAACCGTTATCCTTGCAGGCTTGCCACCCCCTAATGTGGACCTGTCTAAGCTGATTGAAGAAACATTACAACATACAGAGGTCCCAAGGACGAAAGTTAACGATGAGTTGGAACATGCCATTGACCGTGTGAAGACAGCAGCACATGCGAAGGTGAAGCGGAGGTTGAAAATGAATCAAATCTATAACATGGACTATTCCGATTTCAATCCACTAACGGGAAAATTTGATGAAGAGGTCACATTACTGAAGACTGATGTTGAAAAGGAATTAGAGACGTCTGAGGTGGTGGGTGGTTTAGAAAAACTAAGGGAATTGCCAAATCTTACAAAGAAAAAACGGCGCCAATTAGCCAGAGTGAGTACATATTAATAGAATTCGAATCATACTAAAAACAATTATTCTTAACTGATGAGCTATTCGACAGCATAAGGCTTTTTGGGAAAGTCTAGTAGCCATTAAACATTGCTTGAAGAAAATTTCATTTAAGACTCGTATATTATAATGATGACAGGTTTCGGTTTCTCCCGTTGTAATCTTAGCAATAGTCGTCAAGTTTGCGTTTGTTACTGTAAGGCCATCGGAACAATAAACCACGGCATACAATTTTAGACTATCGTTTGTTAGAGTATCCGCAAACGATTTAGATGCGCGCCAACAATTATATTCCAACATAATCCTTATCCTTTTCCTCCCCTCACTTCACTTCATTTCCTTAATGAAACCAATGAAATAGTCGTCTTTCATAATATATTGCGAAATTTTTTAGATGTTTGTGGTTCACATTGATGACTTCTTTAGTAAACTGATGACTAACGGTGTAATTGTGGAATTGATGTAAAATCGCTTATCGCTCCTCTAGTTTCGATTATCCTTCCAAAAATAGAGTAAAAATTCAGCATTGTAGCTGAGACAATGAGATAGGACACTCGGTGCTAAATTGAAATTAAAAATTGGTTACAATTCGGGATAAAGAGATAGGACGCTCGCAATAACGCACCCGCATTTTTGTCATATATTCACAAAAATGTACACTAATTGTGCCCCCAAATGGCGTCGCGTTTCTGTCGAAATGATATTGATATATTCCCTCATGAGTATGTACCATAATACGCATCGGTCTTGGGCGAAGCTAGTCGAATTTCCTATTTTTACATGCTCTGGAAGTGAGGTTAGGTTCGGAACAGTTCATGTTCTGCAGAAATTTGAATGACGGAAAGGGGTGAATGATAAAATGTCGCTGCCTTAGTTCGACTGGTTCTGTATCGCTTTGCGAAGAAGCGAAACGCTATTCTTTACTACTTTAGGTTACACAGCTAGTAATCGAGTGTTTATTGAGAAATTTGTAGTCACACCGTCACTCGTACATGCATTTTTACATAGGTATTATTTCTAATATTGTTTTGTTGGGGTGGTTGCAAGTGAAAAGCGGTGAAACATTTGTTTGAATGTATTGAACATAAAAATTATTACTTTACTTTTAATAATTTGATAAGTAAGCTTTATTTACTATGCGGCAGTAAATAAAAACTCAAAACTAATTGTTTTACAATCAATATATAAGACCTCAAAGCCTACAGGGAGGTATAGTTAAGTATAATTAATTTAATGATTTGCCTAAGATTTGTTTTATTCCAGAGCAGCCACTCTTGTCATAATAAATCGCAAAATACATTGCCTTCAAATTTTATATACTGCATCATTACTTTAAAATTATTAAAAATAGGAAATAATTTTTTTATTGCTCAATGAATTCACTATTTCACCATTTAATGTAAGCGTAATAAATGCAAATGTCCTATCTAGTTTGTAGCAGCGCCAATATACTATCTCATTATCTCTGCTTGTAGTATACTATATATAGCTGTACTATTTATAGCATTTTTATTGTTGTTTCATATGCTTTTTTGAGCAGGTCTGCATAGCGTTTCCTGAAATGCTAACGAAGCATTTGTCGTTGAACGGGAACGTTATTTTTGAACTAATAAACCACAACGTTCGTAGTGAAAATGCTTGATCGGGATTTCACAATTACCCCGGAACTCATTTTGCTCTATTCTTTGCTCTAGTACTTCTAAATAAATCGTTCCATGACGATATATTTTTTAAATCATTCTAGCTTGAACGGGAAAAGACTAAAGGCAGTGAATGGTTCAATTTACCCGCCACTGAAATCACTGAAGAGATCGAAAATGATTTAAAAGTTTTGCAGATGCGTTCAGTGTTGGATCCTAAGCATTTTTACAAAAAAAATGATTTAAAAGTTTTGCCGAAATATTTTCAGGTTTGTGTACGATGTTCTAAAATTGATTTTAAAATAATTTAGAAAATTTTAGATTGGAACAGTTTTGCCTTCATCACTGGATTATTATAATGAACGTGATACCCGTCGTAATAAAAAGAAATCGTTAGTAGATGAACTCTTGGCCGATGCGGAATTTCAAAAATACACAAAACGAAAATATAAGGAAATAATAGCACGAAAAGAGAAATATGGTCACCGGAAGGCATTGAAGAAAATGAAGAAACTAAGGAAGCAATAAATAATACTGTTCTTTTAAAAAATTTAAAAGGTGAAAATCTTAATAATAAGTAATAATCATTTGCAATTGAATAAGAAATCATTGTAAATAAAATAATCAAATCTTCTTCGCTGTTTTTAATTCTTCAATGACGACTTCCGCTAATTTTCGGAAATTTTTTGCGTATTCAGAATCTCTATATCTAACTACCATTGGTTGGCCATTATCACAACATTCGGCAATAGCGTTGTCCAAGGGCAATGTTGTCAGCACACGTGTTTGCATTTCGACCTCAAGATTCTCGTCTTGGTGCTTGTGAAAAATACCTAAACGACTCTGACATTTGTTGCATATTACGTGGCTCATATTTCCAACCAAACCCAAAATGGGCACATGTAATTTTTTATACATTTGTGCACCGCGAAGTGTGACTTCGAGAGCAGCTCTTTGTGTTGTGCTGACTAAAAGTACTCCTGATATGGGTATATTTTGGCTTAAAGAAATGTGAACGTCTCCCGTGCCGGGGGGTGTATCTACGACTAGTATATCGAGTGGACCCCAAACGGCCCCCTTCAACAAACGTTGTAAAGCTGACATTACTAATGGACCACGCCATATAATCGCATCATCGTTCTTTACTAACAAACCCATCGAAAGGCATTTCACACCAAAATTAATTGGCGGTATTATTTGATTCATTTCGTCCACCAATGGTTCTTCGTGTAAATTCATCATTAGCGGTAGAGAAGGTCCAAATATGTCACCATCGAGTAGACCAACGCGTTTACCCATTAGAGCCAGTGTTACAGCCAGATTTACTAAATTGCTTAATTTAAAGTAATTCGATTGAAAATTTTACATTGAGTCAAAAGTTACCTGCGACTGTAGACTTTCCAACTCCTCCCTTACCCGATGCAACTACTACAACATTATCTACACCCGGTATGGGCGCTCGCTTAGGTAAACCACGTCCCATTACCGCTTGCTGATGGGCAGTAATTTTGGTACAAAAACTTCGCTGAAATCTATAAAATTTTAATGTAATTTCCCACTTTAGAAATTTACTTACTTTAAGAGTATGCTGCCACAAATGCCTCATTATTCTTATACTGTCTCAAAATTTTTCTAAGGGACAGCGTGGAATATACTCCTTTCGAATTTTTAACTGAAAGCTATCTCTAGGGTAAATTCCTGGGTGAATCCTTTTCAAGGGAAAATGTTTCAAAACAAATCAAAGTTGACGGTACTTTTGCTCAGAAACAACTGTTGGGTTTCTTATTTATCCTACCCAAAAACAAGCAGAAACAAATGTTCGCGATGAGGGGTTCTTTCGCCTATCAAAGTTATTTGGATAGACAATGAGATATGGCACTCTTTCCCAATAAACATTATTTACGGAGATATTGAGAGGAAAATTTTTTCCCATGAAACACTGGGACAAAAATTTATTTCGATAATCTAATATGCAAAAAATGCTTCCATTAAAAATTGTTTAAATTCTGTATAGAAATTACCGAAATCTTTGAAACCACATCCAAAACTTGGCTTGCATACTTTTGCTCAGTACCAAAAAAATACCCAGTTTGCTTAGTACCCAAAAGTAGTTTGGACCTCATACAACAAGAATAATATATTGGTATATTATTTTTTTAATAATTAAACACAAAATTTAATTTTTTTTGTAATTCAGAATGATGGCAACACTGTTCTAATACTAAATGATTAAACACAACCATTGCAGTAAATTAACAACACACCTGGCAGCTAGCAGCATGTTTTAAGAAAGACAAGAAATAAATTAATGTGGAAGCAATTGCTTTGTAGCAATTGTCATAAAAAACACAGAAGAGACGGAAAGAAGAAAAATATGTCAGCTGCTACGAATTAGAAATATCTCGTCAGCTGGCAGCTAGAGGCGTAGCAGTACCGTGGCGTAAAGTGGAAATGAAACTTTTTTCTCGATCCTTATAAGAGCCTATGCAATTTGGCAGCTGTTCAAGCTGCCGGCTGCCAGCTGCTATTGTTGTATTTAAACTTTAAAGCTTAAAAAGGCTTTTGAAACACTAGGTGTCTCACAAGCATGTAACACTAAAATGGCCAGAACCGATTACGAGGTCAAAAAATAAATAAGGTACACCAACGCCAGGATTTATATGCGTTTGCTTTTCTAAGGAATTTTTTGAGGACGAACTCATCACAGTTAAATTGAAGAAATGAGAAAGTAAAATATGGGCTTCTTTGAAAGAAATTATTCCGTGTAATATATATTTCTAATATGAGTATCCCATACATTGAATTAAACAAACTGATTAAAGAAATAAATTAGTTAAAACAATAATATAATTGATATTAAAGTATAATTATTCACATATACAATAATACACAAATAATTGATATTTGTGAAATAAAGTTAAAATCAACAAATATTTACACTAATGCAGTATATTTAAACATGTGTACTAGAATTTGATTGCTTCAATGTGTAATTAATGTTGAAGCAGAGCTCCAATTTATAAACTGCAACAATTTTATTATTTCTTTTTTTAAATATGTTCAAAAGTGTAATGTTATAAACACAACATCGGGACAGTTTGAATATCCTCGCCGAGACTTGTCAAAATTACATAGTCTTACGGAAATTGAGAAAAAACAAAACTGTCGCGCTGCTGACGCATACGACAACGACAGTAGTAGAAAATTTTCTACTTTTTTTGTTGTCGCTCGCCTTGTTCTTCTTTTTTCCGTTTGTTTACTTTAAATGACATTAGCAATTAATAAAATTTTATTGAAATTACAGACATGCTCTCTGCTAACTTCGGCGCCAGCAGAGTTTTGATTTGTCGACGCGACAACTGTCGCGAGGTTGTGTTTATAGCATAACCTTTGATTTATTGAAAACTGTATAAAAGCTGACTTTATTAGGCCGATTCTGGCACCATCACAAAATCGTCACAAATCACAATAGAGACAATCGTCACAATTGAGACGATTCGGTATTCTGAACACCTTGAAAAAGCTCTTTTCATCTCAATTGTGACGAAAGTTGTGATGGTTGCGAGAGCAGGTCACAACAGTATATGAACGTCAATTTTTTCCCGCTTGCGTTTCCGAATGGTCCTGCAAGAACCGTACGTGGACTTGTGGTTACTCCAGGGTAGTCCTCTCATGTTTTGTTCTCCCATAAAACACATATTTCATAAAAAATTTATTTTCAATAATAATAATATAACACATATACTCTGTTATTATTATACATTTCCGTGAATAACCAGGGTTGAATTCTTGTCGATGTTAATAAAATAAAAATCTAAAAAATTTGTTAAAAAGATACAACTTTTTTATGCACAACGAAATGAAAAATTTAATAAATCATATTGCTTATGTTTATTTGACTTTTAAACAATGACTTTTAAACAATTTTTACCGAATTGTTTTAGAAAACATTTTTAGAACGAATTATATAATAAACTAGAAATAATGCAACCCTGCTAAACTAAACTTTGACAAAAGAGCTTTTCGATCACAAAGAGCTTTTTTCGTGAGAGGTTTGCGCTAGAATACCGAAAATCACAATATTCGTCTCAATTTGTGATCCTCACAAATTTTTGTGACAATGCGCCAGAATCTGGCTGTATATGTCTGAAGATTAAATTTTTGTTTTATTGTCGTTCAAAGCTCTGAAGTTTATAAATAAATAATAATAATAAACCTTAACTGTGATATTTGAACGTTGGTCCAATTGTCTGGAGTTTGCTCTTTTTATTATATATAACATTAAATTATTCGTCCAAAATCTTGACCGTGTCTCTCAAATTTAAAATTCTTGTACGCATCCATACAATTTAGATAGCCAAGAACTTTAATGAAAAAATGAGTTCAAACACGCTCGTCAAGTGTTACAATGTGTAATTAATTGTGTAATTAACAAATATGATGAATATGTTTAAGTAAATTGTTTTAAATATTTGTTTAATTTGATTTACACTAGGGTGATCAAATTTGTTAAATGCTTTGCATAGCATATTAAGTCAGTCAGTCCCTTTTCCAAATCATTAAAACATTACACGGGATTTATTAATTTTTTTTTGCTTATAAAATTACAATATACACACAATGCATGTACACAGCGTGACATAAATGTGCACATTAATTAGAATTCAATTCTATAAATCTATTGCCATGTTCACAGATATTGGATTTAAGCATAAATCGCTTTCGAACATCAATTAGCTGTCAAGTGTTCAGAGAAAATTTTATTAGATTTATTTGGAAAATTTGATTTCGTCACTTTATCGTCATTTTATCGCTGCATGTGCAGCACTTATTAAATTTGTGTTCTCTTGGCCGTTTAATTCAGCCGCCATCTCCGCGAATATGTGTGTGTTCTTTCGTGGCCCCTTTAAAACTGTGTTGTCCGCCCACAGTTGGATTAGACGTAATTGCGACTGTGAATGCCAGGCTTTTCGCATAGTTTTTTCCATCTGAAAGGTTATAAAGATATTTTTCACTTTACAGAAAATGCATGTACCTACCTCATGTAACATTTTCACACAATTATTGTTTTAAAAAAACGCACGTTTGACAGGTGTTTATGTAGTATGTTTATCTTTTTCTTACACATTGGTGTAGAAAAAGGCGAAGCGATATTGCAAAATATTTCGAACATCGATTCAGGGTTGATTATTACTAAATCAAAGATTTCCCATGGTTTTCACAAAATCTACAATAACAAATTCTATGGAGCAAATCTGGACTTATGCATAGATTTGACTTCCAAACCCAGATTTGCTGAAATCCAACTAAATCCGTTGTCTGTGAACATCGCATGTAACTAATTTCGAATGTCAAAACAATTAGGCCATTAGGGTTTGAAACTATAATATTGTTTACGTCCATAATCATTTGGGTCTGTAACTTCGATTTCCAGGAATTCTTTGGATTGTTTGGGCTAGAGATAAGGACACTCGTTGCTATAAATTATAAATTCGTTATAATGGCCATTTTAATATTCTGTAAAGTTCACGGACGCATTGTGTGAGATCTCGTCCGATGTTGTTCTTGTTTGCTGTGCGTTTGCTAATATCGGAGACGAATAAATGAATAGTTCCATATCTCGCAACAAATTACTATTGCCATGTAATTTTCACCAATCGTAAACAACAGTGGTTGCCTTCATTTTAAGAAAATCATTGGAGTCACACGGAGATAAACATTCCCCAAATCAATGTGACATATATAATTCGTAAAATTTTAAAGGAAATTAGAGATATCTATAATTAATCTTTAAATCTATAATTAATCTTCAAGGCACCACCACTTTGATTACAGTAAGATACAATTATAGTATAGTTTTAAATCATAGAAGCTAATTGTAGTTCGGTTTCTCGTTTATTATAGTGGAATAAATGCTAACTGTTTTTAGTTCATTATAATGGAACGAAAACCAACTAATTTTGAGTTTTTGAGTACTGAGTCATAGTTTATTTATCAAATGATTAAAAAATAAAAAATTATATTTTTTATCTTCGCTGAATTCATACAAATTCCTTTCACCTACAACCACCTTAGAATCGATACCAGTGCACAAACGCACGTGCGGGTGCCGTTGGCGTGGCTACAAATTTCCTGTGACTCTTGTACCAATTTGCATGGATTAGTGCAAGTATCGAATCTCCTTATCTCTGGCATATCTATGCGAAATAGGTGAGAAGCACTCGGAAATAGCAGATGAGACAGAACGGACCGAATCTTGGATAAGTGCTAGCAATGGTGAATATAAAGAGCTTTCGTGTTGTCACCGCTAACCAGTATACTGATCACAAATTTTAATGACAAAAATTATAATATATTTGTTATAATTGACTTGTGTCACAGTTCGCCAGAAGAGGATTGTAAAGTTAAAATTGATAATTTTGTGCAATTAATGTATATTCATTGCCATTAACGCACCATTTTCATCTATATCTGGAATTATCGATTCAAGCATACTCACGCAACTGCATATATGAATGAATATGATGCCATTAATAGACTTCCTCACCATCGGTATTTTTTCTTTGGAGCTGATAATTTGGAGGATATTGAACTGTGACTAGGGCAGCACAGTGAAATACACAATCGACACCCTTGAAGGGATTATCCACCGTTTCCGATTTACATATATCATCAATAGAATAATTAAATTGCTGGCAGAGAGATGAATGCGAAAAATGAAATGTGGCCTAACAGTTTTGGAAAAGTAGGCCGTATTTATTTATCAGAGAAACCTATTAAATCCAATATACGGCACAAGATCCACTGAACGAATTTTCCGAATGTGTAGAGAATCATTGCATTGAGTCAAACGTTTGATTATATGTTGGCCGATAAAATCGCTACTATCGGTTACCAAAATTACTTCTCCATTTTAGTCAGTTGATTCTATCAATAAATGAGTCAATAAACAAATAATTAACTCAGCCTTCGATGCCTTTGGATGTTTCACCAAAAGGCTTTACCGGACATAATATGACCTGCAAATAGTATGGAGATTCCTGAGGTAATGAAAAACTCTGACAAAGCTGGCATTTAATAATTTTAAACCGGCGGAAAACGCGGTAATTTATGTTTAAAGTTTACTTTCGGTGAGACACGGCTGAAATTATTTATTATAACCAATTAAATCTCTGGAACTGTGTACCACGCGCAAATCATTTAAAATAGTCATGGCTATTAATAATTGATTTTCACCAGAATTCAATTCAGGAGTACAGAATTACAGTCCGATATTGGAATCATAAAAAAACGTCACAAATCACAACAGAGACAATCATCACAATTGAGACGATTCGGTATTCTGAACACCATAGAAACTCTATTTTCATCTCAATTGTGACGAAAGTTGTGATGGTTGCGAGAACAGATCACAACTTGCGTTTCCGAATGGTTCTGTAGGGACCGTATGTAGACTTGTAGTTACTCCTGGGTAGTCTTCGTATATTTTGTTCTCCCATAAAACAGATATTCAATTACAAATTTAATTTCAATAGTAATTTTTGTTATTTTGAATTTCAACAGGAAGTTTATTTGGTTTTAAATAGTAATGGCACAACGTATTACAATGTGATTGAACAGAGAGCAATATTTGAATAATAAAAAAGTTTTTTTCACTTATTAAATTTCATATCAAAGATGATATTCAAAACAAATGATTTTCTATATACAAAGTATTTCTAATAAAGTACTTATAATACGGCGTAAATCAACACCCCCTCTCAATTGGACAATTTTAAAGAATTTTTAATTGTAATAAACTTGCATATGTCCAGTGACTTCGTAAAAATATCAGCCACCTGATTAATTGAAGGTACATGACTTATCTTAAGTTCTCCTTTTATTAGATGATCTCTTATAAAGTGATGTTTCACATCAATATATTTGATTTTTCAGTTTCAACGTTTTTGGTCATTTGAATACAACCTCTATTATCTTCATACAAATAAAATGGATATTCTTTGGCCATAATATTTAAATCTTCTAAAATTCCTTTTAACCATAGTCCTGAAGTTGCCAAGCTTAAGGCAATATATTCTGCTTCACTGGATGACAAGGCTACCGTAGTCTGTTTTTTACTCGCCCACGAAACAGAACATTCATATACAAAAAATATGTATCCACTTGTTGACTTTCGATCCTCTGTGTTTGATGCCCAATCTGCATCTACATAACCTGAAAGAATTATGTCTTCATCTTGTTTTTCTTCATTTATATATTTCAGCTTTAGCGTTTTAGTGCCTTTTAAATATCTCAAAACCCTTTTGAGAGCTATCCAATAAACTTCACTAAAATTTTCTTGATAACGTCCCATGTATCCCACTGCTTAAAAAATGTCTGGCCGAACGCATAGCATCAAATACATTAAACTCCTAGTAATTTTCTATATTGTTCGTTGGATTTTTCTTCTATATTTCGTGACAACTGAAGTGCTTTCTCTATTGGGGTATCTATAGCGTTGAATTCACTCATACTGAACTTATCAAGTATTTTGTTAATGCTTGCTTCTTGACTCAGCTATAGTATGCCCTTTCGTTTATCATATTCAACTTTTATACCAAGATAATAATTAAGTTCTCCACAATCGGTCATTTCAAAAGCATTAGATAGTTTTGATTTTATCATTTCAATATAATCAGCAATTAAAATATCATCAACATATATAATCATAATTATGATACATTGTTCAATGCGTTTTGTGTATAAACAATAATCATGCTTCGATCTTATGAAACCCATATCTGTAAGGAACTTATTAAATTTTTTGTTCCAACGATTTTTGAAGTTTCCAGGTGTGGTCTTCATACCATCTGGAATTTCTATGTAGATTTCTTCATCGAGTTCACCGTGGAGAAACCCAGTTTTTATATCTAATTGGTGGAAGATATATCTATTTTTAACACCTACTGCTAGGACCGTTCTTAAGGTGGTGAGTTTGGCTACTGGTGAATACGTTTCCTCAAAATCTATACCATACTTTTGCTGAAAGCCTTTTGCTACTGATCTTGCTTTATACTAGGTAGCCCTTCCATCAGCATTAGTTTTTATTGTAAAAACCCATCTGGATATAAGGAGACATTTATCATTTGGCTTCTTCAATATGGTCCAAACTTTATTTTGGTCCATTGATCTCAATTTGGTCTCTGTTGCATTTTTCTTTTGTTTGCATTTTCATTTTTTTTGTTCCATTTTTCTTAGTATGTCATATTTTGAATGTCATGAAACGACTTTGGGATCTCATTACAATTGATTGTTTCAAAAAGATAATTATAGTAATCCTTAAATTTGATAGGTGGTTTTCGTTCGCATTTACCTTTACTTAGCTCATTCTCTACATTTTGTGTTGGGTCATTGATATTTGTGTTTATTACATCTTCAACGACTTTACATCTTTCACGAAGAATGTTTATATCTGATGTTTCATTCGAAACGACACTACTGTCACATTCGTTAACCACACTGTTTGTTGTTTACAACAGTTTTATAATTTGGAATTACAACAGGAAGTTTATTTGGTTTTAAATAGTAATGGGACAACATTTTACAATGTGATTGGACAGAAAGCAATATTTGAATAATAATAAAATATTTTTTTTCAGTTATTAAATTTCATATCAAACATGATTTACAAAACAAATAATATTCTATATTATTAAGCATTTGTGTGAATGTTCAGGGTTGAATTCTTGTCGGTATTAAAAATATAAAAATCTTAAAATTCATAAAAAAATACAAATTTTCTATTCACAAACAAATGAAAAATGACATAAATCTTATTGCTTAAATTTATTGCATTGACTTTTTTACAATTTTTATCGAATTGTTTTAGAAAACAACACTTTTAGAACATATTATATAATAAAACAGAAATAATACAACCCTGCTAAACTAAACTTTGACATAAGAGTTTTTCGATCACAAATGAGCTTCTGTCCAGTGAGGTTTGCGCTAGAATACCGAAAATCACAATATCGGTCTCAATTTGAGATCCTCATAATTTTTTGTGACAATGCGCCAGAATCGGCCTGTTAATATTAACAAAAAAATTAATACAAATAATTGTTAACATAATTAATTGTTTACGTAAAATTAACATGAAATGTTATACGTGACATAACTATGGTGAATTACGCAATATTTGCAAAGTACCTGCGTCAGTTCCGGTGGTGTTAAATTTTGTCTCTTTTTTGCCACATTTTTTGTGGAAAATAGTTTCTTATATTCTTATCTCTATTGAGAACTATCGATCAGAGATAATGAGATAGGAAAAAATGTGGCTCTTTACCCACAAAAAATGTGGCAAAAAACCAAAATTTTACACGACCGAAATTCACGTACAGGGGTTATGTATATGTATGCGTAGTTCACCATATTATGCCACGTATGACATTTCACGAAAATATGTAAACAACAGTTCGCCTCGGCGGCTTGATTTGAAAGCACATTTTGTGCTCTATTTTGAAGTGAAGATAATAAGAAAAAGAGTCACGAACAAGAATTTAAATTCAATAAGTTCTATAGATAAAGTTTAAGTAAAAGAAAATATTAATACGTAAAAGTAGAACATAACACGGGCTTCAGCCAGAATTCAAACGGTCGTATAGCCTTTGAGCTGGCCAACACCGCTGTTGTATTATTTTCATGTCACCACAAATCCCAAAAACATCCCAAAATAGAATAAAGAGCTGATGAATATTTTGGAATTCTGTAGGAAGGAACAGATTTCTGCCTGGTGTTTTACTTGGACTCCTGCCATGATGGGCTTAAGTCCAAGGCGGGCCGTCCCGCACGGGGTTGCAAGTACGAACTCTGTGAACGTACCTTTTATGATTATATGGCGGCAACCGCACCCAATTCGTTTACGGTGAGCCAACCGTAGCTTAACTTGTACCTGTAGATGCCTGTGCATGTGGCAGGACATCCATTGCAGGTTACAATCGCGGCACCATCTAAAGCCACTTCCGGTATTTGGCTACCGGCAGCCGAGTTGACGGAGGCTGCCTCCTCACGCAACTCACGCGGAGATTCAAGGTCTCTACCCGCGTATCTTTGGGTGGCAACCAACAACCACCACGAAGCTCTCACAAGTGAGAAGCCTACCCACGATGCGCTATATGCGTGGGCTTTATATTAGCGGGGTCCGAAGACCCTATACGTCGCGCATCACCCGTGGTACCGTTTTAAAGCCTTCGGTGAGGCCCCGGAACCAGGGTGCAATAGTTCATGGCTAGTGAACCAGCTTGCACTCTGGTCACTGCCATATTGTTGCCCACACTGCAACGGGACTGGCACCCGATGTAGGAAGGAACAGCAAGAAAGAGTTGAGTATGATGTCAACATTACTCCAGAAGAACTCAATATTGCCATGAATAATTTGCAATCAAGATAGTATAAAGCAGCCTACACAAAATAGAAATAATCAAATGATCAAATGAAAGACGCCACTTAATTCGAAAAAAAAATTAAAACAGGCGCGCCTAACAAATTATTCAATTCACAAGAACTCAGTCATCAAAGTAAAATCAGGCTCCATACTTTTTAAAATTTACGGTAATTCTATTAAGTATTTCATTTTTCGTCGTAATCGATTAATATATTCAACTCTCAGAATTTTCAGATTTTCATTGATTTTAATGCGCGAATGAGCTAAACTTTCCTCTAGTTCTAACCAATTCAGAACGCTTAACAATTTATAGTAACTCACCAAGCATTATAATAATGTCACCTCCCTAACCGGAAACAGTGTTCATAGAAGAAAATTATCAAGATAGCACCTGCATAGAATCAAAGCCTCTCCTGCATGAAGTTCTAAAAAATGGCAATGAGACTTTAAATAATTTAAAACGTATAGAAAGCGCGAAGTAATACAAAAAGTAAAAACAATATAATGGTCGAATTCTAATTAATTTTGAATTTTTTCCTTTCTAGAAAAGAAGTGAAGAGAAAACAGACGCAAAAAAGACAACGGAGGAAACAGTATCAAAAATGGAAGCAGCCGAAAGGAATTTATTTGACGAGAGCAGTAGTAGTGAAACGGATTTTATGCCGCAACCAATTATAGTTAAAAAAGAAAGGGGAGTTGGACGAGAAAGGTTAAAACCTCAAGATGACAAAGGAAGTAATGCGGGCTTAAAGAGAGATTTATTTAATAAATCACCAGAATTTGATATACTTCCCACTTCTGACGGCTTTTGGGATCCCCTCATAAGATCTTTTGACTTGGACGATATGCGTAATCAAACACTAATCGATACACGCTTTCAGAGGAAACAACTGTTGAAACGATTAGATTAGAGACCTGCTTGTGTTCGTCGTTTGGATAGAGAATTAGTAGCAAAATTTTAGTGAATAATTTTCGTAATTGAATTTAATTTCTTTTTGAAAGATCATGTGCTTTAATATATTTACTTTTAAACATTTAATAATAAAATTCTAAATAGTATTTAAATGTATGTACGTCAATTCTTGTATTTGTGATTTCTTCTTACCCTTATACCCTTTGGCAGCATGTTCACAAGTCCGGCATTCTTATTTTTTTGCTTAAATTTATTTAAATTTAAAATTTTTGTAATACTCTTGTTTTATAATATAATAATTGAATTTTTAAGTATTTTTAGCTCAATTAATATGTTATCTTAATTGAGCTAAGTTTATTATTAATTATTAAGTTAGTTAACATTTTAATAAAAATTGTAAATACTTTTATATAATTATGTGAACAATAGGTGCATTTCCACATCACCCATGAGGTATGCACTGTGATGCGTTACCGATTTTTTTTGGTGTCCGGTTTCCCAGTAGGCCTATTTCACCCTTACAATAAATAATTAAAATTATAATTAAATTCTGTACATAAACAAAATCACAATTTGAGCTTACCTTTGCCACTGGACATTTTCCTTCGGGAACGATTATAATTTTGTCCCGCTGAGGCAGCTCCTGCAGCAAATACTTATTTTTGTCATTGTCCGCTATATATATTTCACTTAATTATATCTATTATTGTACTTGTTCAATTATTTTAAAAACAATGTGGTGAAAATATCAGCGACGTAATAACACCAGCGTTAACATTTACAATTTAGGGAAAGTACTTTATGCGCACTCTGTGTAATTGGTAAAATATTATTATTATTTAATTCATTATTAATTAATTAATAACAATATTAATTGTGCTTATTTCAAACTAGGGTAATTATTTTGAACTTTTGATATTTACATTCACGGCAATAATAATTGTTTTCATGTTAGGAAAATTACTTTTTGCGCGCTTACTTCAGTTGGCAAAAATTTACTATTTTAAACAATAATTAATGTGACATAAAGCAAAATTGAATGCTATTATTATCGTTAGGAACAAACAGCGCAGGAAGTGGTATGGTTTTTTTATTGAATATGGTACTTTTTGCGCACTTAGGGAAATATAAAATTTATCATTCATTTTTCTTTTTGGTCTTAAAGAATAATTCTGATTGCACTAACGGGCGGTGTGATTATTTCAAATAGAGTCATGCGATAATTATTTTATTAAAATAGAAATATAATTATTTTATCTCAAATTTTTATGTCGTGAACCCTGTTTCAATATTTACCTATGCAAAAGGTGAGTAATAAAACATGTACCTCACAGGCAGGCAACCCTTAATTGATTGAATTCAATGCCGAGGTGAAACACAGCTCAAGGTATGCCAACGCCGATTTTTATATATTATAATTTTTTTACATTTGGATTCGAAGTTATCTTAATTTAGCCTAGTTGCAGAAGTTCACAGAAATGTTAAGAGGATTTCTAGAATTACCCTGTTTGATTCTCCTAATAAAGTTAAATAAATAAAATAAAGTTAAATAAATGAAATAAAAGAAATAAATTAAGTTAAATATATATATATCGTAATAGTTAACGTCAATAGGATTTTTATCAGACCGAGATGCTTTACGATTGTTATAGTTCAACTACGTAATGCTGGATATTTGAACCTTAATAAGCAGTTACCTGGCATTTCTTACGAAATCACAAATATTTTCCAATCGGAAGAATATTTACCAATCATTAATGATTTCTGGCCTAAAATTCTGTAGGTAGAAAGAGAAGCAAAACTAATGGAAAACTATATTACGCGTCTAATATACGCGTGTATATCTTCACACTCGCTCTTTGTTTTATCCTCGTTCGGAGTTATCACGATTTAGCTAATTCGGGAGTAGACCGGGGATTAAAAATAACATCCATAATAAAACAGATTTTCCATCTGGCTTCTCACAAATTACATCAAATTTCTTGTTTAAGCAAATAATACCATCAAATCTTAGTGCATTTAAAAAACGTGCTCACAATTACACATTTGTCAAAAAAATGTACCTGAAGGGGAATGTTTTTATGTATAAATTTAATACTAAGTTGAAATCTCAAAATAATTGCATAAATGATATGTCAATGGGGTCTAAGACCAAAATTTTTCATTGGAAGGCTGACGTCATTGGGGGAACCGTAGGTGAGTTTGAGCGTAAAAAGTACGTCATTGGGGCACCGTAGGTGAGTTTCTGAGTGAAAAGTCATCAATTTCCGTCCGTTTCCACTAGTCCTACTATGCATTTCTGCGTCAAATCTACAACCAGAGTTGCAGTTTTCAGAAGTTTCCTATCTCATTATCTCTGCTATCGATTGTTTTCAACTATCAATAGTTAGTATCTGAATGATTTTAACCAGAGATAAGGATTTTCCTCATTATCTTTGATTTTAACTATCGAATAATTTTTTTCATTCTTTCATTCATTCATTTACTCGACATATTCGGGTTCAACTCATATGTTGACAACATAATCAACTGACTCGTTGCTCTTGTTTGATTCATTGGGTATCGGCTTTTACTCTCTAAATGATTTCTGGATTACTAAGAACTACCTAATGTTAGAATTATTCGATAGTTTCTTGTAATTACTAAATCTGGAAGATTCGTTGAATGATTTGCGAATTACAAAAAACTATTGAAGAATCTCGATTAAATGAATAATTTACAACTATCGAATAATTCGATAGTTTTTATTCGATAATTCCCAGCATTAGGATAAAGAACAGGAACCAAAACAAAATTTGATTCCCATCAATAATTAAAATATATGTCATCAAATAAGTAATGCAAAGTCGATGGTTATAAATTTGTAATTATGGTGTAAAGCTTAACATAGCAATTTAAACATCAAAATTTTGATGCTGGCTGCTTTTTATAATAGCTGTTGGCGCTTTGCAAAAGTGGATCCCGGTAATATGAAAGTTTTTCAATTGGATTAGTAAATTGCATATGTTGTGTAGAAACTGTCCTATATAGTTTTTCTGGTGTGTCAAGAGTGTCCTAAATCTTTATCTCTGATAACAGAGTAAATTTTTAGTCATCGTGAAATACAATTAAAAAGTGAAAACACCCTACCCACTTTAGAAAAGCGCGGCATAATTTTGTCGATCCTAACCGTGAAATCTGTAAACATTTGTGAAAAATGCCAAAGGCGAGTGGTAATTGCAACGTAATGGTAATTGTTAGTGCTATTTGCTACTAAAAAAGTCAATAATACATTTATCCAGTAAAGCGTCACGCTTTGATAGCTTCGAACAACCGAGAGGAAATAAATGAAAAATGCTAATTTTCTAATGCATTAAACCTAATACACCTTAAGGGTTAAATTAAATAAATTCCCATTCGATTTAATCCCCGCGAATTTATTTTTATCCCTGAATGGATAGCAAAACTTATGTTAAACTGAATATGAAGAGAAAAATGTATGAAAAGTCATCTATATATCCGGGAAAGAAAGCAGACACAAGGTATAATCCTATTAAGTATTAGGGTTTCCTTTGTTTTAATAATTCCATTGACGACAGGCGGAAGAGGATACAACGAAACCGTAGAATATGAGACTTCGGTTTTTCCTTAAATAGAACAATCTAATAACGGAGGTGTTCAACAAACTGGAATCTTAAAGAGGATTTACCCAATCGGTCAACACATCAATCGCTACGGAAAATTCCAGTTCAACGGATAGCCAGTGGTCTCCAAGTACATTATGAAATATTTATATATATAAATATCTGTAAGAACACTTCTATGCAAAATTATTTTCGTTTCAATAGATTGGAGAAACGTTTTAGAAATGAACAATTATGATATATATAAATATTGATATTAGTGTGCCGACCTCAGAACTATACTTCTAAGAGAACTGGTCTTTGTTGTTAATTTAAATGGTTTATGTGTGAAAGTTTATGTATATAAAGGGTTTATGTATATGCTTATTCGAAGTTTCACGTCTTCTCGTTTAATTTTTACAGTCGCCTTTCAACTGCTTGACCTAGTAATCGGAAAGACGTAAACCATCATAGAAGTATGGAACGATTTCAGTTTAGACGATGTGAACCTTGGAATAAGCACAATATACTGTGCTTTGGAATTAATTGTGTGGAGTTTACTTCTCAATTATTAAAAACAATATAATTTATCCTGAGTAGTGAGTGAGCATATATCAATGTCACTTTTTGACATCGGTGCATAAAAAAATCGCTATGCAATACTGTTTGAGTTAATTTCATAGGAGCAGAATTGCAGTGTTTTAATTATTAAACTATTTGTTTATTATGGACGTCGAGCCGGAATTCTAGATTTTTGTTCCAGATCCTGGTCCTATATCTTCCATAGTGAAGTAATTCTTAGCGAACTATTCAGCTGTCGTGACAGAACTTGATTAGAATTGACGATTGAATACCATTGCATGAAGTTTATGCGGAGTATATAACTTTGGAACAAGTTCCGTACAGGGGTACAAGCCCTTTTTTAATGAAATTTATTTACTTTTAGACGGTAGTTTGGTACTTTTATTGAGATTATATTTAGTTCAATTTTTTTTTGTTTTGGATTTTTGCTGCAGACAATCAGTGTTGCAGCGTTAAAGTTAGTCAGCAATTGAGCTATATGGCCATCCGAATTACGGTTTTCACCATGGTTGGGGTATCGTGTATCATGCTGTGTGGTGTGAACGCCATGAAGATTGGTTTATATCAATGATAAGGTAATTATAAATCGAACGCGCAAGGAAAAAATAAATTTTGTGTTTTCATTAAGCATGGTGCAAGGAGGGATGTAGGGTTGTGTGAGGTACTAGTGGAAGCATATGGTGTAGACCGATTGGTTTCCTATTACCTTACCTTAATTTAAATTAAGGTTTTAAGTTAATTGTTTCTTTAAAAATTTATATGTAATTTAATTCTAAATTGATTTTAAATCGTTATTTTGGCCAAAAAATGAATGTAGTTAATTGTTTAGAAATCATGCCATCCTTGGAAGATAGGAGGTCTTGTATATTAGTGAATTTTCTAAAAAAAGGAAAAGTTCGAAGCTCCGCGTATTTTTTGCAGTTGTATATCAAATGATCAACATCTTCTGGCGCATTGCATGTTTCACAAATATTATTGGATGCCTGTTGGATTGTGTGTAGAAAGGATTTGGTATATGCAAAGCCAGTGAGGAGTCTATTGATGATTTTGATTTCAACGTTGGTCATGTTTGTTGTATCAAACCAATGTTTATTGGGCGGGCTAGGAAACATTTTAAAAAAAGTGTTATTGTGATTAGAAAAAAATTCGCGATACTTGGATGTCCAAGAGTTTTTAAGGTTGTCGTAAATGAGTCTACAGGTTTCTTTTAGAGTCAGTTTGAAGTCCATAGTTGACAAGTATTAAAGCTGTCCGTAAAAATTAGAATTTTATTGAGGTTGTCTTCTATACAAATTTCGATAGCTTTTTTTAAAGCGATAAGCTCGGCTGTGAGCGAGGACATTTTTTGGTTAATTTTAAACAGAAAATTGTCATTTTTAGAGATGTGGCAAATAGCGCAACCTGCGGACAGATTGTATATTGGCGCATCCGTTGCGAAAATCGAGTAATTTTTGTTAGACAAGTCGTCTAGGTATGCAAGATAGTCTTGAACTATTTCATGAGGTGGTGTGGACCTTTGTATATTGTTTATCCTTAGTACAACTTTTAGTGCTTCGGGAAAGTGTGTATGTTTTCTAAGTGGTTCGAGTTTGTCAAAAATATGCTTGCATTTAGAGTATACCAAGTTGTAGCTTGATTTGATGTTGTCATGGAAACTTAGTTGGTTGAAGATCTGTGGGTGGTTAAGTTTAAGTTTTATCGTTTCTTTTGTTGCAAGGTATATGGACCTTTATTGAGGGGGAAGGGTAAGCGAAAGTGCATAGATATATGTACTAGGCGTATTGAAGGTTAAGCCGAAACAACGCCTGAGAATTTTATTTTGAAAGGTGGTGATTTTGTTTGAGATGTATTTAGGCATATTTGCCATCGATGATCTTGTGTATTCGATTTTGGAAAATATATAGCTTTTAACTAGGTTAATGGCCAGTTTAGGATTTAAGCCATTATTCATGGATGTAATTGATTTTATGGCATTTAGGGAATTTTGTGTGTTTTGGATGGCTTTAGTGAAATGTTCCTTAAAAATGTAAGAATTCTGGAAGATGCGGCCAAGGAATTTGAAGGATTTGACTGGGGGAATATTGAAAATGCCGAGTTGAGTGGACGGTATTCGCGAAGCTCCTTTGGCCATGTATGTCATTTTTGATTTTTCTGCATTAAAATGTAAGTTTAATGACTTGAGGAGGCGGATGGAAATACTGAGTTTGCGGTTAAGATTTGCTGCTGCAACATCTACATCTTTATGAGAGGATATGAAAATGAAATCATCAGCGTATTGGAAGATTTTGATTTCAGAATTTTGGAGGGTGTGCAGTTCCATTGTGTATAGGTTAAAGAGTACTGGACTAAGGCAACTGCCCTGTGGAAGACCATTATCTATGGAGATAGAATGATTGGCAAAATGTAGAATGCTTTTATGAAGAAACTTATGGATCCATACTGTTATATAATTGGGTACGTGGATCTGTGTGAGAATTTGGTTAAGAAGGTTAATGTTGACACGGTCATACGCTTTGGTGGTGTCAATAGTGACGACCAATGTTTTGTGGCCAAATGATTTTGCATGTCCTATCGTGTGTGCGATTTGGTTGATGCAAATGTTGGTGGAAAGACCTTTTCTGTACGCGAATGTGGTGTTAGGTAAAATAGTGTTGTTCTCTAGGAATACGTCAAGCCTCTGTTTGACTATGAGGTTGATGGTTTTTATAAAGACCGGAATGAGAGCTATAGGTCGAAAGTTTGTGGGGTCGTCTAGATCTTTGTTTGGTTTTGGTATCGGACAGATTTTGACATGCCTCCATCTGTCTGGGATATTCCCTAGTGTACATTCCTTATTCAGGGCTTTAAGAAGGGACTGTAAAGAAGAATGTGAAATGGATTTAATCATATTGTAAGTGACTTTGCCAATACCACCACAGAAGGGTTTGTTTTTATTTTTTAAAACAGTGATTATTTCGGCAAATGTTAAATCAGGAGTGTTAGGGGGTACTGCCAGGTTAATGGGAGGCGTGTCGTTTTGAATTTGGACCTGTGCTTTAACCCATCTTCAACCACTATGCTTTTCCCTTAAGATAAAGACATGAAATTTCATGGAGTAGCTACTAAGGCCCTCGTGATCACTTCTGCAAAAAATCAGATCTGTAAATCTTCCATGATCTTAGATATGGCGTGTTGCGAAAACGCAACGTTGGCGAGTTAGGTGTATATTACAATAACTAAAACAAAATTAAGAAAAAAGAAACCTTTTGTAACGAAATAGGAAAATGATGTCTTTTATTGAATAAAAAATTTTATGGGGCAAGTAAATTCTAATTTTAAGTAACTCTTTTATTAGTTATTCAAGATTTTCCCCATGATAATTATCAAAACACTTAGGGTGAAGTGATTTATTGCATTTTTTGCATTCAAAAACTGTCTGTGAATGACATTTAGCACATCTTTTTCGTTTGCGATCAGGAATTTTCCATATTATATGCTCATTTACAGCCAGGCGTGGCAGTCCTGACGTAGCAGCGTCTACACCAGATCCTTCAGATTCCGGTTTCTGTTCATGGCGATCTTCGTACAATAACAGTCCACGTGCCAAATCACTTTTGAATTGTATTTGAGACATCGGAGGATTTCCTTCAGCTTTAGCTACCATGCAGTGAATTTTCCAAGCATTTACACTTGCGGAATTGACGCAGTTAGTCCACAGTGGCCACCACCATTTCTTACCACGAACAGCGATTCGATAATTGGCAACGCCATTGTCGTGCAAGTCAACACCTCCCATGTACTTATTGTATTCGTTTATTATTTTCGGTTGCGGGAGCGACACTTTCTTCTTCAGGTCCCGTGAATACCGCAGAACTGGAACTTCTGGTTGCGCACCAACGTAGTTAGAAATCACATTGACTTCGTTGTTATCATGCCAGCGAGCTACAAATAATTTATTGTTTTTTTCGAATACAGTGTCATATTCATGTTTTTTCAAAAGTGAATCCGCTTTATGTTTACTTTGATGTGTTTTATTCTTACTTGTAGAGGCTAAAAAGGTATCAGCACCTCTCAATCGATTAGCTCTTACTGTACCTATTGCTCGAAATCCTCTTTCATTTAGCAAACAAAATAGGTAGTAAGATGAAAAGAAGTTGTCAAAATATACTGCATGATGTTCAGGATTTGGAACACACTCTAGAAGCTTTAAAACCACAGAGGCCCCCAAGCCTATTTGTTTGTCATATGGAGTAGCAGCACCAGCATATGGCATAGCTTCATATAAATATCCTGTGTCGGAACATATGCACCAATATTTAAAACCAAAACGAATTGGCTTTCCTCTTATAAACATCTTACAATTGTGACGACCAAAGTAGGGTATCATTTGCTCATCGATTGAGAGAAATGTAGAAAAAATCCCAAACTGCTGATATTTCTTATTTAAAAGATCAATCAGTGGACGAATTTTTGCAAATCGATCTGATGTGTCAATTTGTGTATTGTCCATTACATGAAAAATTTTTTTTATGGAACAAAATACATTTCGTGACATTGCCTGCTTTATGATAGGAATACCCAGATCTGGCTGCCGGGCCCAATACATTTGAAACTGAGGAACTGTATGATAGCCGGAAAATATTAAAATTCCTATAAATCTGTATAGACGCTCCTTGGTAATGGTTAGCATAATATTGTTTTGATGAGCATATAAATTGCTATTTTCAACCAATAGCCCCATAACTTCTTCATCGAAATATTGCAGAAATAACTGCAATGGTGTTTTACCACCTAAAGATGTTATATAATAAAAACGACATCACTGCAATATACATATAAGAAAAACTTACACATAGTTTCGGCGATGTTTTTCTGTATTGGCTCTACAAAACTTTCATTTGGAGCTTCAAAATTAAAGGTTAGACGATTGGTCTTCCTCCAACATGGCTCTCCGAAATCGCATTCAGGGGTATATTTTTTACTTTTAATAGCTGAGGTTGATGTAGAAGATTCACCCAGTAAAGCACTGGGTAGTAAAGGAGCACTAAAATCTTTTGAAGTCGAATCGTATTCGACTTCAATTTCACCAGCAATTTCTAAAGTAGGTGGAATATCGTTGACAAGATCTTCATCATCGATACACTCCTCGTCACTAATTAAATCTACTTTTGCTGGTGGAATGTATACAACTTTTGTGTTCTCATTGAATACAAGAGGCTCTTGCGATTCGTCTTCAGAAGAAGACACATTAATCAACTCATCAATTTCTTGCATTGTAAGAAATCGTCGCCTTGACATTTTTATTACTTATTTACTTTTTACACTTTATGTTTTGTACTATTATAATTTCTATACTACTACTGTTCCTTCGGTATGAGAATAATCTTATACTGATCCGCTTTCGTACTGATTATTCATATAATTTCTTACACCCTTTTATACAAATATTCTACGTGTGATACCGTTACGAGAAATTGCGTATCTCTTAAAAATTCACACATATATCCTCAGTTTATCTGTTTACTCAACATTGATTACAAGTGCGTTATCGGAACCGCGACATTGTGGCACCGTATCATTGGTGTCGCGTTATCATAGCTTAATTTATTTCGTCTTATGCATTTGCAATTGCCTGCAGCGACGAATAATTGCAGCGAAAAATACTCACTCTGGCTGACCTCTAATATACATCTAACTCACCATCGTTGCGTTTTCGCAACACCATTTTTTTACAAGTTACCTGAAGAAGATAACACAATTTTCAGCCTGAAATTTGTAATTTCTTGTTAATTTACTCTTTTCTCAAGACGGTTGAACATATTTCAAAATTTTTCTTTCATTTTTTCTGAATCTGGTGGTCATTTAAAAAAAAGTTCTTTTTTGGACCTTTCTTTAAAAAGAAATAATGGCAGAAAAAAATTTTGGATTATCTTTTTTGTAAGAAAAAATCCAAAGATAAAATAACAAATATTTGTTTAAAAAAAAATTTAATCAAATACCGGAAAACACTTTAAAGTTACAAGGATGCAAAGTTGTCGTTGCGAAAACGCAACGGCTGTTGAAAATGGGTTAAGATGTTTGAGGAAATTTTCATTATTAAATTTATTCTACTGATGTCTGAGATTATTTTTTCCAGCATTTTTGAGATTGTTAAAAAATCTAAATAACGATTTAGGATATAAAAATCCAACGAAAAATACCGTCGTGAAGTAGGCTAATTTGCTATTGAAAAATTTGGCTTCTGCTGATTTTAGGTTCATGTTCCAAATCTTGGTACTGTTGGCTAACTGTAGTGCATTTTCATATGATTTGTCCTTATTATATCTTTTCTGGCAGATAATTTTCTTCCTGTGGAGAATGTGGAGGCTGTTGTTCCACCAAGGTTTACGTTTCAGTGATGTATTCTCAGGAATAGTATGAGTTGCGTTGTTTATGGTTGTTTCAAAGTTAGCATAGATGGAATCTAATGATGTGCCCAAGGGCATCTTTTCTAGAAAATTTTTAAGTTTGGCGTGCGACTAAAGCATGCACTACTGTCGATCATTTAGGGAGTGCGCGGGGATTTCCATACGTTGGATATAACAAGTTGTTGTTCGTCGTCTTCTGAACTAGACATTTTAGAAATGAGAGAAAACGTTAGATAATCATATAGTCAGGAGGGTAAAAATACAAGTTTTGATATAGGACGGGTGATGTAACCACGCTCAGTTCTGAGATCAGCTACTCGCACTTTGTTGTCATTGCCGAAATAAACGCGTGAAACTCGGCCCAACTTCCATGCATTTGAAGGTAAATTGTCGTCTTGTATAATGACTAGATCATCGAGTTTCAAGTCACTTTGTGGAGTTTTCCATTTGTTACGTTTGTAGAGCTCCTTTAAGTACTCGGTTTTCACCGTTGACAGAACCGTTGACTGAGCGCTTTGACACGCTGCCATCGATTGATGATAGACATTGGGTTTCCTGTGCACTCCGCTTCGGCTGCCGTGAGCAGGGGCCCACCGATAAGAAAGTGACCCGGCGTGAGAGCCTGAAGATCGGAAGGATTTTCTGAACTAGGGCTTAAAGGCCTTTAATTAAGGCATGCTTCTATTTTGCAGAAGAGTGTCGCGAACTCTTCCAGTGTATATTTGAGATAACCAGCTGTCTTTCGGAAGTGTATCTTAAAGCTCTTCACCCCTGCTTCCCGTAGTCCGCCCATGTGCGGTGCCCCTGGTGGACGGAAATGCCAAGAAACTAAATGAGAAAAATTATTAGTAACGGATTGACGTGAAGATATCAAGAACCTCTGGTATTCTTGTTTGAATTCACGAGACGCTCCGACAAAATTGGTTCCATTATCTGAATAAATATCAGATGGGCAGCCTGGTCTCGCAACAAATCGTGAAAAAGCGGCTAAGAATGTGGATAAATCCGTGGTGGGCTCCAAATGTATAGCTTTGGTAGCGAAACAAACGAACAGGCATACATAGCTCTTTGATATACGGTAGGAACGACCTGAGAAGCTTTTCAAATCAAAGGGGCCACAGAAATCGACACCTGTTGTCCCAAAGGGGTGCGTTAAGATAGTCTGGGTAGATTTTTCTATATGACCCAACTCGAGATATTTATTAATAACTGAGTCGTACTGCTGTTTGAGTTGAGGGGTTTTCGATAACCTTTCTTGTAATTTTAGAAATTTTTTAAAGCAATTTGGCCTAAAGGAGTCTCATAAGGAAAACTACTCTTAAATGGGAGGCTGACAATTTAACGTCCGCTGTCATCTCTACGAGTTGTCTTTATGAAATTGTCTTCACAACATTTTTCTTGCGGGGATACCCACTGCTTCTTGGGAAGTTCTTCCACCTTCCAAAAGCGTTCGAACTGTTGTTCGATTGAAATTTCATTGAAGAAGGAAACTCGTACGGTTGTCTCTGAAGGGATTGTAACTGGGATGGGACCGGTGAGCATCCAACCAAATACAGTTTGTTGAGCGATCAGTGAACCCAACACATCTGGGTACATCTTCTCGAGCATGATGGAAGGGTATAGATCCACGCCAATTAACACGTCTATTTGGTTGCTCTTATAGAAATTTATGTCAGCTAATGGTATATTCGGCAGATCACGAAGGTTAATCTTATCAAGCGAAATATTGGGAAGGTTACCTGTTAGTTTGGATAACGCCAAAGCAGAAATGTGTAACCTAAAAGTAGGGTCATGCGGTGAACCAAGCATGAATTCGCATGACTTAGTTACCTGGGCTGCGACTGTCTCATTAAGACCTGACACTCGGGCATTCACAATGTGCATGGGTAATTTGAGCTGCTTTTGAATGCGCTCGGATATAAAAGATATCTCTGATCCTGGATCGATCAGAGCTCTAGCGATGTATTCCATGTCGTAATGGTAAATCTTTATCATCGCTGTTCCTAGCAATATTTGCTTTGGGCTTTTAGCGAAACACACCTGATGTTCTGTTTGAGCGGAGCTCGTGGGTTGCCATGAGATGGCGGGGTTTTGATCAGGCGAATGATTCTGCTCGGGGTGTGATATCTGGGAGTTTGAGTTAGTACTCGAGAAGGGGACGGTAGGCTTCTTGCGATGCAAGAGAGAGTGATGCCTACCTTTGCATATTGAGCAATTGTATTTACTTGTGCAATCCTTGGAAAGGTGAGATCTTGCTAAACAATTGTAACAAATGCTATTTTTCTGGACCCAGTCAATTCTAGTGGAGACCGCAATTTTTAGAAATTTTTGGCAAGTTCTTAAACTGTGCTGCTTCTGAGCGCACAAGGGACAGCTTGAGTTAGTCACATTAACCTGGAACGTGTTAACGCGTTTCGAGGAACTGCGTTGATTTATAGCTGGTGCCTTAGTGGTTGGACAGGGAGTACTTTTCAAGTCAGTGACAGTTTCCAAAGTTTGGAATCGACTTGTCAGAAATCCAATTCTGCCATGAGGAAATTGCGCATTCTTCCTTTATAGAATGCTCCCAGAGCGACAAGGTTGCGTCGGGGAGTTTTGTAGAGCATAAGGACACAATAATTGCATCCCAGTTAGAAGTTGCAATTCCTTGAGTTTCGAGAGAGGTTAATGCGTTGTTAATTTCGCGTTGGAGATTTTTAATCTCAGTACCAGATTCCTTTGTGATATTGGGCAAATTAAATAAAATCTTTAATTGGAAATTGACAAGTACGCGTTTATTCTCATAACGGTCAGATAGGTTTTTCCATGCTTATGAGAAACTTCGTTAGTAATTGGCGAACGTTGCACAATTTCCTTGGCTTCACCCTTAGTTTTCTTGTTAAGATGGAAGAGCTTTTCTACCGGAGACAAACGTGAATTTTTTATGTAGATCGCGGTGAACAGGTCACGAAACGAGGGCCATAATGAATAATCACCGTAGAAAATTACACGCGGTCGCGAACGGGAATTCACTTATCCAAAAAGAAAAGACAAATGTACTCACGTGAATCGAGCGTATCCGGCTCGAAGGACCAAAATGTTTATGATAAACACCGAAGGGGTTGCTGGAAGTTTTGCTCTGATTTGTGATCGATGAATGGAAGGTGGACACAATGAAGCGAACTCAGGAAAGTTTTCTATTTATTGTTTCACCGTTTTTATTCTCAATAACCAAAACTGGTTCTCAATTTTATCGCCTAATTTAGCGATCTCTTCCGCGTGGAACTTAGACTCTTATCTGAATAATTTTGGCTTAAACCACTATATTCTTTACTGGTTTATACAGATATTTTGTAACCAAGTAGACTATCTTTTGTCACTTGGCTACTGCAGTGAGGACATGTTGGTGAGGTTTTCATCCAATCTAACAGGCATGTTTTAAGAAAAATATGTTTACACCGAGTTGATACTAGGTTTTCGGAATTATTATATATTTGGAAGCAGATAGTGCAGGTTTGTTTATCTATTAACGGTAAGCCATCTCGACTGTGTCGAACTGCTATCTATACTATACATATTTTTTCTTTTAAAATAACATTACCGAATCAAATTTATAGATAAATTAAATTCCTTTTGGAGTTAAAATTGGAACTTAGAGTTGAAAATTCAAAATTTCGCATTCAATTACTCGATTTCTGACTGAACAAATACTACTTATTGTGTGTCAGTCCTTGTCAATTATTTTTCTCTTCTCTATGGCAGACAAAAATAACATTTGGATGAAATAATATGTTAGAGGTATATGAACATTTTCATAAGTCCAGAAATGTTACTTTCTCCAACCTAGTTTTCAAAAAATTAAGTAAAGTGATGTTGATGATGAAGAAGAGGTTCATTAAAAAAAATTCTTTCAGCAAAGATTTCGATACTGATTTTCACAACCAAACTTATTTTCAATGAATTTATATTTTTTCCTTTTGTTTGGAGAACAGTTTCAAATTTTGGGATAAAAGTGATAATCTATCAACCTGATTTATTAAAATGTTGGTCTTAAAGATGTCTAGCCCCACGTTTTTGTCTGTCTGGGGCCACTTTTGTAACGATTCTTTGAGCTATAAAATGGCAACAAGCCTACTGTTAAAATGCAAAGGTAGTGGTAGCACGTATTAGTTTTCCGGCTAGGACTCGTCGGATGGGAGGGGGTAATTTCCTACCTACATAATGGAATCGCACTAGAGATATTGCGTGCTAAAAAATAATCGGAAAGTATGTGAATAATTCAACATGGAATTGACCAACCAACAACAACTTTGCCGAATTTTCCTTTTCTGATCAGCTCAGGCCAAGACACAGAGGATCTGATGATATGATCCTTTATTTTTACCCACCCATCCTTGTTACGAAAATATGCATCCTTTTAAATTAACATTGGTAACCCTGCTATATATTTATT
>OZ016502.1:15571151-15599620 GCA_963966595.1 Physocephala rufipes | reverse complement strand
ATATATATATATATATATATTATATATATATATATATATATATATATATATATATATATATATATATATATATATATATATATATATATATATATATATATATATATATATATATATATATATATATATATATATATATATATATATATATATATATATATATATATATATATATATATATATATATATATATATATATATATATATATATATATATATATATATATATATATATATATATATATATATATATATATATATATATATATATATATATATATATATATATCTATATATATATATATATATATATATATATATATATATATATATATATATATATAATATATATATATATATATATATATATATATATATATATATATATATATATATATATATATATATATATATATATATATATATATATATATATATATATATATATATATATATATAATATATATATATATATATATATATATATATATATATATATATATATATATATATATATATATATATATATATATATATATATATATATATATATATATATATATATATATATATATATATATATATATATATATATATATATATATATTATATATATATATATATATATATATATATATATATATATATATATATATATATATATATATATATATATATATATATATATATATATATATATATATATATATATATATATATATATATATATATATATATATATATATATATATATATATATATATATATATATATATATATATATATATATATATATATATATATATATATATATATATATATATATATATATATATATATATATATATATATATATATATATATATATATATATATATATATATATATATATATATATATATATATATATATATATATATATATATATATATATATATATATATATATATATATATATATATATATATATATATATATATATATATATATATATATATATATATATATATATATATATATATATATATATATATATATATATATATATATATATATATATATATATATATTGTGAGGACGCATTTTGGCGCTACAAAATGCACTCACAAATTGAATGAATATTATTTTTACTTTTATTATTTGTGTACAATGAATTAATGTACTTTCTTTAATTTCTTTGATTTCTTATAAAATAATTTTCTAATACATGTAAATTTCATAAAGTATTTCATTAGTTGTAAGCGTGATGATGTTTAGTTTTAAGGCGTACAAAACTACCATAGGTAAATTAATTAAGATAACGATGAACGTAGGGTATAACAACAAATCTAGAGTGAGACAGGGCCATAGCAACACTGACGCTCCTATCAAAATCAAGCTAGAGTGAGACAGGGCCATAGCAACACTGACGCACAGGGCCATAGCAACACTGACGCTCACATAACAATCGAGCTAGAGGGAGACAGGGCCATAGCAACACTGACGCTCCTATTAAAAACCAAAGCTAGAATAAGACAGGACTAAAGCAACGCTGACATTTGGAAACACATAAAAGGGACGGTACAACACGAAAACTGCCTGTTGCTCGTGGACCGCGATAAAGGTAAGACCTCTCAAGTCTCCTGTCTTCAACCACTACACGTGTAGTGGTTGGAGACGAAACTCTCCCCGTTGCCTTTCCTCTCCTTAGCCTCTCTCTCCTCTCTGTAGCCGCTCTCGTTGCTTTGGCTTCAACGGATGGTCCAGCGGATCGTTGCGCGGAAGCTGAAGTAATGAGCCGAGAGTGCTAAGTGCCGGTCCAGCGGATCAGCACTCCGCTCACGGAAATACGGTTGCATCTTTTCCTCTCCTTAGCCTCTCTTTCCTCTCTGTAGCCGCTCTCGTTGCTTTGGCTTCAACGGATGGTCCAGCGGATCGTTGCGCGGAAGCTAAAGTAATGAGCCGAGAGTGCTAAGTGCCGGTCCAGCGGATCAGCACTCCGCTCACGGAAGTACGGTTGCATCTTTTCCTCTCCGTAGCCTCTCTCTCCTCTCTGTAGCCGCTCTCGTTGCTTTAGCTTCAACGGATGGTCCAGCGGATCGTTGCGCGGAAGCTGAAGTAATGAGCCGAGAGTGCTAAGTGCCGGTCCAGCGGATCAGCACTCCGCTCACGGAAATACGGTTGCATCTTTTCCTCTCCTTAGCCTCTCTTTCCTCTCTGTAGCCGCTCTCGTTGCTTTGGCTTCAACGGATGGTCCAGCGGATCGTTGCGCGGAAGCTGAAGTAATGAGCCGAGAGTGCTAAGTGCCGGTCCAGCGGATCAGCACTCCGCTCACGGAAATACGGTTGCATTTCATTCCTCTCCATAGCCTCTCTCTCCTCTCTGTAGCCGCTCTCGTCGCTTTGGCTTCAACGGATGGTCCAGCGGATCGTTGCGCGGAAGCTGAATTGATGAGCCGAGGGTGCTAAGTGCCGGTCCAGCGGATCAGCACTCCGCTCACGGAAATACGGTTGCATCTTTTTCCTCTCCGTAGCCTCTCTCTCCTCTCTGTAGCCGCTCTCGTTGCTTTGGCTTCAACGGATGGTCCAGCGGATCGTTGCGCGGAGGCTGAAGTAATGAGCCGAGAGTGCTAAGTGCCGGTCCAGCGGATCAGCACTCCGCTCACGGAAATACGGTTGCATCTTTTCCTCTCCTTAGCCTCTCTTTCCTCTCTGTAGCCGCTCTCGTTGCTTTGGCTTCAACGGATGGTCCAGCGGATCGTTGCGCGGATGCTAAAGTAATGAGCCGAGAGTGCTAAGTGCCGGTCCAGCGGATCAGCACTCTGCTCACGGAAGTACGGTTGCATCTTTTCCTCTCCGTAGCCTCTCTCTCCTCTCTGTAGCCGCTCTCGTTGCTTTAGCTTCAACGGATGGTCCAGCGGATCGTTGCGCGGAAGCTGAAGTAATGAGCCGAGAGTGCTAAGTGCCGGTCCAGCGGATCAGCACTCCGCTCACGGAAATACGGTTGCATCTTTTCCTCTCCTTAGCCTCTCTTTCCTCTCTGTAGCCGCTCTCGTTGCTTTGGCTTCAACGGATGGTCCAGCGGATCGTTGCGCGGAAGCTAAAGTAATGAGCCGAGAGTGCTAAGTGCCGGTCCAGCGGATCAGCACTCCGCTCACGGAAGTACGGTTGCATCTTTTCCTCTCCGTAGCCTCTCTCTCCTCTCTGTAGCCGCTCTCGTTGCTTTAGCTTCAACGGATGGTCCAGCGGATCGTTGCGCGGAAGCTGAAGTAATGAGCCGAGAGTGCTAAGTGCCGGTCCAGCGGATCAGCACTCCGCTCACGGAAATACGGTTGCATCTTTTCCTCTCCTTAGCCTCTCTTTCCTCTCTGTAGCCGCTCTCGTTGCTTTGGCTTCAACGGATGGTCCAGCGGATCGTTGCGCGGAAGCTGAAGTAATGAGCCGAGAGTGCTAAGTGCCGGTCCAGCGGATCAGCACTCCGCTCACGGAAATACGGTTGCATCTTTTCCTCTCCTTAGCCTCTCTTTCCTCTCTGTAGCCGCTCTCGTTGCTTTGGCTTCAACGGATGGTCCAGCGGATCGTTGCGCGGAAGCTAAAGTAATGAGCCGAGAGTGCTAAGTGCCGGTCCAGCGGATCAACACTCCGCTCACGGAAGTACGGTTGCATCTTTTCCTCTCCGTAGCCTCTCTCTCCTCTCTGTAGCCGCTCTCGTTGCTTTAGCTTCAACGGATGGTCCAGCGGATCGTTGCGCGGAAGCTGAAGTAATGAGCCGAGAGTGCTAAGTGCCGGTCCAGCGGATCAGCACTCCGCTCACGGAAATACGGTTGCATATTTTTCCTCTCCGTAGCCTCTCTCTCCTCTCTGTAGCCGCTCTCGTCGCTTTGGCTTCAACGGATGGTCCAGCGGATCGTTGCGCGGAAGCTGAAGTGATGAGCCGAGGGTGCTAAGTGCCGGTCCAGCGGATCAGCACTCCGCTCACGGAAATACGGTTGCATCTTTTCCTCTCCGTAGCCTCTCTCTCCTCTCTGTAGCCGCTCTCGTCGCTTTGGCTTCAACGGATGGTCCAGCGGATCGTTGCGCGGAAGCTGAAGTGATGAGCCGAGGGTGCTAAGTGCCGGTCCAGCGGATCAGCACTCCGCTCACGGAAATACGGTTGCACCTTTTCCTCTCCGTAGCCTCTCTCGTTGACGAATACATCCTCACCTTCTTCACCTCTTTCCTAAATTCCCCCTACCGTCACAAGGTCACGGCCCCGAGCCAAGCATAAACAAAATTGTATTCTCTTTCAAGCAAGTAACTCACGCGAAATCAAAGTGAAATTCCTAGTAACACACGAATGTGTTAAAGACACTGAGTAAACACACGATCGTTAGTGATATAAGCAAAGTTCAAAGTTCATACGCGCGTGTTAGATACCCCGAGTAAAGCACACACGAGCGTGTTAGATACCCAGAGCACAGTACACGATCGTTAGTAGTACCAGTGGAATTCCTAGTAACACACGAGCGTGTCAGGCACACCGAGCAAAACACACACGAGCGTGTTAGATACCACAAGCGCAGCGCAGGATCAGCGAAGTTCCTCGTAACACACGAGCGTGTTAGACACACCGAACGAAACACACACGAGCGTGTTAGACACACCGAGCGAGCACACGATCTCAAGCGAAAATAGCTCTAGCGAAATACTCACGAACTCCACCAGATACCCTAGCCATTCATCAAAACGGCTTTCATCGCCACAATAACGCCAGTTTTTTTTTCTTACCAGAAAAAAATCATTTTCTTCTTACCAAAAAAAAAAATCATTTTTTTTCCTCCTAAGACAATCATTACTACAGTAAGATAATTTGTTAGCTATAATCTAATTAATTATTAAGAATTGGATTACAAATAAACGTGTTTATTAACATCTAACACGGGTTCCGTCTTCAATAAAAAAATATCTTGAACATTCGACCCTGGACAGCCCTGAGCCTACCCCAGCTATAGACAAGGTCCACGGACCTCATAAAGAAACACCACCTCGTGAGGACCGAGGTGAAAAAGGTCGTTTCAAGTGGCGCCCGAGCAGGGACCCAGCTAACAAAGTTCGACAACAAGTACAAGCGTGGAATAAAAATACAAGAACCAGCGAAAGAAAAGAAAAAAAAACTGTGCGTAAATAAATAAGCAACTTGACATTGAACACCTGTGGCAAAGCCAAGCAACACGGTACAAAATGGTGAAAAGATGGATAGTCGCACTCAAGCGGGAGGAACTAGTGAAACTGATGAAGGAATTTGGTCTAGACACTGACGGCAACGTAGAGGATTTAAAAAGTATATTTTCAGCATTCACGACTAAGGAAGATCTCAAGCTAGAGCATATAGAACGCTTGAAGGAATTAGAATGTCTGTACGCCCGTAGTTCATCACCAAATCCCGGCCCTTCATCACTAGCAGGTCCTCCGATGAGCCAACTCACAGCTCCGAAGACAACACCAGCATCGCAAACAAGCCCTTACATCCAACATCCACCTCAACTAGAGTCATCTCCAGTATTCTACAGCACAATAATGAACCAGATACGCAAGTGGAATGTACGTTTTGACGACAGGATGGATCCACTTGAGTTTGTCGAGCGGTTAGAGGAATTAGCAGATGTTTACGGGATATGCAAAGATCTATTGCCAAAAGCCATGCCAGAGATTATGCAAGGGAAAGGTCTCCACTGGCATCGTAACAATAAGAAACCTTGGCTACGATGGAGCGAATTTAAACGAGATTTCCTTAAGTTTTTCCTGTCATCTTTATATCAGGAACGACTTGATGACGACGTAAGGCAGAGATTTCAAGGACCAACAGAACTTTTTAAGGACTACGTCATAGCCATGCAAAATCTCATGCGTCACACCGATTATTCTCACGAAAAGAAAATCGATCGAATCTACAGAAATAGTCGACGAGAATACCAAACTTTCGCTAAGCGGCAAGACTTCAAGACATTAGAAGATTTGGTTGAGCTGTGTGACCAATATGAGAATATCCTGAGCCACCGCAAGACAACATCGGCACCTGAGATCCGCGAGGCCAAGCACCGCACAGTCGAGTCATGCCTAGAAGCCCAAAGCGTTCCACAAAAATACAAAGCTGTCATCAACACCAACACCGCATGCCGTCGTTGTGGTCAGGACGGGCATTACGCAAGGAATTGCCGGAATGCCACCAAATTATTCTGCTGGCAATGTGGTAAGCAGGGCGTGAAGACCATAGAGTGCTGCAGAAAGAAGTCGGGAAATGCCAACGGACCTCAGGAGTAACGGAGAGCCCTGCGGTTCGTGATCATCAATCTCCGAAAGAAGCATCACCATTTAAAGTCACTGGACGACACCTTACAGTCGACATACACATGGACGGAAGGCCAGTAACTGCGACAGTAGATACAGGAGCGACACGCAGTTTTGTATCAGAGACGTTTGTCAAGAATCTAGGGGACTATGCACGCACTACCTTCACCAGAATGAGAGTACGACTAGCCGATGGCACTACCTTACACATAAAGACAGCTTTACTATCAGAAGTTCAACTTGGCAGCCGGAGACATCTCGCAAAATTTCTAGTGTTACCAACCGCTATTGATTCTGTAACACTAGGGATGGATTATTTGGCAGAAGCAGAAGTAAAGCTTAGATGCGATGGGTACGAGGTCGACTTGAGATCAGCCTCAGAAGATGGCAATGACACCGAAGATATTCTGTGGACGGTGAGTGAAGGTCAAGATGGCGACGATATAGAAACCTTTTTGGAAAGAGAATTGGAGCAGTTTGAGGCTCTGTCTGGTGTAACTAACACAACGAGCCACCGAATCAATATGCGAGATGACACACCAGTCAAACAGAGGTACTACCCTAAGAATCCGGCCATGCAATCAATAATAAATGGCCAAATTGACGAGCTCCTCAAAATGAAATGCATAGAGCCGTCGAAAAGTGCATACAGCTCTCCCATAGTTCTCGCCAAAAAGAAGTCTGGCGACTGGAGATTATGCGTAGATTACCGTCAGATCAACGCGAAGTCTATACCGGATGCCTACCCGTTACCACGAATAAACCACATTCTGGAGAAGCTCAGAGAAGCACGATACATCAGCACCATTGACCTGAAGAATGGTTATTGGCAAGTTCCTGTCGAACCGAAGAGCCGAAGGTACACCGCTTTCACCGTTCCCGGCAGAGGTCTATACCAGTGGCGTGTTATGCCCTTCGGGCTACACTCTGCGCCGGCCACCTTTCAGAGGCTCCTAGACCAAGTTATCGGACCAGAGATGGAGCCCAACGCATTCGCCTACCTTGACGACATCGTGGTGGTCAGCAAGACCAAAGAGGAGCACATGCAACACCTGCGCAACGTTTTCAGTCGTCTTCGCCAGGCGAATCTACGGATTAACAAGGACAAATGCCATTTCTTTAAAAACGAACTTAGATATTTGGGTCATCTGGTCACATCCTCAGGAATAAAGACAGACCCGGATAAGGTCGCAGCCATCAAGGAGTTGAAGCCGCCTACGAACATCAGAGAGCTGCGAAGGTGTCTAGGCACTGCATCCTGGTACAGGAGATTTGTGCCGGAGTTCACCAAGACTGTTCACCCACTAACGAGCATGTTGAAGAAGGGAAAGCGTTGGCATTGGGGTGCCGATCAACAAGTAGCGTTTGATGAGCTGAAGAGAAAACTAACTGAAGCACCGGTGTTGGCCTGTCCAGATTTCACCAGGCAATTCACGCTGCAAACAGATGCCAGCGACGTAGGTCTGGGCGCAGTCTTGACACAGGAACAGGAAGAAGGAGAACGCGTGATTGCCTACGCCAGTCGACACCTACAGGGGGCGGAAAAAAATTACTCGGCCACGGAGAAAGAATGCTTGGCGATAGTGTGGGCGGTGCGAAAAATGAGGCCATACCTGGAAGGGTATCACTTCAAAGTCATCACGGATCATCTGGCACTTAAGTGGTTGAACGGCATCGAAAACCCTTCCGGGAGAATCGCACGCTGGGCTCTGGAGCTTCAACAACACACGTATGAGGTGCAGTATCGCAAAGGGAAGTACAACGTCGTCGCAGACACACTGTCCCGTCAACCTAGGGATATAGACGAGATTAACATGGGACTAGAAGCCGCAGAATCAGCATGCAACTGGTTGGAACAACAGAAAACCAAGGTAGTCAACAACCCAGAGAAATATCCTGACTATGCTATGGAGAATGGTTGCCTCTACCGATACATCCCGCACGAGGTGGGCGATGACGACGAAGAACCATGGAAGCTGTGCGTGGGCCGTCCAGATCGCAAAAGGGTGCTGTTAGAAAACCACGATCAACCTAGCGCCGGACACCAGGGCATACGAAGAACCATAGCCCGAATAGCAAGGAAATACTACTGGCCTGGTATGTTTCGGGATATTAGTCGGTATGTGAGGCACTGTGATTCTTGCCAGAAATACAAGTCTGAGCAAAGGAAACCCGCCGGCGAGATGTTAACCAGGATCCCCGAAGAACCATGGGCCACTGTTTGCGCCGATTTTATCGGCCCGCTTCCACGATCAGGGAAAGGACATACTATGCTACTGGTGTTCCTAGACAAGTTCTCCAAATGGGTTGAAATCGTTCCTTTGCGGAAGGCTACCTCAAGTAATCTACAACAGGCTTTTCGGGAAAGGATCATTTCAAGATTTGGGACACCCAAAGTTTTACTCACTGATAATGGCGTGCAGTTCACCAGTAGAAACTTCAAAGAATACTTAAAAGCCATTGGAGTACGCCAACAATTCACAGCACCCTACACACCACGTGAAAATCCCACAGAGCGCGCAAACCGGACCATCAAGACCATCATCGCTCAATATACGGGTAAAAACCAACGAGATTGGGATGAGTATATCCCAGAAATAGCGCTCGCCATCAATAGCAGCACATCTATCACTACCGGGTATTCACCTGCTTTCTTAGTCCAAGGACGCGAGCCAAGACTTCCCAACTCACTCTACGATGAAACCACTTTAGGCACCGGTAAAGAATCCACACACTCAGAGCACAGAGCCATGCATTTACGAGAGATTTACAAGATCGCACGACGAAACATGCAGATGGCATCGAATGAGCAAGCGAGACACTATAACCTCAGACGGCGAGCATGGAAACCACATATAGGAGATATGGTACTAGTACGGTCACACCACTTGTCAAAAGCATCAGAGAACTTCGCTGCCAAGCTGGCCCCAAAATATGATGGTCCGTTCCAGATCACCAACTTTACATCTCCAGTAATAGTCGCCTTAAGGATCAACCCTAATAGGACAAGAACAGCTCACATCGGCGATCTTAAGGCCTACAGTTCCCCAAGTGATCTTCAGCAGACGAGCGTCGAATCAAGACACTGCACTCCCCAGCTTTCCCGCCAAAATTAAAGATATCCCAAGGCATCTCCTACGGGAGCGTAAAATGTAACACGTAAGTTTGGGCACACCATAAGACATAACAAAAAAAAATTTTTGTATAAAAGGAAGCACGTCCCAGAGCACTTTCTCAGTTGTGCAGTGAACGTCGTGGGTGACACATCGCGAACGATTAAGAAGTTTTAACAATATCAACAGTAGCAAGGCCAGTAATCATGAATATACATCAGTCACCAACCAATGAAGACTCGGCCAATCTCCGCCGTACCGAAGCTAAAACAGAGACGACATGGACACTCTTATCCGACACAGATGAAGAGATCGACGAAGGGATCTTGTTGGTCTATCCAGAGGGTAAAGGCGGGGTCACCATCCGGGAGGATGATTACTTGAGGCTTTCGGAGGGACGGTTCCTCAACGACGTCATTATTGAGTTCTACCTCCGCTGGATGGAACGCAATACGCTTCCCAGGGCTTTGAACGGTGGCGTGCGTATTATGAGCCCATTCTTTTATAATGCAATGGTTCGCAATCCCTACGACCATTCCCGGATACGAAGGCAGTTGCGAACGGCCAACATTTTTCAAGAGGAGTTCCTAGTGATACCATCTAATGCCGATGACCATTGGTTCGCTGTTGTGGTGGAGCGTGAAACTATCCCAAATGTAGAAAGACGCCGTATCATTATATTGGACTCTTTGGGCCCAAAACCCAAGAGAAACAACATCTTGGCCAACAACGTTAGGCGAATGCTAACTGGGGAACATCGTTTCAACTACCCGGAAGTACCGAATCCCATCACGTTCAACGCCGATAACTCGCCCCTGGTAGATCTCGAGGTACCCCTACAAACCGACGGGTTCAATTGCGGCATCTACATGCTGGTCACCATCGAGAGATACCTTATCAATAGGCACCACAGTGATCCTCCAGAAACCTTCAACTGGAACAGTTTCACCGAATATTTGGGCACTCGCTTACGCATAGCCACCATAGTCAGAGTTTTGTCGGCTGCCGCCGGAATAAACAAAAGGTTTCCTCCACTACGATATGCCACTATTGGGCCGCAGCTGCCACACCCGGAACCAGCAAAAAGGCCCCGTCTAGCCGAGATTCAAGGAATTCCCGCCGACAGCGAGGGAACTCAAACTGAAGCAGCTGCAGTACAAGGATCTGATGCCAGTACCGATCATACATGGGAGGCTCTAGTTCCTGACCGATTTCCACCAGCGCTGCAGGCAGCCATCCAGCGAACCAACGAGAACCATCGGAAAGGTCAGCGGAAGAACTATAAATTAGAGATAGAAGGTCACCTCTACCAAGTGCGTATCAGTCGAGAAGGTCATATTCGGGCTGAAAAATCTCTCCGGAAGTAGGGAGGGAATGTGAGGACGCATTTTGGCGCTACAAAATGCACTCACAAATTGAATGAATATTATTTTTACTTTTATTATTTGTGTACAATGAATTAATGTACTTTCTTTAATTTCTTTGATTTCTTATAAAATAATTTTCTAATACATGTAAATTTCATAAAGTATTTCATTAGTTGTAAGCGTGATGATGTTTAGTTTTAAGGCGTACAAAACTACCATAGGTAAATTAATTAAGATAACGATGAACGTAGGGTATAACAACAAATCTAGAGTGAGACAGGGCCATAGCAACACTGACGCTCCTATCAAAATCAAGCTAGAGTGAGACAGGGCCATAGCAACACTGACGCACAGGGCCATAGCAACACTGACGCTCACATAACAATCGAGCTAGAGGGAGACAGGGCCATAGCAACACTGACGCTCCTATTAAAAACCAAAGCTAGAATAAGACAGGACTAAAGCAACGCTGACATTTGGAAACACATAAAAGGGACGGTACAACACGAAAACTGCCTGTTGCTCGTGGACCGCGATAAAGGTAAGACCTCTCAAGTCTCCTGTCTTCAACCACTACACGTGTAGTGGTTGGAGACGAAACTCTCCCCGTTGCCTTTCCTCTCCTTAGCCTCTCTCTCCTCTCTGTAGCCGCTCTCGTTGCTTTGGCTTCAACGGATGGTCCAGCGGATCGTTGCGCGGAAGCTGAAGTAATGAGCCGAGAGTGATAAGTGCCGGTCCAGCGGATCAGCACTCCGCTCACGGAAATACGGTTGCATCTTTTCCTCTCCTTAGCCTCTCTTTCCTCTCTGTAGCCGCTCTCGTTGCTTTGGCTTCAACGGATGGTCCAGCGGATCGTTGCGCGGAAGCTAAAGTAATGAGCCGAGAGTGCTAAGTGCCGGTCCAGCGGATCAGCACTCCGCTCACGGAAGTACGGTTGCATCTTTTCCTCTCCGTAGCCTCTCTCTCCTCTCTGTAGCCGCTCTCGTTGCTTTAGCTTCAACGGATGGTCCAGCGGATCGTTGCGCGGAAGCTGAAGTAATGAGCCGAGAGTGCTAAGTGCCGGTCCAGCGGATCAGCACTCCGCTCACGGAAATACGGTTGCATCTTTTCCTCTCCTTAGCCTCTCTTTCCTCTCTGTAGCCGCTCTCGTTGCTTTGGCTTCAACGGATGGTCCAGCGGATCGTTGCGCGGAAGCTGAAGTAATGAGCCGAGAGTGCTAAGTGCCGGTCCAGCGGATCAGCACTCCGCTCACGGAAATACGGTTGCATTTCATTCCTCTCCATAGCCTCTCTCTCCTCTCTGTAGCCGCTCTCGTCGCTTTGGCTTCAACGGATGGTCCAGCGGATCGTTGCGCGGAAGCTGAATTGATGAGCCGAGGGTGCTAAGTGCCGGTCCAGCGGATCAGCACTCCGCTCACGGAAATACGGTTGCATCTTTTTCCTCTCCGTAGCCTCTCTCTCCTCTCTGTAGCCGCTCTCGTTGCTTTGGCTTCAACGGATGGTCCAGCGGATCGTTGCGCGGAGGCTGAAGTAATGAGCCGAGAGTGCTAAGTGCCGGTCCAGCGGATCAGCACTCCGCTCACGGAAATACGGTTGCATCTTTTCCTCTCCTTAGCCTCTCTTTCCTCTCTGTAGCCGCTCTCGTTGCTTTGGCTTCAACGGATGGTCCAGCGGATCGTTGCGCGGATGCTAAAGTAATGAGCCGAGAGTGCTAAGTGCCGGTCCAGCGGATCAGCACTCTGCTCACGGAAGTACGGTTGCATCTTTTCCTCTCCGTAGCCTCTCTCTCCTCTCTGTAGCCGCTCTCGTTGCTTTAGCTTCAACGGATGGTCCAGCGGATCGTTGCGCGGAAGCTGAAGTAATGAGCCGAGAGTGCTAAGTGCCGGTCCAGCGGATCAGCACTCCGCTCACGGAAATACGGTTGCATCTTTTCCTCTCCTTAGCCTCTCTTTCCTCTCTGTAGCCGCTCTCGTTGCTTTGGCTTCAACGGATGGTCCAGCGGATCGTTGCGCGGAAGCTAAAGTAATGAGCCGAGAGTGCTAAGTGCCGGTCCAGCGGATCAGCACTCCGCTCACGGAAGTACGGTTGCATCTTTTCCTCTCCGTAGCCTCTCTCTCCTCTCTGTAGCCGCTCTCGTTGCTTTAGCTTCAACGGATGGTCCAGCGGATCGTTGCGCGGAAGCTGAAGTAATGAGCCGAGAGTGCTAAGTGCCGGTCCAGCGGATCAGCACTCCGCTCACGGAAATACGGTTGCATCTTTTCCTCTCCTTAGCCTCTCTTTCCTCTCTGTAGCCGCTCTCGTTGCTTTGGCTTCAACGGATGGTCCAGCGGATCGTTGCGCGGAAGCTGAAGTAATGAGCCGAGAGTGCTAAGTGCCGGTCCAGCGGATCAGCACTCCGCTCACGGAAATACGGTTGCATCTTTTCCTCTCCTTAGCCTCTCTTTCCTCTCTGTAGCCGCTCTCGTTGCTTTGGCTTCAACGGATGGTCCAGCGGATCGTTGCGCGGAAGCTAAAGTAATGAGCCGAGAGTGCTAAGTGCCGGTCCAGCGGATCAACACTCCGCTCACGGAAGTACGGTTGCATCTTTTCCTCTCCGTAGCCTCTCTCTCCTCTCTGTAGCCGCTCTCGTTGCTTTAGCTTCAACGGATGGTCCAGCGGATCGTTGCGCGGAAGCTGAAGTAATGAGCCGAGAGTGCTAAGTGCCGGTCCAGCGGATCAGCACTCCGCTCACGGAAATACGGTTGCATATTTTTCCTCTCCGTAGCCTCTCTCTCCTCTCTGTAGCCGCTCTCGTCGCTTTGGCTTCAACGGATGGTCCAGCGGATCGTTGCGCGGAAGCTGAAGTGATGAGCCGAGGGTGCTAAGTGCCGGTCCAGCGGATCAGCACTCCGCTCACGGAAATACGGTTGCATCTTTTCCTCTCCGTAGCCTCTCTCTCCTCTCTGTAGCCGCTCTCGTTGCTTTGACTTCAACGGATGGTCCAGCGGATCGTTGCGCGGAAGCTGAAGTAATGAGCCGAGAGTGCTAAGTGCCGATCCAGCGGATCAGCACTCCGCTCACGGAAATACGGTTGCACCTTTTCCTCTCCGTAGCCTCTCTCGTTGACGAATACATCCTCACCTTCTTCACCTCTTTCCTAAATTCCCCCTACCGTCACAAGGTCACGGCCCCGAGCCAAGCATAAACAAAATTGTATTCTCTTTCAAGCAAGTAACTCACGCGAAATCAAAGTGAAATTCCTAGTAACACACGAATGTGTTAAAGACACTGAGTAAACACACGATCGTTAGTGATATAAGCAAAGTTCAAAGTTCATACGCGCGTGTTAGATACCCCGAGTAAAGCACACACGAGCGTGTTAGATACCCAGAGCACAGTACACGATCGTTAGTAGTACCAGTGGAATTCCTAGTAACACACGAGCGTGTCAGGCACACCGAGCAAAACACACACGAGCGTGTTAGATACCACAAGCGCAGCGCAGGATCAGCGAAGTTCCTCGTAACACACGAGCGTGTTAGACACACCGAACGAAACACACACGAGCGTGTTAGACACACCGAGCGAGCACACGATCTCAAGCGAAAATAGCTCTAGCGAAATACTCACGAACTCCACCAGATACCCTAGCCATTCATCAAAACGGCTTTCATCGCCACAATAACGCCAGTTTTTTTTTCTTACCAGAAAAAAATCATTTTCTTCTTACCAAAAAAAAAAAATCATTTTTTTTCCTCCTAAGACAATCATTACTACAGTAAGATAATTTGTTAGCTATAATCTAATTAATTATTAAGAATTGGATTACAAATAAACGTGTTTATTAACATCTAACACGGGTTCCGTCTTCAATAAAAAAATATCTTGAACATTCGACCCTGGACAGCCCTGAGCCTACCCCAGCTATAGACAAGGTCCACGGACCTCATAAAGAAACACCACCTCGTGAGGACCGAGGTGAAAAAGGTCGTTTCAATATATATATATATATATATAACTTGATACAATTAAACTAAAATTAACGTAAAATCGAATTGAATCTTGAACCGAATTTAACTAAAACTAACTTAAGAAGTAAACTTTATTTAGAACTAAATCTGGCAACGCTGTCATGTGCAAGTAAAAAATTTTTAGTGAGGTTGACCGTCATATAATTTACTGATTTTTTTAATCTTCAAGCTGACTAAATGAACTAAATTAACGTGCATATAACATTTTGCTGTTCTAGTTTTCTAAATAAGGTGTATTCTTTATTTAAAATCTATTGACTTTTGGTGCATTTTTCGGCATTATTTCTGGCGCTGTTGCTGCTGTTTTTTTTTTGCGTTTTTGCTGAACCGGTGCTTTGCAAGCTTTGTTGTTGTCGAAACGGATTATGGCGCCGAATAAAATCTGTGGTAATTGCAAAAAGACTATTGGAAAGCCTCAATCAAACATTAAATGCAGTTTTTGCGAAGCATGGTACCATATCCAATGATGTGACGTGTCCATGGAACAACTTGCTCTTCTTAATAAAAACAACGTGTTCTCCTTTATCTGTGGAAGCTGTAAAGCAAATATTCAAAATGGATGTGCTTCAGCCATTCGCAATGAAATACGTGAAGGCTTAGCGGACACGTAAGATTGGCTAAAGTCATCGTTGGATGAGTGGAAAACTGAGTGGTCTACCAAGCTCAAAGAGGTCAAAGCTGATATCTCCAACTGTTATAAATTTGTCAAACTAGTTGATAGTGTATCAAACAACAAGATTGCTGAACTTCAAGCAGAAGTCAATTTGCTCCATCGCCGTGTAAACAGAGCAAACCTTATTATCAATGGGTTACCTTCTGGATTGATTGACATTGTTGAGCCGGTTAGGCGACTAGGACAATTTTTTGGTATGGAGATCATGCCTCAGGACATACTTCAATGTAATTATATTTATAATCAGAAAGCCGTTTTGGTCAAATTTAGCAATGTCAGTGCTCGTGATAGGTTAATGGTTCTTTATCTTAAAAACAGGAATCTAAGGCTATGTGATTTTATGGAGGTTGACGTTTCATCACGTGTGTATTTAAATGATCACCTCACTGCGACAGATTACAAACTCAATCTGGTTTGCCGAAAGCTTTTGAAAAGCAAAAAGATTAAGAGTTTCAAAATGTTAAACACTAATCCGCCTAAATCAAGGCTCATTACACTGGAGGGAAATGAGCTGGTTTGTGACATTCAACAGTGCTCTTCGTTTCTGCAAGATGAAGAAACCCATGATGCCATTATGACTTAAGTATGTTGTTATTATTATATGTACTTTTTACTGATGGGAAGATTTTCGATAGATGATCGACGCGGTTCTCCTCTAATCCGTGCAAAATGTATATGTTAGTTTAGAGTCATTCAATGACCAAGCGTGAGTTTTTCAAAAATTTCTAAGGTTGATTGTTTGCGGTCAGTTAACCCGCGATCGAGAGTCTATCGAAGATCTTGTTATTATACATTTGTGTTGTTGTTTAGAACTGGCATTGGGGGAATTAAGTTGTTCTGCAGAGAAATAAGTGAAATATTATACGCCTGAACCTTTTCTTTTTTTCTTTTTGACATTAGTGAGTTATTCATTCATAAATGTCGTTTTTCACAGTAGCACATATGGTTATTAGTTATAAATTCATCATTATTATAATCTCAATTAATTGTAGCGAATTTTAAGAATGAATTATTACTTTGTTTTATATGAACATAAATTCAGTTTTTTCTTTAGTAACTGTTCACTTGTGAATCAGTATATTGATTAATTGGTTACCTCTCTAGATATGTATAATGAGTAATGTAAAGTTGGTGCCTTTTGAATACATGAATAACTTAATAGTTTTACGGCTTTCCTACAATTTTTGTTTATTTGATGTCTTTTAACAATAACTTAGGACCTATTGTCAGCGACAATTCTGAACTAAAACGTAATTTTCAGAAATTAACTGCTAATTTAAATATCGGGCATTTTAATTCTCAAAGCATTAAGCCTTCCTTTTCATCTTTTAAATTAGACGAAATAAAAACTATTCTCAGTGGGTGCTTCCTGGACATAGTAGGTGTTTCGGAAACTTGGCTTAAGCCTTTTGTTTCCACCTCTGCAGTTGCTATCCCTGGTTACTCCTTCTGTAGAAATAATCGCATAGAGGGTAGAGGTGGTGGGGTAGGATTTTATGTTTCTAAAAGCATTAAGTATAGAATTGTTCATAAGTCTTCACACAACAGTGATAATTGTGAATCTCTTTTTATAGAAATAGTAAATAATAACATAACAATTCTAGTAGGTGTTGTCTATTTACCCAATGGAGATATGTGTGCTTTTGAAGATAATCTCAGTGACTTAATTCTTTGTTACGCAAATGTTGTGGTGGTTGGTGATTTCAACCACAATCTCTTTAATAATGCTAAATCTATAAGTTTGCGTTCCCTTTGTATACGATGCAATATGAGCCCAGTTCACAACGCACTTCCTACTCATTTTGATGTTCATTATAATACCTCTTCTCTTATTGATTACTTTCTTTTAAGTCAGCCTTTAGCAGTTAGGATTTCAGGACAAATGTTTTGCCCAGTGATTTCGCATCATGCGTTTATATTTATATCTGTTGATTTCCCTGCTCAGCATTTTAACGATTACATTGAGTATCGTAATTATAAAAAAACCAATTTCAATGGCTTATATTCCTTTTTAGCAAACTTTGACACGAATGATGTTAATGAGCAGCTGTCAATTATAAACTCACTACTAACTCAAGGATTTTCATATGTTCCCAAATCTCGATATGTCTTTAAGAATAGAAATTGGTTAGATGCTGCTGAGATAGTTTATGCTAAATCACTGCGTGATTTGGCCTTTAAAGCTTATTTGCTGGAGAAAACTGACTCTAAGTGGAAGATATTCTGTAAATATCGAAATAGAGCTAAGGCTATTATCCGTAAACACAAGAAACTTTTCTATTCACGATTGTTTAGTAACATGAATAATAAGCAGTTGTGGAATACTCTGCGTAACAACGGTTGCATAGATGAGTCTGTGCAATTGGACGTTTTTAATGTGGATGATATAAACAGTTTGTTTTTGGGTAATCAAATTCCTGATAATGACCCAGCAGATTTTGGTTCCGTTAGTGAAACTGAGAGTAGTTTTTCTTTTAGAAATATTAGTATTGATGAATTAGTATGTGCTGTTGATAATATAAGATCAAATTCAATTGGCTCTGATAATGTTCCCATTAAATTTATTAAAATCATATTACCTAATATTCTAAATGAACTCCTATATTAATACAATTCATTAATACAATTTTTTCGTCATCTACGTTCCCTACATCTTGGAAAGTTGCTCGTGTTGTTCCAATTCCAAAAAACAGATTGCTCTCATCTATTGATAATCTGAGACCAATTAGCATTTTGCCAGCTCTTTCAAAACTTGTAGAAAGACTTATTAAGGATCAACTATTAAAATATGTAAATGAACATTCTCTTATTAATGATTGCCAATCTGGTTTTCGCAATGGTTACAACACGACTACACTGTTATTAGGAGTTACTGATTCTATTCGAGAGAACATGAATAGGAATAAAGTTAGTATTCTTGTATCTTTAGATATTGTTAAAGCATTTGACAGAATCAATCATTCTAAATTAATCAGTAAGCTTCGCTTATTTTTTAATTTTTCGAGAGCAGCTTTAAAATTAATCTTTTCCTATCTATGCGATCGTAAGCAGTTTGTTTCCTTTGGTGGCTCCCAATCTGGTTTTCTTCAAATTCTATCTGGAGTTCCGCAACGATCGGTACTTGGTCCTCTTCTTTTTATGATGTACCTAAACGATGTAGTAACTGTAGTTCAAAATAGCTCATGTAAATTATCTATCTTTGCTGATGACATACAAGTTTTATTTTCTGGGGATCGTCATAATTGTGATGTACTTGAGGCTGTTATTAATTACAACCTATCATGTATTTCGGCTTGGATGGAGTCCAATAGGTTAAACTTAAATCCTAGTAAATCTAAGGCCATTAAATTTTTCCCAAATTGGTCCCACTTTTGCTCCGTTCGTATTTACATTGATAATGATCAGTTAGAATATGTGGATAGTATAAAGTGTTTAGGCCTAATCATTGATAATAAGCTAAATTTTATTAACCACATTGATGTCTTAAGTTCGAGAATTTGTTTCACTTTAAGAAAGCTTTATAATGTTAATGTATTTTTGCCTCTACATGTGAAATTAAAAATTGCGCATGCTCTTTTGATGTCTAGTATATCATACTGTATTGAGGTTTACTCAGGCTGTGTCTCTTATAATTTCAGAAGAATTGAGTTATTGGTGAACAAAATTGTTCGATTTGTATATGGTCTTGGTTGGCGTGACCATGTGTCTTTGTACGTAGAAGTTAATATTCTCGCACTCTACTAGAAATCCTCAATTGGTTATTCCTAGGATTTCGTCCTCTGTATTTGAGAGGTCTTTTTTGGTTAGATCATCTCGCTGCTGGAATGAATTACCCATTTCTTTGCGCTCTTTTTCTATGCTTCCAGTGACGTTTTCCAGGAAGCTCCTGTTGTTTTTTTCGATCTAGATTGCACTTTTCTGATTTCTGTTTGCTGACAGATTTTTGGGTCGCTAATATTATTATAAAGTCAAATCTAAATTATTTTTTAATAATTTTTGTTAGGAAAGCCGTAATACTTTAGTATTTTATAAGATTTCAGTAATTTATAATATTGTTTTCATATATGCAGTATTGTTGTTAGATGTATATACAAATACTTTTTTTCTTTAATATAGTAATTGGCCAATTAGGCTTTTTATATTACTTTTTAATAAATAAATAAAATAAATAAATAAACCTTAAACAAGCCTGCAAGCCAAGAAAAGCGTTGAAGCTAATCTAAACTCCGAACTACACCTTAAATTAAGTAATTCTAAGTATAACTTTAAATTTAAACAAAGAGTTAATGAAACTTGAATAAAATCCAACCAAAATTAAACAACAAAAGTGTCTTCAACATGCGCATTTTTTTATTCTGAGCTGAAAGAGAGCGAAGAATACAGCATGCTAGAGCCGAAAGAGAGCGAAGAGTACAGCATGCTATAAGTGAAGAGATACAGACTACAAAATGGGGGCTCAACCGGGATAGATCCGATGAAACTACGCCGGAAATCATGACAAATTCGATGAAACTCATCCGGACCGTAAAGTAGTAGCAAAAACCCAATGAACACTGATTTTAATGAAGAAAGAAAAGTTTAAAACATTTGTGAATAAAGAATAGTCGAACAGTGAAAAGAGGAAAAACTAATAAATAAATAAATAGATGTCGCTAGGCACATCTTTAAAATAACGGAAAGAATTGCGTAAAGAAAAAAACCATTGAGAGAACATAAGTGAAGATAAACGTTCTTTAAAAATAGTGCGAACATAAATCTTTAATGAAGAGATTATATTAGAAAAATAAGTAGAAATTTTAACATTAACAGATATTAATTGAAATGATGATATTTCTTGAACTGCATTGAGGCACAATCACTGCACAGAGGCAATCAACACGAAAACAGGGAACACAACTATTGTGTTGGCAACGCCACCCAATTCAACGAGTGAAAGAATATGCGAGAAGCTCCTGTCAACCAGCATCTTCGTTAAAAAAAATAAGAACGAGCGGAAAAAGTGGTACAAGTCAGAAAAGGCGTCACTAGATAGAAATTGGGGAAGTCATTAAAAACCAGAACATTCGAGAATTTTTTTTACATCAAGAATATGAGCAGAAACTTGAACAATAACCATATCAATTGGTGATGTAAAATATTTATGGGCTGTGTTCTAAAAAGCGAAGCGGCCTTTGCGAGTTGCTGTTTGTTAAAATGCTCGTCAAATATTTAAAGATTTACTGACGCCCTGCTCGATATTTCGCATCGAGTTGGACCATTTCAGCAATAGATAAGTCACGTGAAAATTATTGATACAATTCGAAACAAAACCAACATTCTACAAAAGTTTAATAACCAAAAATTTTAAATAACACCAGCGTATAGAAACGAAAATTGATTTTTAGAAACAAATTACTGTAAAAGGAACATAAAACACTAATTTTAAGACAAATTAAATAAAACCTGATAATACAAATCGATTATAGAATAATCAAAGAAATTTAGGAAGTACGAAAAGAAATTTAAGAAAACTACAAATTAAATCTAAATATAAATGAAACTGAACTTTAGAAATAAAATATTATAAAAGGAATATGGAAATTCTAAGTTGAAGGCAAATTAATGAAATTTTAAGTTTTCTTGGTTGGCGTTACCATGTGTCTTTGTACGTAAAAAAAATTTTTAAAATGTTCGTTTCGAGAGTATGTAAATAGGCGTCTGCTTTTCTGTTTATATAAGCTCATTAAAACCTCTACTTCAATGTATTTATCCGTTAGGTTTATATTCTCGCACTCTACTAGAAATCCTCAATTGGTTATTCCTAGGATTTCGTCCTCTGTATTTGAGAGGCCTTTTTTGGTTAGATCATCTCGCTGCTGGAATGAATTACCCATTTATTTGCGCTCTTTTTCTATGCTTCCAGTGACGTTTTCCAGGAAGCTCCTGTTGTTTTTTTCGATCTAGATTGCACTTTTCTGATTTCTGTTTGCTGACAGATTTTTGGGTCGCTAATATTATTATAAAGTCAAATCTAAATTATTTTTTAATAATTTTTGTTAGGAAAGCCGTAATACTTTAGTATTTTATAAGATTTCAGTAATTTATAATATTGTTTTCATATATGCAGTATTGTTGTTAGATGTATATACAAATACTTTTTTTCTGTAATATAGTAATTGGCCAATTAGGCTTTTTATATTACTTTTTAATAAATAAATAAAATAAATAAATAAATAAATAAACCTTAAACACGCCTGCAAGCCAAGAAAAGCGTTGAAGCTAATCTAAACTCCGAACTACACCTTAAATTAAGTTAATCTAAGTATAACTTTAAATTTAAACAAAGAGTTAATGAAACTTGAATAAAATCCAACCAAAATTAAACAACAAAAGTGTCTTCAACATGCGCATTTTTTTATTCTGAGCTGAAAGAGAGCGAAGAATACAGCATGCTAGAGACGAAAGAGAGCGAAGAGTACAGCATGCTATAAGTGAAGAGAGACAGACTACAAAATGGGAGCTCAACCGGGATAGATCCGATGAAACTACGCCGGAAATCATGACAAATTCGATGAAACTCATCCGGACCGTAAAGTAGTAGCAAAAACCCAATGAACACTAATTTTAATGAAGAAAGAAAAGTTTAAAACATTTGTGAATAAAGAATAGTCGAACAGTGAAAAGAGGAAAAACTAATAAATAAATAAATAGATGTCGCTAGGCACATCTTTAAAATAACGGAAAGAATTGCGTAAAGAAAAAACCATTGAGAGAACATAAGTGAAGATAAACGTTCTTTAAAAATAGTGCGAACATAAAACTTTAATGAAGAGATTATATCAGAAAAATAAGTAGAAATTTTAACATTAACAGATATTAATTGAAATGATGATATTTCTTGAACTGCATTGAGGCACAATCACTGCACAGAGACAATCAACACGAAAACAGGGAACACAACTATTGTGTTGGCAACGCCACCCAATTCAACGAGTGAAAGAATATGCGAGAAGCTCCTGTCAACCAGCATCTTCGTTAAAAAAAAATAAGAACGAGCGGAAAAAGTGGTACAAGTCAGAAAAGGCGTCACTAGATAGAAATTGGGGAAGTCATTAAAAACCAGAACATTCGAGAATTTTTTTTACATCAAGAATATGAGCAGAAACTTGAACAATAACCATATCAATTGGTGATGTAAAATATTTATGTGTTCTAAAAAGCGAAGCGGCCTTTGCGAGTTGCTGTTTGTTAAAATGCTCGTCAAATATTTAAAGATTTACTGACGCCCTGCTCGATATTTCGCATCGAGTTGGACCATTTCAGCAATAGATAAGTCACGTGAAAATTATTGATACTATTCGAAACAAAACCAACATTCTACAAAAGTTTAATAACCAAAAATTTTAAATAACACCAGCGTATAGAAACGAAAATTGATTTTTAGAAACAAATTACTGTAAAAGGAACATAAAATACTAATTTTAAGACAAATTAAATAAAACCTGATAATACAAATCGATTATAGAATAATCAAAGAAATTTAAGAAGTACGAAAAGAAATTTAAGAAAACTACAAATTAAATCTAAATATAAATGAAACTGAACTTTAGAAATAAAATATTATAAAAGGAATATGGAAATTCTAAGTTGAAAGCAAATTAATGAAATTTTAAGTTTGAAACGAAATCGATTATAGAGTAATGAAGTATGAAAGAAGTATGAAAGAAAATTTTAAATAACACCAGCGTATAGAAACGAAAATTGATTTTTAGAAACAAAGTACTGTAAAAGGAACATAAAATACTAATTTTAAGACAAGTTAAATAAAGCTTGATAATACAAATCGATTATAGAATAATCAAAGAAATTTAAGAATTACGAAAATAAATTTACGAAAACTACAAATTGCATTTAAGGATAAATGAAAGTTGAACTAAAGAAACAAGTATGTATTATTAAAGAAGCATACAATTTTTTTTTAATTTCGTTTATTTACCGTTTTAAGACAAATTAAATAAGTTTTAATTTTAAAGTAAGTTTGAGAGAAGTTTGAAAAAATTGATTCGAACAAAATTAAACAATTCTAAAATAAACAAAGTAAACAAGCAACGGCAAAATAGATCCTAATTTGAAGTAAATTTATGAAACTAAAATTTTGACTCAGGAAACCACAGAATTTGATTAAAGTCAAATCTGGGAATCTAACCAAGAGTTCAAATAATTGAAAAATTTTCTGAACTGGAAGAATTAAAACGGTCAAACAAATTACAGGATTCTTAATTTGAAGTAAATTTAAGAAACCAAATTGTGATTTAAAACTAAGAAAAGTAGGTTAAAGTAGGATGGATCGAACGGAGATTTTGTCGCTACGAGTAAACGACCTTAGAGACAGGTTAGAAGAGTTAGGCTCACCGATACCAGGTCTTAAAGCTGCTCTACAAGACAGGTTGTTAGAACATTTCGGTTTAACAAGAGAAAGTGACGATCATTCAGTATATGACGACGCGAATAACGATAGACCTAACAATATAGCCAATGATATAATTGTCGACCGCCCTGTTTTAGAACGCTCCACTTTTACTATAAATGACATAGAAGATTCCCTGTCGTCGTTCTCTGGTTCGGGATATCCAGACGTAGCACAATGGCTACAAGAGTTCGAAGAAAACGCAGTTACGGTACGGTGGAACCAACTACAAATGTTTATTTATGCGAAACAATTGCTGAAAGGGGCAGCACGCTTATTCATAAGAAGCCAGTCTAGTGTAAAGGACCCGAGAAGTTTAAAATCGGCGTTGAAAAAAGAGTTCCGAAGCAGCTTGTCAGCCATAGATATTCATCGCCTATTACGGAATCGCCGGAAGGAACCACAAGAAACTTTACGGGAATATTTATACAGCTTGATGGAGATCAGAAACCCCATCGATCTCGACGACGAAAGTCTCATAAAATATTTTATTGATGGAATTCCAGACTCGAAGTGGAATAAAGGAGTTTTGTACCAGGCACGATCCATATTGGAACTAAAGGAAAATTTGAAGGTCTACGAGAAAGTCAGACACGGCACCCGACAGTCACCAAACTGGAAAGGAAATCAACCCCAACAGTCATCAAACTGGAAGGGAAACCAAATTCAACAGTCACCAAACTGGCAAAGAAATCAACCGCAACAGTCACCAAACTGGAAGGGAAACCAAATTCAACAGTCACCAAACTGGCAAAGAAATCAATCTCAACAGTCATCAAACTGGAAAGGAAATGAAATTCAACAGTCCTCATACGGGCGAAGAAATCAGTCCCAACAGTCATCAAACTGGACGGGAAACCCGTCCCGGTCACTATACGGGCAAAGAAACCAAGCAGAATCGTCAACAAACGATAGAGGAAACTATACTTAGGGTCCTCAAACCCAAAACCCCGGAAGTTTAGTAAACGGAAAGAAACGCTTTAGATGTGGTGGGGAAAATCACCTAGCAAGGAATTGTACAGAAGCTGACTATCGATGTTACAGATGTCATCAAACAGGACATCGGTCGTTCGAATGTAAAAGCGAAAATAAAGTGGAAGAGCGAGAATTGGTACAAGTTTAAATAAAACCCACTAGATTGTCATCATACAATAGGGTAATTAAAGAAATGAAGATCGAAAATCTAAGAATAGAAACATTAGTCTATACGGGTAGCGATATATGCATGATTAAAGACGTGAAATTTGAAAAACTCGAGGGAGTAGTACTACACACTGACACAAAGACGTTGGTAGGAATAGGACATGTAGAAATAACGACGCTAGGCAACTTTTCACTCCCAATAGAAATTGATGGCGTTGAATTAGAATTAAACTTCCATGTTGCAAAAGAGAAGGATATCTCTATCCAGAAGTAATCGGAAACGATGTTCTGGACCAAGTAGATATATTAATTGGAACCAGAGATGCGAAAATCCTTAGAAAATTACCTGGAAGACTAGCAACAAATATATATGAAGACCGCGGCAGAGACCCGGTATTGCAAACAAGCGACGGCATAGGTGGATGCCTAGCAACAAATATATATGAAGACCGCGGCAGAGACCCGGTATTGCAAACAAGCGACGGCATAGGTGGATGCCTAGCAACAAATATATATGAAGACCGCGGCAGAGACCCGGTATTGCAAACAAACGACGGCATAGGTGGATGCCTAGCAACAAATATATATGAAGACCGCGGCAGAGACCCAGTATTGAACCGCATACACGAAAGCGAGAAGCATCACAAGATTTTCGAACTGAAGGACACGTTTCATCAAATCTGTACCTCATTGATGGTAAGCGAGTATGAAGAATGCAAAGACGGTAGCCATGTATGTGATTTATTGCATCTAGAAGGACCTCTGAAGAAAGGAATAACAACATTAATGAACACCTACACACCGAGCAAACCAAATACAAGCCCTATAGAAATGAAGATAATTTTGACAGATGAAGTACCCGTTTATCAGAGACCCCGAAGACTAGCGTATAGCGATCAAATTGTAGCTCAAAAACAGATAGATGAGTGGTTGCAAGAAGGCATTGTCAGACCCAGCTATTCAGAGTACGCGTCCCCAATCGTCTTAGTGTCAAAGAAAGATGGAAGCAAAAGGTTGTGTTGCGATTATCGTAAGCTAAACGAATATATTATTAGGGACAACTTCCCAATGGCTTTGATAGAAGACGTGTTGCAAAAATTACAAGCAGCCAAGGTATTCAACACTTTAGATCTACGAAATGGGTTCTTCCACGTACCAGTAGAAGAGAGCTCACGGAAATTCACGTCATTCGTAACCCCGAATGGCCAATACGAATTCCTATTCGTACCGTTCGGGATATCAAACTCTCCAGCCGTTTTTAATAGATATATTCGCGCCATATTCAGAGACCTGTTGCAAGAAGGCGTAGTCATCATGTATATGGACGATATCATCATACCATCAAGAGACGAACAAGAAGGGTTAAGGAAATTGCAAAAAGTCTTAGAGGTCGCCCAGAAGTCGGGACTACGCATTAAATGGGAGAAGTGCCAATTCCTAAAGAGGAAAGTGGATTTCTTAGGGTACATAATAGAGGACTCGTCAGTAAGACCATCGGAAGAAAAGCACCGAGCAATCAAGGAATTTCCGACACCAAGAGACAAAAGGACGCTCCAACGCTTTATAGGCTTAACTTCTTATTTTCGCCGATTTATTAAAGATTACGCGCTAATAGCTAGACCACTCACGAATTTATTATCCGACAAAGTCCCGTTCAAAATGGGAGAAACAGAAATAGCTACGTTCATACAGCTTAAGACGTCCCTAATCTCCGCACCAGTATTAAAATTTTACAATCCATCGGCACTGACAGAAATACACACAGACGCCTGCAAATACGGATATGGTGGAGTATTGTTACAGAAAGATTCTGAAGACCAACAATGGCACCCGATACAGTACATGAGTCATAAGACAACTCCAGCCGAACAAAATTATCACTCATACGAATTGGAGGTATTGGCGATAATAGAGGCGCATAAGAAATGGAAGGTGTATATAACAGGGAAACGAGTAAACGTAGTCACCGATTGCAATGCCTTTGCGATGACAATGAAGAACAAGGATGTTCCTCTGAGGGTATCACGTTGGGCAATGTTCCTCCAAGAATTCAATATAGATGTAGAACATCGCTCAGGCACCAAAATAAGACATGCTAATGTACTGAGCCTAATGTACTCGCTTATGATGGAAGACACTCTAAGCCACAAACTGTGACAAGCCCAGATAGAAGATCAATGGATCAAGGCGATAATTACCATTCTCGAGAAAGAAACTTACGAAGACTACTTTATTAAACACTACATATTATATAAAGATCCAATAAAGGAACTAGTGGTTGTACCGGCTGCAATGGAGCAAGGAACAATAAAAATCGTCCATCGGCAAGGACATTTCGCAGTCCAGAAGACACAAGACCTGGTAGAGAAAAACTTTTTTATCACAAACGCAAAACCAAAGATTGAAAGAGTCGTCAAAAGCAGCATAGAGTGCATAATCACAGACGCAAAGGCGGGAAAGAAAGAAGGGTTGCTAAACCCCATAGATTAAGCAGAAGCTCCCTTAAAAACCTATCATATAGACCACGTAGGTCCGATGAAGCTGACACATAAGCGATACAATCATATCCCGGTAGTAGTAGATAGTCTCTCGAAGTTCGTCTGGTTATAACCTACGAAAATTACAGGCGCTAATGAGGTGATTGAAAGACTACAAAAACAATCGGCTTTGTTTGGAAACCCAGAAAGAATTATATCGGTTAGGGGTACAGCGTTTACTTCACATGCATTTGAAGACTATCGTGAAAAGGAAATGATAACACATCTCCTAATTGATGCCGGGGTACCAAGAGCAAACGGACAAGTAGAACGAATGCATCGAATTCTAGTTCCAATGCTAACAATGCTAACTCTGTATTGAACAGCCGAAAAAAATGGTATAGACACGTCGATCGTGTGCAACGGATTATGAACAGCACTCCACCCAGAAGCACTAAAGTCTCGCCATTCAAGATACTCATTGGATTAGAAATGCGAACACCGGAAGACCAAGACATTCGCGATCTGATCAATGAAAGTGCACACAGGGAGTTGATGAAAGAGAAAACCTTCGGCAACAAGCAAAAGAAAACATTTTAAAGCTACAAACGGAAAATAAAAAATCTTTCGACAAGAAAAGAAAGGAAGAGACTAAATATAAAGAAGGCGAACTGGTGGCAATAAAACGAACCCAATTTGGGGCAGGGCTTAAACTGAAAACCAAATACCTGGGTCCATACAAAGTTATAAAAACCATGAACTATGGCCGCTATTCTGTCAAAAAAGTAGGGGAAAACGAAGGACCCAACCAGACGACGACGATTGCGGAGTATATGAAAAGGTGGGACCCTTCATTCGGGGCGAATGAACCGCAGGATGGCCGAGTCTAGGATGGCAACTCCGGCGGCTGATCGTAACGGACGAATGGACGAAAAT
>OZ016502.1:15551937-15568451 GCA_963966595.1 Physocephala rufipes | reverse complement strand
CTTGTATATATCTACAAAAAATGGCTGGAGAATTTGAGATACCAAAATGTGCGTACAGGAATTCGTACTGCCCATTATGTGTGACAAACGACGTATATTTCCTAGAATTCTTTTCGACTGGCACATGAAAGAAACCATTTGCTAAATCTAAAGTAGAAAATACGTTTGCCCCTTGTAGTTTTTCCACTAATTCATCTATTACTGCCATGGGAAAATTATCTCTAGCAATTTTTTCATTCAGTTTGCGATAATCGCAGCATAATCGTTTGCTACCATCTTTTTTTGTAACAAGTACAACAGGAGATGCATACTCCGAGGTACTATTTACTATAATTTTCTCGTCTAACCATTCATTTACTTGCTTTTGAATTATATCTTTATCAGTGGAAGATGCTCTTCGGGGATTTTGATAAATTGGTTTATCTTCGTTTAGCAAAATCTTCATTTCTACTGGATAATTTTTGGGTTTTTGAGGTACATAACTCCTAATTACTGACTTAACGTATGCGGCCTTATCTTCGCGTAAATATTCCAAATCATTATTCGGAAAATCATTGGAAAAATCATCATCGAAATTAGAAGTTATACCTTCAAATTCGGATAATAATAAAAGTTTTTCCTTTTGCACAGTTTTGTTTGTGGACTTATTATTTACAAATTGTACAACTCTGCCTGTAATATTTAAATTTACATGATCAAGTGTATCATTTCCTATAATTGCTTCATATTCGATATCAGTTTCTTTAATAACGTGGAACTTAATGGTTACCAACGTATTACTTAAATAAGTTTCTGCACTAAAGCAACCCAATGTCCTGATTTCATTTTTACCAATTCCTTTCAAAACTGAAATCTCATTCTCTAGTTCTATGTCAGTTAGCTCTAAAATTTTATCATAACGCATTATACAAATATTGCATCCTGTATCAAGGAGTCCTTTGAGATGTACTTTATTAATTTCAAAATTTACAAACATCATACCTTTCCTATGTTTTTCTCCGGGTTTAATTATATTTTTGCTAAGAGTGTTAACGCATTCTTTATTGCTATTATTTCTACCATTACGGACATTTTTGCATTGATGTGCGTAATGTCCTTTTTCATTACAACGAAAACACGTAACACCAATTTCGCGGCAATCTTTGGCAATATGGCCAGTTTTACTACATTTAAAGCATTTTGTTGAGTTTTGAATTTCGCTATTCTGATTTTCTCCCTTATCACTGATAAAATTTTGCGGTATATTTCTACTAAAATTCCAAGGATTTGATCCTTTAATTTTTTCATAAATTCGAATTTGTTATTTCAACTCTCTTAAATTCCTTGCCTGATATAAAATGGTTTTATTGGCTCTAGAATCATAAATACCCTCAACAAAATATTCAATTGTGCTCTGTTCATCTATATTAAATGGTTTTCCTATTTCTATTAAACAATAAAGATATTCACGAAGGCTTTCATGTTTTTGTTTTGGCCTATTTCTGAGAATTTTGTGAACTTCAGCTGCACACAGATTTTCACCGAATTCATCAATTAAGATATTTTTTTAATATTTCCCAATTTTTAATATTTTTTAATCCTCTAATTAATAGTTTAGCAGCACCTTTTAAAAGTTGTTTCGCATATACATATTTCTGGATGTCGTTCCAGCCTACTGTCTCTGCCACATCCTCAAACTCCGTAACCCACTGGTTGACACCATAAGTATCAGTTCCAGAAAAAGGATTAATACTATCTGCTATATCACGCAGATTAAATTGGGAAAAAGACTGAGTACTTCCTCCCTTCCGTATGTCGCCTGCTGTCGGATCTTCATAATTCGATTCTTCCTCACTAGTATAACTTTTTTCTACATCGTTCAAACCGTAATGACGCAAAAGTCTCACCTGCAAATCTGTCTTCCTGCCCTTTGAATCTAATTCTAATTCAACTAACTTTGTTCGGAGTTCATCTACCTTCAACGATAAAATTTTTTCTCTATCCATATTTGAAGTCGACGTTTTTACAAAATTGAAAGTATGATAATATATGTATGATGATATTTATAATATAATTAGATGATATTTATAAAAGTTAAATGATATTTATGATATAAATAAAACGGTATAAGAAGTTTCTGTAATCGTAGTGAAAACTTGTATAATAGTAATGGAAAAAACTACGTATTTTAGGATAGTTAATTTAATTTAGGACAAATAGTTAAATTTAATTTAATTTGTCTGTATCTTTGAAATTAATTTCGTTTTGTAATTATTTCTTTAAAGTAAAGATTCTTTCTCTAAAGCAACTCTTAAGTTCTTCAAATAACTTAAAACATTATTTAATTATCATTTTATAATTATTTAAAAATTATTTCTCAATAATAAAATTCCAAAACAAATTCCAAAATTTCAAATAAATAAAAATTCGTAATATGATTACTAATTTATTTTCTTTATTTTCTCCACGTCTATGGTCTTCAGCAATTTATAGCTTGTACTTTATTGGCACAATCTTTGTTCTTCTTACTTACAGGTTAAGTCCTTATTTTCTGATTTCTAGTTTTCCTTCTTTTCACTCCTCTTCTCTTTCTATTACCTTGTTTTTTCTTCTCGTTTTCTCTTCTGTTTTCGTTTTTCTTCTATCTCTCTTTGTTCGCTCTCCTGTTCTTGTTTTCTTTGGTTTTCTCTTGTATCTCGTACTCTATTCCTTTTGATTCTCTATATTTTACAATCTTTTATTCTCGTTCTTCTGTTTCACATACATTCAAATATTTCTCTTGAAATTTTCTTTTCGGTTGAATTTTCTTTGATGAGAATTTCCGAAATTCTTTATAATTTTAAATTGCGTGTCCTTTGATGAGGATTTCTTCCTTAAATCCTTTAATGAGAATATCGTGAAAAATTGCACAATTTATATTTAATTGTACAGGGCGGACGAGCCCCCATTTGTAGGATCGCTTATCAAAACGATCGCGAATTGTATTATTTTTTTTACGAAAAGGAACCGTTTTATTAAAAAGATGATTAATTAAAAAGATGAACAAATTTATTCATTATTTAATACACATTTTAATTTTCTTTCATTTACATTTTACATTTTAATTTTCAAACGGAATTACTAACCGATTTCTTAAACCTGAACTGATTTCTATAAACTGAGTAATAATTGCAAAGTACTTCCCATATATATATATATATATATATATATATATATATATATATATATATATATATATATATATATATATATATATATATATATATATATATATATATATATATATATATATATATATATATATATATATATATATATATATATATATATATATATATATATATATATATATATATATATATATATATATATATATATATATATATATATATATATATATATATATATATATATATATATATATATATATATATATATATATATATATATATATATATATATATATATATATATATATATATATATATATATATATATATATATATATATATATATATATATATATATATATATATATATATATATATATATATATATATATATATATATATATATATATATATATATATATATATATATATATATATATATATATATATATATATATATATATATATATATATATATATATATATATATATATATATATATATATATATATATATATATATATATATATATATATATATATATATATATATATATATATATATATATATATATATATATATATATATATATATATATATATATATATATATATATATATATATATATATATATATATATATATATATATATATATATATATATATATATATATATATATATATATATATATATATATATATATATATATATATATATATATATATATATATATATATATATATATATATATATATATATATATATATATATATATATATATATATATATATATATATATATATATATATATATATATATATATATATATATATATATATATATATATATATATATATATATATATATATATATATATATATATATATATATATATATATATATATATATATATATATATATATATATATATATATTGAAACGACCTTTTTCACCTCGGTCCTCACGAGGTGGTGTTTCTTTATGAGGTCCGTGGACCTTGTCTACAGCTGGGGTAGGCTCAGGGCTGTCCAGGGTCGAATGTTCAAGATATTTTTTTTATTGAAGACGGAACCCGTGTTAGATGTTAATAAACACGTTTATTTGTAATCCAATTCTTACTAATTAATTAGATTATAGCTAACAAATTATCTTACTGTAGTAATGATTGTCTTAGGAGGAAAAAAAAAATGATTTTTTTTTTTTTTGGTAAGAAGAAAATGATTTTTTTCTGGTAAGAAAAAAAAACTGGCGTTATTGTGGCGATGAAAGCCGTTTTGATGAATGGCTAGGGTATCTGGTGGAGTTCGTGAGTATTTCGCTAGAGCTATTTTCGCTTGAGATCGTGTGCTCGCTCGGTGTGTCTAACACGCTCGTGTGTGTTTCGTTCGGTGTGTCTAACACGCTCGTGTGTTACGAGGAACTTCGCTGATCCTGCGCTGCGCTTGTGGTATCTAACACGCTCGTGTGTGTTTTGCTCGGTGTGCCTGACACGCTCGTGTGTTACTAGGAATTCCACTGGTACTACTAACGATCGTGTACTGTGCTCTGGGTATCTAACACGCTCGTGTGTGCTTTACTCGGGGTATCTAACACGCGCGTATGAACTTTGAACTTTGCTTATATCACTAACGATCGTGTGTTTACTCAGTGTCTTTAACACATTCGTGTGTTACTAGGAATTTCACTTTGATTTCGCGTGAGTTACTTGCTTGAAAGAGAATACAATTTTGTTTATGCTTGGCTCGGGGCCGTGACCTTGTGACGGTAGGGGGAATTTAGGAAAGAGGTGAAGAAGGTGAGGATGTATTCGTCAACGAGAGAGGCTACGGAGAGGAAAAGGTGCAACCGTATTTCCGTGAGCGGAGTGCTGATCCGCTGGATCGGCACTTAGCACTCTCGGCTCATTACTTCAGCTTCCGCGCAACGATCCGCTGGACCATCCGTTGAAGTCAAAGCAACGAGAGCGGCTACAGAGAGGAGAGAGAGGCTACGGAGAGGAAAAGATGCAACCGTATTTCCGTGAGCGGAGTGCTGATCCGCTGGACCGGCACTTAGCACCCTCGGCTCATCACTTCAGCTTCCGCGCAACGATCCGCTGGACCATCCGTTGAAGCCAAAGCGACGAGAGCGGCTACAGAGAGGAGAGAGAGGCTACGGAGAGGAAAATATGCAACCGTATTTCCGTGAGCGGAGTGCTGATCCGCTGGACCGGCACTTAGCACTCTCGGCTCATTACTTCAGCTTCCGCGCAACGATCCGCTGGACCATCCGTTGAAGCTAAAGCAACGAGAGCGGCTACAGAGAGGAGAGAGAGGCTACGGAGAGGAAAAGATGCAACCGTACTTCCGTGAGCGGAGTGTTGATCCGCTGGACCGGCACTTAGCACTCTCGGCTCATTACTTTAGCTTCCGCGCAACGATCCGCTGGACCATCCGTTGAAGCCAAAGCAACGAGAGCGGCTACAGAGAGGAAAGAGAGGCTAAGGAGAGGAAAAGATGCAACCGTATTTCCGTGAGCGGAGTGCTGATCCGCTGGACCGGCACTTAGCACTCTCGGCTCATTACTTCAGCTTCCGCGCAACGATCCGCTGGACCATCCGTTGAAGCCAAAGCAACGAGAGCGGCTACAGAGAGGAAAGAGAGGCTAAGGAGAGGAAAAGATGCAACCGTATTTCCGTGAGCGGAGTGCTGATCCGCTGGACCGGCACTTAGCACTCTCGGCTCATTACTTCAGCTTCCGCGCAACGATCCGCTGGACCATCCGTTGAAGCTAAAGCAACGAGAGCGGCTACAGAGAGGAGAGAGAGGCTACGGAGAGGAAAAGATGCAACCGTACTTCCGTGAGCGGAGTGCTGATCCGCTGGACCGGCACTTAGCACTCTCGGCTCATTACTTTAGCTTCCGCGCAACGATCCGCTGGACCATCCGTTGAAGCCAAAGCAACGAGAGCGGCTACAGAGAGGAAAGAGAGGCTAAGGAGAGGAAAAGATGCAACCGTATTTCCGTGAGCGGAGTGCTGATCCGCTGGACCGGCACTTAGCACTCTCGGCTCATTACTTCAGCTTCCGCGCAACGATCCGCTGGACCATCCGTTGAAGCTAAAGCAACGAGAGCGGCTACAGAGAGGAGAGAGAGGCTACGGAGAGGAAAAGATGCAACCGTACTTCCGTGAGCAGAGTGCTGATCCGCTGGACCGGCACTTAGCACTCTCGGCTCATTACTTTAGCATCCGCGCAACGATCCGCTGGACCATCCGTTGAAGCCAAAGCAACGAGAGCGGCTACAGAGAGGAAAGAGAGGCTAAGGAGAGGAAAAGATGCAACCGTATTTCCGTGAGCGGAGTGCTGATCCGCTGGACCGGCACTTAGCACTCTCGGCTCATTACTTCAGCCTCCGCGCAACGATCCGCTGGACCATCCGTTGAAGCCAAAGCAACGAGAGCGGCTACAGAGAGGAGAGAGAGGCTACGGAGAGGAAAAAGATGCAACCGTATTTCCGTGAGCGGAGTGCTGATCCGCTGGACCGGCACTTAGCACCCTCGGCTCATCAATTCAGCTTCCGCGCAACGATCCGCTGGACCATCCGTTGAAGCCAAAGCGACGAGAGCGGCTACAGAGAGGAGAGAGAGGCTATGGAGAGGAATGAAATGCAACCGTATTTCCGTGAACGGAGTGCTGATCCGCTGGACCGGCACTTAGCACTCTCGGCTCATTACTTCAGCTTCCGCGCAACGATCCGCTGGACCATCCGTTGAAGCCAAAGCAACGAGAGCGGCTACAGAGAGGAAAGAGAGGCTAAGGAGAGGAAAAGATGCAACCGTATTTCCGTGAGCGGAGTGCTGATCCGCTGGACCGGCACTTAGCACTCTCGGCTCATTACTTCAGCTTCCGCGCAACGATCCGCTGGACCATCCGTTGAAGCTAAAGCAACGAGAGCGGCTACAGAGAGGAGAGAGAGGCTAAGGAGAGGAAAAGATGCAACCGTATTTCCGTGAGCGGAGTGCTGATCCGCTGGACCGGCACTTAGCACTCTCGGCTCATTACTTCAGCTTCCGCGCAACGATCCGCTGGACCATCCGTTGAAGCCAAAGCAACGAGAGCGGCTACAGAGAGGAGAGAGAGGCTAAGGAGAGGAAAGGCAACGGGGAGAGTTTCGTCTCCAACCACTACACGTGTAGTGGTTGAAGACAGGAGACTTGAGAGGTCTTACCTTTATCGCGGTCCACGAGCAACAGGCAGTTTTCGTGTTGTACCGTCCCTTTTATGTGTTTCCAAATGTCAGCGTTGCTTTAGTCCTGTCTTATTCTAGCTTTGGTTTTTAATAGGAGCGTCAGTGTTGCTATGGCCCTGTCTCCCTCTAGCTCGATTGTTATGTGAGCGTCAGTGTTGCTATGGCCCTGTGCGTCAGTGTTGCTATGGCCCTGTCTCACTCTAGCTTGATTTTGATAGGAGCGTCAGTGTTGCTATGGCCCTGTCTCACTCTAGATTTGTTGTTATACCCTACGTTCATCGTTATCTTAATTAATTTACCTAAGGTAACCTTGTACGCCTTATACTTAAAAATAAATACCTTCACCGCTACGGCTGGTGAAATACTTAGACTATTCATGTGATTGTTAGTACAGGAATATATATACATATATATAAGAAAATTTAAAATTACAGATAATTCATTTTACAAAGTGAAAGTTGAATTATAAATTTGTGAGAGTATTTCGTAACGCCGAAATGCGTCGTCACACTCCCTCCCTACTTCCGGGAAGATTTTTCAGCCCGTATGTCACCTCTTCGAGTGATGCGAACTTGGTAGTGATGCCCTCTGATCTCTAGTTTGAAATTCTTCTGCTGACCTCTCCTATGACCGTCCTCCTTGGTTCGCTGGTGCCTGATGTCTGTTCATAGATACTGACCTTGCCACTGTTGATATTGTCAAAAATTACTTAGATCGTTCGCGATGTGTCACCCTCAATCTTCACTGCGCAACTGAGGAAGTGCTCTGAGACGTAGGAGCTACCTTGGGATGTCTTAAATTTTGGCGGGAAGTTGGGGAGTGCGACGTGTTGATTCGACGCTCGTCTGCTGAAGATCACTTGGGGAACTGTAGGCCTTAAGATCCCCGATGTGAGCTGTTCTTGTCCTGTTAGCGTTGATCCTTAAGGTGACTATCACTGGAGATGTAAAGTTGATGATCTGGAACGGGCCATCATATTTTGGGGCCAGCTTGGCAGCGAAGTTGTCTGATGCTTTTGACAAATGGTGCGACCGTACTAGTACCATATCTCCTATATGTGGTTTCCATGCTCGCCGTCTGAGGTTATAGTGTCTCGCTTGCTCATTCGATGTCATCTGCATATTTATCTCGTAGATGCGTAGCTCTTTGCTCTGTGTTTGTTGGTTCTTTACCGGTGCCTAAGGTGGTTTCATCGTAGAGTGAGTTGGGAAGTCTTGGCTCGCGTCCCTGGACTAAGAAAGCAGGTGAATACCCGGTAGTGATAGATGTGCTGCTATTGATGGCGAGCGCTATTTCTGGGATATACTCATCCCAATCTCGTTGGTTTTTACCCGTATATTGAGCGATGATGGTCTTGATGGTCCGGTTTGCGCGCTCTGTGGGATTTTCACGTGGTGTGTAGGGTGCTGTGAATTGTTGGCGTACCCCAATGGCTCTTAGGTATTCCTTGAAGTTTCTACTGGTGAACTGCACGCCATTATCAGTGAGGAAAACTTTGGGTGTCCCAAATCTTGAAATGATCCTTTCCCGAAAAGCCTGTTGTAAAGTACTTGAGGTAGCCTTCCGCAAAGGAACGATTTCAACCCATTTGGAGAACTTATCTATAAATATCAGCAGCGTAGTGTATCCTTTTCGTGATCGTGGAAGCGGGCCGATAAAATCGGCGCAAACAGTGGCCCATGGTTCTTCAGGGATCCTGGTTGACATCTCGCCGGCGGGTTTCCTTTGCTCGGACTTGTATTTCTGGCAAGAGTCACAGTGCCTCACATACCGACTAATATCTCGAAACATACCAGGCCAGTAGTAGTTCCTTGCAATTCGGGCTGTGGTTCTTCGTATGCCCTGGTGTCCGGCGCTAGGTTGATCGTGGTTTTCTAGTAGCACCCTTTTGCGATCTGGACGGCCCACGCACAGCTTCCATGGTTCCTCATCGTCATCACCCACCTCGTGCGGGATGTATCGGTAGAGGCGACCATTCTCCATAGCATAGTCAGGATATTTCTCTGGGTTGTTGACTACCTTGGTTTTCTTTTGTTTCAACCAGTTGCATGCTGATTCTGTGGCTTCTAGTCCCATGTTAATCTCGTCTATAGCCCTAGGTTGACGGGACAGTGTGTCTGCGACGACGTTGTACTTCCCTTTGTAATAATGTACCCCATGCGAGTGTTGTTGAAGCTCCAATTCTTTCTCCAGGAAATTTTCTACCTCGTCGCTGCTTTGACCTTCACTCACGGTCCGCAGAATATCTTCGGTGTCACTGCCATCTTCTGAGCCTGATCTCAAGTCTACCTCGTACCCATCGCATCTAAGCTTTACGTCTGCTTCTACCAAGAAATCCATCCCTAGTGTCACAGAATCAATTGCGGTTGGCAACACTAGAAATGTTGCGAGATGTCTTCGGCTACCAAGTTGAACTTCTGATAGTAAAGCTGTCGTTACTTGTAAGGTTGTGCCATCAGCTAGACGTACACTCATTCTGGTGGGTGTGGTGCGTGCATGATCTAGATTGTCGACAAACATTTTCGATACAAAACTGCGTGTCGCTCCCGTGTCTATTGTTGCGATTACCGCCCTTCCATCCATGTGTATGGCGGCTGTAAGGTTTCGTCCGGTGATTTGGAATGGTGTTGTTACTTTTGGAGATTGGTGATCATGGTGAGCATTTCCCGACTTCTTTCTGCAGCACTCTATTGTCTTCACGCCCTGCTTACCACATTTCCAGCAGAATAGTTTAGTTGCATTTCGACAACTCCTTGCATAATGTCCGTCCAGGCCACAGCGACGGCATGCGGTGTTCACGTTGATGAGAGCTTCACATTTTTGTTGAACACTTTGGATGTCTAGGCATGACTCGACCATGCGATGTTTGGCCTCGCGGATCTCAGGTGCCGATGTTGTCTTGCGGTGGCTCAGGATACTCTCATATTGGTCACACAGCTCAACCAAATCTTCTAATGTCTTGAAGTCTTGTCGCTTAGCAAAAGTTTGGTATTCTCTACGACTATTTCGATAAATACGATCGATCTTCTTTTCGTGAGAGTAATCGGTGTGACGCATGAGGTTTTGCATTGCTATGACATAGTCTTTGAAAAGCTCCGTTGGTCCTTGGAATCTCTGCCTCACGTCGTCATCAAGTCGTTCTTGATATAAAGATGACAGGAAAAACTTAAGGAAATCTCTTTTAAATTCGCTCCATTGTAGCCAAGGTTTCTTATTGTTGCGATGCCAGTGGAGACCTTTCCCTTGCATAATCTCTGGCATGGCTTTTGGCAATAGATCCTTGCATATCCCGTAAACATCTGCTAATTCCTCTAACCGCTCGACAAACTCAAGTGGATCCATCCGGTCGTCAAAACGTACGTTCCACTTGCGTATCTGGTTCATAATTGTGCTGTAGAATACTGGAGATGGCTCTAGTTGAGCTGGATGTTGGATGTAAGGGTTTGTTTGCGATGCTGGTGTTGTCTTCGGAGCTGTGAGTTGGCTCATCGGAGGACCTGCTAGTGATGAAGGACCGGGATTTGGTGATGAACTACGGGCGTACAGACATTCTAATTCCTTCAAGCGTTCTATATGCTCTAGCTTGAGATCTTCCTTAGTCGTGAATGCTGAAAATATACTTTTTAAATCCTCTACGTTGCTGTCAGTGTCTAGACCAAATTCCTTCATCAGTTTCACTAGTTCCTCCCGCTTGAGTGCGACTATCCATCTTTTCACCATTTTGTACCGTGTTGCTTGGCTTTGCCACAGGTGTTCAATGTCAAGTTGCTTATTTATTTACGCACAGTTTTTTTTTTCTTTTCTTTCGCTGGTTCTTGTATTTTTATTCCACGCTTGTACTTGTTGTCGAACTTTGTTAGCTGGGTCCCTGCTCGGGCGCCACTTGAAACGACCTTTTTCACCTCGGTCCTCACGAGGTGGTGTTTCTTTATGAGGTCCGTGGACCTTGTCTACAGCTGGGGTAGGCTCAGGGCTGTCCAGGGTCGAATGTTCAAGATATTTTTTTTATTGAAGACGGAACCCGTGTTAGATGTTAATAAACACGTTTATTTGTAATCCAATTCTTACTAATTAATTAGATTATAGCTAACAAATTATCTTACTGTAGTAATGATTGTCTTAGGAGGAAAAAAAAATGATTTTTTTTTTTTGGTAAGAAGAAAATGATTTTTTTCTGGTAAGAAAAAAAAACTGGCGTTATTGTGGCGATGAAAGCCGTTTTGATGAATGGCTAGGGTATCTGGTGGAGTTCGTGAGTATTTCGCTAGAGCTATTTTCGCTTGAGATCGTGTGCTCGCTCGGTGTGTCTAACACGCTCGTGTGTGTTTCGTTCGGTGTGTCTAACACGCTCGTGTGTTACGAGGAACTTCGCTGATCCTGCGCTGCGCTTGTGGTATCTAACACGCTCGTGTGTGTTTTGCTCGGTGTGCCTGACACGCTCGTGTGTTACTAGGAATTCCACTGGTACTACTAACGATCGTGTACTGTGCTCTGGGTATCTAACACGCTCGTGTGTGCTTTACTCGGGGTATCTAACACGCGCGTATGAACTTTGAACTTTGCTTATATCACTAACGATCGTGTGTTTACTCAGTGTCTTTAACACATTCGTGTGTTACTAGGAATTTCACTTTGATTTCGCGTGAGTTACTTGCTTGAAAGAGAATACAATTTTGTTTATGCTTGGCTCGGGGCCGTGACCTTGTGACGGTAGGGGGAATTTAGGAAAGAGGTGAAGAAGGTGAGGATGTATTCGTCAACGAGAGAGGCTACGGAGAGGAAAAGGTGCAACCGTATTTCCGTGAGCGGAGTGCTGATCCGCTGGATCGGCACTTAGCACTCTCGGCTCATTACTTCAGCTTCCGCGCAACGATCCGCTGGACCATCCGTTGAAGTCAAAGCAACGAGAGCGGCTACAGAGAGGAGAGAGAGGCTACGGAGAGGAAAAGATGCAACCGTATTTCCGTGAGCGGAGTGCTGATCCGCTGGACCGGCACTTAGCACCCTCGGCTCATCACTTCAGCTTCCGCGCAACGATCCGCTGGACCATCCGTTGAAGCCAAAGCGACGAGAGCGGCTACAGAGAGGAGAGAGAGGCTACGGAGAGGAAAATATGCAACCGTATTTCCGTGAGCGGAGTGCTGATCCGCTGGACCGGCACTTAGCACTCTCGGCTCATTACTTCAGCTTCCGCGCAACGATCCGCTGGACCATCCGTTGAAGCTAAAGCAACGAGAGCGGCTACAGAGAGGAGAGAGAGGCTACGGAGAGGAAAAGATGCAACCGTACTTCCGTGAGCGGAGTGTTGATCCGCTGGACCGGCACTTAGCACTCTCGGCTCATTACTTTAGCTTCCGCGCAACGATCCGCTGGACCATCCGTTGAAGCCAAAGCAACGAGAGCGGCTACAGAGAGGAAAGAGAGGCTAAGGAGAGGAAAAGATGCAACCGTATTTCCGTGAGCGGAGTGCTGATCCGCTGGACCGGCACTTAGCACTCTCGGCTCATTACTTCAGCTTCCGCGCAACGATCCGCTGGACCATCCGTTGAAGCCAAAGCAACGAGAGCGGCTACAGAGAGGAAAGAGAGGCTAAGGAGAGGAAAAGATGCAACCGTATTTCCGTGAGCGGAGTGCTGATCCGCTGGACCGGCACTTAGCACTCTCGGCTCATTACTTCAGCTTCCGCGCAACGATCCGCTGGACCATCCGTTGAAGCTAAAGCAACGAGAGCGGCTACAGAGAGGAGAGAGAGGCTACGGAGAGGAAAAGATGCAACCGTACTTCCGTGAGCGGAGTGCTGATCCGCTGGACCGGCACTTAGCACTCTCGACTCATTACTTTAGCTTCCGCGCAACGATCCGCTGGACCATCCGTTGAAGCCAAAGCAACGAGAGCGGCTACAGAGAGGAAAGAGAGGCTAAGGAGAGGAAAAGATGCAACCGTATTTCCGTGAGCGGAGTGCTGATCCGCTGGACCGGCACTTAGCACTCTCGGCTCATTACTTCAGCTTCCGCGCAACGATCCGCTGGACCATCCGTTGAAGCTAAAGCAACGAGAGCGGCTACAGAGAGGAGAGAGAGGCTACGGAGAGGAAAAGATGCAACCGTACTTCCGTGAGCAGAGTGCTGATCCGCTGGACCGGCACTTAGCACTCTCGGCTCATTACTTTAGCATCCGCGCAACGATCCGCTGGACCATCCGTTGAAGCCAAAGCAACGAGAGCGGCTACAGAGAGGAAAGAGAGGCTAAGGAGAGGAAAAGATGCAACCGTATTTCCGTGAGCGGAGTGCTGATCCGCTGGACCGGCACTTAGCACTCTCGGCTCATTACTTCAGCCTCCGCGCAACGATCCGCTGGACCATCCGTTGAAGCCAAAGCAACGAGAGCGGCTACAGAGAGGAGAGAGAGGCTACGGAGAGGAAAAAGATGCAACCGTATTTCCGTGAGCGGAGTGCTGATCCGCTGGACCGGCACTTAGCACCCTCGGCTCATCAATTCAGCTTCCGCGCAACGATCCGCTGGACCATCCGTTGAAGCCAAAGCGACGAGAGCGGCTACAGAGAGGAGAGAGAGGCTATGGAGAGGAATGAAATGCAACCGTATTTCCGTGAACGGAGTGCTGATCCGCTGGACCGGCACTTAGCACTCTCGGCTCATTACTTCAGCTTCCGCGCAACGATCCGCTGGACCATCCGTTGAAGCCAAAGCAACGAGAGCGGCTACAGAGAGGAAAGAGAGGCTAAGGAGAGGAAAAGATGCAACCGTATTTCCGTGAGCGGAGTGCTGATCCGCTGGACCGGCACTTAGCACTCTCGGCTCATTACTTCAGCTTCCGCGCAACGATCCGCTGGACCATCCGTTGAAGCTAAAGCAACGAGAGCGGCTACAGAGAGGAGAGAGAGGCTAAGGAGAGGAAAAGATGCAACCGTATTTCCGTGAGCGGAGTGCTGATCCGCTGGACCGGCACTTAGCACTCTCGGCTCATTACTTCAGCTTCCGCGCAACGATCCGCTGGACCATCCGTTGAAGCCAAAGCAACGAGAGCGGCTACAGAGAGGAGAGAGAGGCTACGGAGAGGAAAAAGATGCAACCGTATTTCCGTGAGCGGAGTGCTGATCCGCTGGACCGGCACTTAGCACCCTCGGCTCATCAATTCAGCTTCCGCGCAACGATCCGCTGGACCATCCGTTGAAGCCAAAGCGACGAGAGCGGCTACAGAGAGGAGAGAGAGGCTATGGAGAGGAATGAAATGCAACCGTATTTCCGTGAACGGAGTGCTGATCCGCTGGACCGGCACTTAGCACTCTCGGCTCATTACTTCAGCTTCCGCGCAACGATCCGCTGGACCATCCGTTGAAGCCAAAGCAACGAGAGCGGCTACAGAGAGGAAAGAGAGGCTAAGGAGAGGAAAAGATGCAACCGTATTTCCGTGAGCGGAGTGCTGATCCGCTGGACCGGCACTTAGCACTCTCGGCTCATTACTTCAGCTTCCGCGCAACGATCCGCTGGACCATCCGTTGAAGCTAAAGCAACGAGAGCGGCTACAGAGAGGAGAGAGAGGCTAAGGAGAGGAAAAGATGCAACCGTATTTCCGTGAGCGGAGTGCTGATCCGCTGGACCGGCACTTAGCACTCTCGGCTCATTACTTCAGCTTCCGCGCAACGATCCGCTGGACCATCCGTTGAAGCCAAAGCAACGAGAGCGGCTACAGAGAGGAGAGAGAGGCTAAGGAGAGGAAAGGCAACGGGGAGAGTTTCGTCTCCAACCACTACACGTGTAGTGGTTGAAGACAGGAGACTTGAGAGGTCTTACCTTTATCGCGGTCCACGAGCAACAGGCAGTTTTCGTGTTGTACCGTCCCTTTTATGTGTTTCCAAATGTCAGCGTTGCTTTAGTCCTGTCTTATTCTAGCTTTGGTTTTTAATAGGAGCGTCAGTGTTGCTATGGCCCTGTCTCCCTCTAGCTCGATTGTTATGTGAGCGTCAGTGTTGCTATGGCCCTGTGCGTCAGTGTTGCTATGGCCCTGTCTCACTCTAGCTTGATTTTGATAGGAGCGTCAGTGTTGCTATGGCCCTGTCTCACTCTAGATTTGTTGTTATACCCTACGTTCATCGTTATCTTAATTAATTTACCTAAGGTAACCTTGTACGCCTTATACTTAAAAATAAATACCTTCACCGCTACGGCTGGTGAAATACTTAGACTATTCATGTGATTGTTAGTACAGGAATATATATACATATATATAAGAAAATTTAAAATTACAGATAATTCATTTTACAAAGTGAAAGTTGAATTATAAATTTGTGAGAGTATTTCGTAACGCCGAAATGCGTCGTCACAATATATATATATATATATATATATATATATATATATATATATATATATATATATATATATATATATATATATATATATATATATATATATATATATATATATATATATATATATATATATATATATATATATATATATATATATATATATATATATATATATATATATATATATATATATATATATATATATATATATATATATATATATATATATATATATATATATATATATATATATATATATATATATATATATATATATATATATATATATATATATATATATATATATATATATATATATATATATATATATATATATATATATATATATATATATATATATATATATATATATATATATATATATATATATATATATATATATATATATATATATATATATATATATATATATATATATATATATATATATATATATATATATATATATATATATATATATATATATATATATATATATATATATATATATATATATATATATATATATATATATATATATATATATATATATATATATATATATATATATATATATATATATATATATATATATATATATATATATATATATATATATATATATATATATATATATATATATATATATATATATATATATATATATATATATATATATATATATATATATATATATATATATATATATATATATATATATATATATATATATATATATATATATATATATATATATATATATATATATATATATTCCTTTTTTCGGAATAACTGATTCATTAAA
>OZ016502.1:15537258-15551737 GCA_963966595.1 Physocephala rufipes | reverse complement strand
ATATATATATATATATATATATATATATATATATATATATAATATATATATATATATATATATATATATATATATATATATATATATATATATATATATATATATATATATATATATATATATATATATATATATATATATATATATATATATATAATATATATATATATATATATATATATATATATATATATATATATATATATATATATATATATATATATATATATATATATATATATATATATATATATATATATATATATATATATATATATAATATATATATATATATATATATATATATATATATATATATATATATATATATATATATATATATATATATATATATATATATATATATATATATATATATATATATATATATATATATATATATATATATATATATATATATATATATATATATATATATATATATATATATATATATATATATATATATATATATATATATATATATATATATATATATATATATATATATATATATATATATATATATATATATATATATATATATATATATATATATATATATATATATATATATATATATATATATATATATATATATATATATATATATATATATATATATATATATATATATATATATATAATATATATATATATATATATATATATATATATATATATATATATATATATATATATATATATATATATATATATATATATATATATATATATATATATATATATATATATATATATATATATATATATATTATATATATATATATATATATATATATATATATATATATATATATATATATATATATATATATATATATATATATATATATATATATATATATATATATATATATTTATTTATTTATTTATTTATTTATTTATTTATTTATTTATTTATTTGTTTATTTGTTTATTTATTTATTTATTTATTTATATATGGTGTCTTTATTTGTCGCAATAGATATTATCGGATTTAAAAGCCGGTTGAAAAATATTCACTACAATTTTTGTGAAAATGTATGCGATGTCTTTATTGAATAATAATTTCAATTCTTTACGAGTGCTCGTGTCTCCTTGGACGGTACGATTACAATTAATTATTCTTTCGTTTTTCAACCTCCCTCTTCAGGGTTTTTAACCCACGCTTCTTTCAGTTCGTTCTGTTGGTGCGTTCGCTTTGTTATGTCCGTTCTGTCTAGTTAGTGCGTTCGTTAATAATATCGCCCTGTTCGTGTCACTTTTCCTATTCCCACATTCGGCCCTCCTGACGCTTCGTTCGACCCGGACGAAGGTATCCACCTTTTCATAAATTCAGCTGCCGTTGATGTCAGTTTTGGACCTTCTTGTTGCCCGACCTTTTCCACCTTATAACGGCCATGGTTCATTCCTTGAGTAACTCTGTAGGGTCCTAGGTACTTCGGTTTCAATTTCAGACCGTTTCCAGATTGTGTCCGTTTAATGGCTACCAGTTCATTTAAGTCGTACTGCGTTTCTGGAACTCGTTTTTTATTAAAATTCTTCCTGTTTTCCTCTTGAATAGCCTTTATATTCTCGTGAGCTTGCAATCGAATTTCATGTCGGCCAGAGTTCAACTCTTCAAGAGGATTCAATTTAGGATTGTCCTTGACACAATGCCGGTTAACACTTTGAACGGCGCAAACTTAGTGCTCCTTGATGTGGTGCTATTAAGTATTTGCTGCAAACGATCAACATGTTTGTACCAATTGGCAGGTTGTTCTACGCAAAGTTTTGCAATCATGGGTACAAGAATCCTGTGAATCCTTTCCACTTGCCCATTACCTCTAGGCATTCCTGCCGCTATGAGTAAATGCTGTATTTCGTTATTTCTGTAGTATTCTTCAAAAGCTGTGGACGTAAAAGCAGTGCCTCTGTCAGTAATTATACGTCCAGGGTTTCCAAAAACTGCTGACTGTTTTGTCAATGTCTGGATAACAGGTTCCGCACTGGTGCTCTTGGTGGGATACAGCCACGTGAATTTTGAAAATGCATCTACTATGACAGGGATGTAACTGTATGACTTAGCCGTAGGTTACATTGGTCCTACGTGGTCGACATGATACGTACCTAGTGGTCTGTCTTCTTTGTTAATCGGCGAAAGGAATCCCTCTTCCTTCCCCAATTTTGCATTAATAACTATGCATTCTATACAGCCTTTGACCACTTTAGCTACTTTTGGCCCTATATTTGGGATATAGAAATCACGCTCAACTAAATCCTGTGTTATCTTCGCAGAATAATGACCTTGCCGGTGAGCGATCTTTATTATTTCTTCTTCTAACGTTGTCGGAATTACAATGGTATCCTTAATGGAATCCTTGTATAGCACATCATGTTTCAAATAGTAATCTTCATATGGACCTGATTCTAAAACATTCCGTATTGCTCTTGTCCATTCATCCTAAAGTTGCACGCTTTTACTTTGGTGCTTGAGTGAATCCTCAATCACAAGACAAGCGATTCTGCTAAGGGCATCTACATGTTTCATCTTTGATCCTGTTCTATGTTCGATCTCATAATCGAACTCTTGAAGAAACATAGCCCATCGTGATACTCTCGTTGGAACTTCAGTTTTCCGCATAGTCATTGCAAATGCGTTACAGTCGGTAACTAAGTATAAGTAAATAAAACTTATTTTGGTCCCCAATAAATATACTCTCCATTTTTTGAGCACTTCTATCACCGCAAGTACCTCGAGTTCGTAGGAATGCTATTTCTGTTCGTACGGCTTAGTTTTTCTGCTCATATATTGCACAGGGTGAAACTCTTGGTCCTCGCTGTCCTTTTGCAGAAGTATACTGCGAATATGTATCGTGAAAAGACTGCGGGTGCATTACATATCACGAATGGTACGTACAAGAATTCATATTGGCAATTTTGAACAACGAAAGCAGTGTATTTTGTAGAATTTCTCTCAACAGGAACATGCAAAAATCCATTCATAAGGTCAAGTGTCGTGAAAACATTTGCGCCTTGCAATCTTTCAAGTACGTCATCAATTAAAGGCATAGGAAAGTTATCTCTAACTATCTTCTCATTTAACCTCCTGAAGTCGACGCACAATCTCTTGCTACCATCTTTCTTCGTTACAAGCACTACTGGCGATGCGTATTCTGTCTGGCTTGGTTTTATTATGCTTTCATCTAACCATTTCTTAATTTGCTGGTTTATGCATTCTTGGTCTGCATACGACATTCTTCTTGGGCTTTGGTGAACTGGTATGTCGTCTGTAAGTATAATCTTCATTTCCAGAGTGGAGTTTCTTTTTGTGTCAGGTGAATACTGTTTTATCATTCGAGTGACAATCATGGTTTGGGCCTTCGTCAGGTTCGACAGATTAGGCTCTGATTTTGCAGATTCATCATCCTCTATTGCGCACAAACTTCTAAATTCCTTCTGGTAAACTTCACTCTCTTCATTTGTATTTGCTTTAACTGTTTCACGAACTTTCCCTTTCAGCTTACTTGCATCTTCAATAACGTCTTCAAAATTATTAAACCTCTGGCAATCAACATCTTTGTATACGTCGTCTACGGCTTTCCTTAATCTGAATTCAGCATCATTTTGGCGAACGATGATATCTACATCCTCAAGCAGTGAATCCCCCAAAATGGCGTTGTATGGGATATCACAATCTCTAACTACGTGAAATTCAACTTTCAGCTTTAATTTGTCAATTTCTACAGCTGTTTCAAAACTACCTATCGTGCTCAGTTTGCCTCTACCTGCACCATGTAATCGTCTTTCCTTCTTCCTCAGTTCTATGTCACCTAACATCAAGAATGTGTCAAACCTCATAAGGCAGAAGCTACTTCCAGTATCAATCAGTGCAGTAAAATCGTGACCATTGATCGTCAAGTCTCGGAAAATTAATTTACCATTCCGTTGCCATGATATACTGTGTAATTCTTCCTGTAATATTGTGCCGAATTGCCGTAAAGAGCGGAGGCTCGAAATTTAACTTTGAACTCAGTTCGTTCGGTCGTTTATTTCTACAAAAACTTAACATAAGAAAGTACAATTCACAAATCAGAATACTCACCGCAGTATCACCTCCGACGTGCTCGTACGACAAATCAGCAATGAAAAAGCGCCAATTCCAACCGATTGACAATAAAGAAAATGACAGCTAGCTTGCACTGCCAGAGGTGATACTGTGGTGGTTTACACAAGGTGGCCGTTCACCACATCCCCACCCCCGTGAAGGAAGGGCTTCACAAAACAACGTCCAAAACGGCCAACTTCGACACTGGGTGACGAAACAATCCGGTAGCGGTTTTAACGTCAGCACGCCTGGCCACGCCGTCCACTCCACAGTAAACCTTCTGTACCACACCACGACACTAACGCCGTCACAGCATATCCGGGTCACAAATGAAAACTAAATCGCCTTCACATATAGGCCTCGTATGTTGGCACCACTTTACCCGGCGCTTCAGAGTGGGAAGATATTCGTTTATCCATCTCTTCCAGAACCGACCGCGCAACTGCCGCGCAACACGCCATTGTTGTTTTAGGGCACAAATTCTCTCGGTTTGCGAATCCACCGTTGGAGTCTGAGCCGAATTGGCGGTTCCCAGAAGGAAATGATTCGGAGTTAACCGCTCCTCCTCCTCAGCTGTTACGGGCAAGTGCGTCAAGGGACGAGAATTGACGACGTTTTCCGCCTCAATCACCAAACAATTTAGTGTGTGCTCACGCGGATTCACCTCCTTGAGAGTGTGCTGCCGCACTCGCTTTACGCTCTTTACAAGGCATTCCCAAGCGCCACCTTCAGCTGGATTGTTTGGACAGTTGAACACCCATTCAATGTTCTTGGCAGATAACTCCTCCTGAATCCGTTCGCACTCGAACACCTCACTGAAATCCTTGGCCTCTTTAGCAGCTCCAACGAAATTCTTGCCATTATCACTGCGGATACGAACCGGAACCCCGCGCCTGTTGATGAAATTTCTGATGACAACTATACAGGCATCAGTTGACAAGTCCCGCGCAGTTTCCAAATGAATCGCCCGAACGGTGAGACACGTAAACAATGCGACTCAACGCTTTTCCACATGTCATCCAACTGCGACGTTAACCGGTCCGAAATAATCCAAGCCCGTGTAGCTGAACGACCTCACATACGGCGTTAGACGATCCTCAGGTAGCGGTCCCATAACTGGCGCCACCGCTTGCGACCTTGTTATTCTACACAAATTACAGCTGGCGACAACACTGCGTAGTACTTGCCTCAAATTAGTTATTCAGAACTTATGACGCATTTCGCCTATAGTAGCTTCCGTATGCTGATGCTTCATTTTGCCGTGGTAATAAGCAACAATTAACTTGGTCAGCTCATGTCTCGGCGGCAAAATTATCTGGTGCTTGGAATCGTAGGGAAGCCACGTCGCTGCAGGTATGCGCCCTCCAGCTCAACAATTGGTCTTTTATTGTTCTTCAATACAGTCATTTCCACACTGTACGCCTCCTATTGGACTCGACGGCACAGTAACACTTCTGCTGCATTCAACTCCCTGGCTGACAGACCATAAAGGCCGTCGACGTCATGAATTCTTCGCGCTCGGCTAATAAAACGGAGCGCCCAGGCCATAGTTCGCTTCAATTTCAAAAAAGACGAAAACCTATTAAACATAAACAAACTGTGACTATCAGCCAGCAGCACGACTTTCCGCGGCAACTCTTCGCAGTCACCATCAGACGAAATTCTAGCCGAAGTTCTTGGCCATCTCTCTACTGGCCAACACAAAAATTCCGGGCCATTCCACCAACGTGCAGACTTAGTAAATTTCACACCTGCTGCAGCACGAGTAGCATCATTGGCCACGTTAAAGTGTGATGGGATCCACCTCCAATCCGAGGGTTTGGTGACCGCGACAAACTCCGCTACTCTGTGCGCTGTGTACAAATGGTTTGTAGCGCCTGTGCTCCGCATTAATCCATTTCAGAACTGTCGTGGAATCACTCCATAAAGTATGAGAAATTATCTCGAAAGGATGCGCGGCACGTATCAAATGTAACAGACGAGAACAGACATAACCACCACTTTTGCCAGGATGCATTGATATCGAATGGCAGCAATTCATCCCACTGTATGTTTTTCTTCCAAATTTCACGCATTAACAACTTTCCGGTCAGAATAATGGGGCTCAGAAAGCCTAACGGATCAAACACTGACATAACTATGCTGAGAAACTGTCTCTTTGTCGGTGGGCTTCTGCCAGCTATTATGTCTCCGTCAACATGATTAAACTTCAACTCATACTTAAACACGTCATCCGAAGGGCTCCAATACATCCCGAGCACATTTTCCGACGTCATTCGTTCGGAGTGAAAGTAACTGCATCTCATTTCAGACTTCCGATCACCGCAGTCCAAAGCCCGAACAACGTCCATAACATTCGAAATAAAGGCATGCATTTGAAATCCGGCGGCTTTGTGAATTGCGCGAACTTGGTTGGCAACATTTATAGCCTCTTCCATGGACTTGAAGGTATCCACAAAATCGTCGGCATAGTGATGTTTAGAAATTTCCGTGACTGCCCGAGGATATTCGTTCTCATAATTCGCTGCGTTAAAAACCTTTACATATTGTGCTATACTTGGCGAGCACGCAGCCCCGAGTATCATAACTATCATTTCATACACATCAGGCGGCTTGTCCTCATTTTCTCGCCAAAGAAATCTCTGAGAACATCTAGCTTCCTGCCGAACGGCAATTTGATGGAACATTTCGCGAATATCTCCACACACCGCTACGGCGCCATTTCTAAAATTAAAGAGAACTGAAGGCATTGGTTGATACTCTTGAGGACTGTTGTAGGTTCGGAGGGAGATTCCGTGGTCCGGTGAAACTCCAAAACACTTTGTTAAGTTTTCTTGTACAACGTTTATTAGGTTTGATACTTATAGTAACAATTCTTTTATTATTGGTTATAAACAGCTCCTTGAAGCACTTCACAATTTCTTTCTTAATAATTATTTTGTTTTTTAATTTTATCTAATCGTTTACAACTCTCTATTCACAACTCCGTATTCACAACTCGGTATTCACAACTCCGTATTCACAACTCGGTATTCACAACTCCGTATTCACAATCTCCTATTATCTTTCTGTTGGAGGTCTTTTATAAAATATTTTTGGGAATGCACACACTTATCTACATATAAAAAATTCCAAAAATGCAACAATCTCAGAAATTATTATTTCTGGTAATTTCCGGGTGCGTCTGCATTTTTAGTTCCAAATTTTAATATTTCTGCAACTATCTCAGAAATTATTATTTTAAAATAATTTCTGAGAGTTGCACAATTCGATCTCATTAAAAGTTCTTCCGGGTACACGCGCTTCTTTTGTCTCTTCTTTTTATTTTTGGTTTCATAGCGTACTAAAAATTATTTTCGATTGAGGTTCGTGTCTCGAAAAAACATTGAAATAAGTAGCGTGAGGCGCTGCTATTGATTGGAGCCAACAGCCGCGTGAGGCGCTGCTATTGCACAGAAGAAACCTTACCGAGGTTTACAGTAAGACGTACTGCTAACTTGCAAACCATAACAGGACCCTTTAGCAGGCATGAGTTTAAAGACACTCCATTCACTGTCGCTGCGGCGTCAAAAACTAAGCGAAGCCTATCTGGCTTATTCGGACTGCGCTAGGCAAAGTGCGGCAAGTACCAAATACGTGAACTGTCAACAGCTATTTCACTAGGCGGCAACTTCCTGGCATAACCCTTTCCAAAGTAATCATCGATTATCGACTTATACGCAACAGCAAATACCTGGTCCCTCTTTATTTTATTCTCAATACCAATCAGCCTTCTCTCGGCCATCCTATAACTATCTGGCAATACAACATCATCACTTGTCCATAAGAGACCGGTCTCAAATTTGCCGTTAATCCGCCTGACCGTTTTTCGCAGCAAGCTCTGAGCTCGCAAATCTATTTCACTCTCCATGGCACGTGCTGCCTTAACACAAAAATTTTCCAGTTTAAAATATTCTTCAACCATGCTATGTAGGGCCTCATTATTAACTTTAGCAATATGCAAACAGATTGGGCTTAAGCCTGCGTTTCCCTTTGACCCAAATATGACCCAACCCAGCTTCGTATTGACGGCATAAGGATCACCCTTTCAAACTGCGACAGTTTCTGATGGTAAACCCAATCGGCAATGATCCAAACCAATCAATAATTTTGGCTTCACATTCGAAAATGTTTGGGGCAAATATTTATTATAAAATTCATTACTAAAATCCTCTCTACCAACAGTTTGCATAGGCAGGTCTATATTTGAAACAGCATGCACATTTCTCAATTTGTGGCGTTTCCTCATATTAAGGCCGCTGATGTCTAAATTTACTATTTCGGTTACTTCTTGAGACGTTCGCCCGCCCCACCATTGAAGATTCAACTTACTTTCTTGACCCCGAATGCCGAGCTGTTCTATTAGGCTTCTATCTATCATGGTCACGGACGAACCTTCATCCATCACAGCGTACGTGTTGATTTGTTTGTTATGGGCATACAAAGTCACCGGCAAAATTCGAAACAACAATTTTTGGCTAGACGAATCATTTAATTTACAACCTAAAACAGCAACAGACGAATCTTTACTTTCATGTAACAACTTATTGTGTTTCCGCTGGCAACCATCGACCATACATTTCGTTTTCCTATAACAATCTTGCATCGAGTGACCTGACTTTAGGCACGAAAAACACAACCTCTTATCTTTAACTTTACTCCAACGTTGCGCTAATTCCAAACCCCCAAAGATCGCACATGCAGTGACCTTATGCTTGTCCTTGGAAACAGGGCACTTGACTGGTTTATTTCTATCCTTTTCCACCGTGTGCAGGACCACGCGACTACGAACATCGTTCGACTGTATAGCGCATACCAAGCTCGCCACTTCCGATAACTAATTACTAAAATCTATGACTCTAGGATACGGCTGTATCTGTCTGGCATATTTGGCCCAATCCATCTTTTTACTCGTTGGAAGTTTATTAATTAACTCTTCTAATAGCGTGGGATTCGAGATATGTTGGTGCGCATTGCATGATTGTAAAAAAATTGATAGGTTCTTCACCTTCGTGGCAAACGGAACCAACTTTCCAATAGCGCTTTCGGAGATAGCCGATATCTCCTTAACTTGCCGCAATTGACTACTAATTAGCAACTCCGGGCGCCCAAGACGAAATTTCAACTGCTCAATAACATCACTTGTGTTATCCGGCCGAATAAGCAGCGACTTTACCACTTCCAATGCCTCGCCCTTAAGGCTTTTATGCAACCGTTGGTTGTTCTCCCACAGGGAATACCCATAGGCAATTGTGGATTGAGTAAAAGATTTAAAAAATAAAGGCCAGTCTTCAGGCTGTCCCGAAAATTCTGGAAAGTCTTGCAATTTGCGTGGTCTTGAATAAACAGCAGGTATATTCATTGCTTGCGGAAATTCTACATTCGGCGACGGCAACACGTCAGATCTCACTGTGCCGTCCCTATCAACAGCATCACTGGCCAAGCTATAATGTGCACCATTCAAAATGGCTGTTGAATAAACAGGCAATGACAAACTACTGAAGCTAGAAATTGTTGTAGGCTCGGATAACTGTTGAACTTGCACAGCATTTCTTAGCAGCGACGTGGCGGTTGACGCGTATACAGTTGGCGGCGCTGCAACTGCGCTATTACTTGGCGCCAAAACTGATGGCTGACTTTGAAACGCATGAGTAATTGGCGCGAATACAGGTGCCTGACCTTGACGCTGATTTAATTGTATTTGGGCCAATCTTAATTGTGACTCCAGCCCTTTTATATAAAGTTTCGAATCAATTACCTGTTCAGCCATGGAACTGTGAATAATTCTATCCCTTTCTGTCGTTTCTGCCGCGGCTGCAGTATACATTCCGGCGCCCGTCGTGGTAGGCGATGTAAATACATATGTAATGACGGTGGCCGGATATGCGGCAACACTACTCACAGGCGTTCCATCCGCGGCAGTGACGACAGTGGCATTGAAAAGTGTCCATCGGCGGTGACGGCTGGCACAGTGGCAGAAAAGGTGGCGACAGTTGTGGCGTTGGCGGCTGCGACGGTGGCTTGTGTGGCTGAGAAGGCAGTGGCAATTATTCCTGCGACACTGGTGACGGGAAAATCTTCTCGGGCCTCGCCGGCAGAAGTAGAACCTTCCATTGTTTGTGGTGCAGAACTGGCGAGCCCATGAACACGAGGGCTCCTTCTTGGCGGTGTACGTTTCATGGCAGATCACACACAAAATGGCGTACAGAAAACTAGCAAGATGCCAAGTATTTTTAGTTTCGCAACTTGTGGCGTAACATGCGAAATAAAGCTGTGCCGAATTGCCGTAAAGAGCGCAGGCTCGAAATTTAACTTTGAACTCAGTTCGTTCGATCGTTTATTTCTACAAAAACAACATAAGAAAGTACAATTCACAAATCAGAATACTCACCGCAGTATCACCTCCGACGTGCTCGTACGACAAATCAGCAATGAAAAAGCGCCAATTCCAACCGATTGACAATAAAGAAAATGACAGCTAGCTAGCACTGCCAGAGGTGATGCTGCGGTGGTTTACACAATGTGGCCGTTCACCACAAATATATTGACGTTTCCCTTCTCTGCTTTAATTACTGCTCCCGTGGCACTCAAATTATGTTTTTGGCACTCGAACGGTCGATGTCCTATTTGTCCGGATTTGAAGCATTTGTATTGCCTTAATGGACAATGCTTGGCGACATGGTTTTCTTCTCCGCAGTTGTAGCATCTTCTCTGGTTTGATGGACGCTGCTGCTCTTGCTGGTTAGATTGTTGCGGAGTGTACTGCTTCCTGTGAAATTTGTTTGTGCCACACATCTTTTCATATATCTTCATTTGTCCTTTAGTTCAGATACTGTCTTTGCTTGATATAACACGGCTTTATTGTGTCTGGAGTCTTGAATGCCTTCTACGAAGTATTCAATGATACTTTCGTCTTCTATTTGTATGGGCTTGCCAATCTCCATCAAGCTATACGAGAATTCACATAAGCTCTCATTGGATTTCTTATGTCTGTTTCTTAATCTTCGGTGGATCTCCACTGACGGTACTTCAATTCCGAATTCAGTTAATAATGCTGCTTTGAGTTCAGTCCAATTATTTATTCCCCACTGGTTTCTGACGAATAATTTCGCAGTTCCTTTCAACAATTGTTTGGCGTAAATATATTTCTGGAGATCATTCCATTCTACCGTCGTAGCATTTTCTTCGAACTCGACAATCCATTGGTTGATGCCAAGTGAGTCGGTTCCCGAGAAAGATGAGAGGCTGTCCTCGATATCTCGGAGTGTAAATGTGGGGTTTCGCTTGGTAATTTCGTGCTCGATGCGCGAAGGGACATTTTCATAAGATGAATCATTCTCATCTTCTCTATCCAAACCGTAATGCCCTGAAACCCTATCCTGTAAAACCCTCTTCCGTCCAGTCATTGGTAACCCTAATTCCCCTAATTCCTCACGAAGTTTTTCCAACGTCAATGCTAACACACCGTCTAAGTCCATGATGGAGGCTGTTACAAATCAATTATATCTCTAATGCACAAATGGCTACAGCTAAAAAAATAATTCATATCGACTTAGTACTAACAGATTTAAAATATTATTTTGCGAATACATCAATAAACATATTTTGCATACACCAGTATATATCTTGGGCACAATCAGCCTTCTAACCTTTATTTTCAAATTCTTAATTATTCGCTTTATTACTTGCTCGGGCAATAATTGCCTGAAATTGCAGTCGCATGATTTCTTACTTTTGTTGAATCAGTTTTATTGAACTTATTTGATAACTCTGTTTGTTATCCTAACACAACAGCCATTGGCACACTTCTCAAGCAATTGCCTGAGTTTTGAGCGAACTCAATTTTTATTAACACCACCCATTGTAATTAAACATTAAACATTGAAATATTTATTGAAATTCTTAGAACCAAGTGACATTCGATGATATATGTAGGTCTTGCGAATGAACTTCAAGTATTGTAGTTCCAAATTACCATATGCGGTGAAATTTATGTGGAAATAATTGAGGCCATTCGTATTCTCACCGCATATTCTCCAAACTCTTTAGACGATTTCTGCAAACTTTTGTAGCATACAAATCCTTCACTCGATGTCACATCCAGGCATTAACACCATTCAGCAATCCGAGACTGCGGACTCTTTTAATGGTTGATACCAACACATATCTGTGGCCAGGCATCGTGGGAATCCATTGCGCGGCTAGGGTTCATCTGGTACACACTGACGTCACATCTCAAAAATCTGTGGTATCTTTATTTTTCGCAATAGATATTATCGGATTTAAAAGCCGGTTGAAAAAATTCATTACAATTTTTGTGAAAATGTATGCGATGTCTTTATTGAATAATAATTTCAATTCTTTACGAGTGCTCGTGTCTCCTTGGACGGTACGATTACAATTAATTATTCTTTCGTTTTTCAACCTCCCTCTTCAGGGTCTTTAACCCACGCTTCGTTCAGTTCGTTCAGTTGTTGCGTTCGCTTTGTTATGTCCGTTCTGCCTAGTTAGTGCGTTCGTTAATAATATCGCTCTGTTCGTGTCACATATATATATATATATATATATATATATATATATATATATATATATATATATATATATATATATATATATATATATATATATATATATATATATATATATATATATATATATATATATATATATATATATATATATATATATATATATATATATATATATATATATATATATATATATATATATATATATATATATATATATATATATATATATATATATATATATATATATATATATATATATATATATATATATATATATATATATATATATATATATATATATATATATATATATATATATATATATATATATATATATATATATATATATATATATATATATATATATATATATATATATATATATATATATATATATATATATATATATATATATATATATATATATATATATATATATATATATATATATATATATATATATATATATATATATATATATATATATATATATATATATATATATATATATATATATATATATATATATATATATATATATATATATATATATATATATATATATATATATATATATATATATATATATATATATATATATATATATATATATATATATATATATATATTATATATATATATATATATATATATATATATATATATATATATATATATATATATATATATATATATATATATATATATATATATATATATATATATATATAAATATATATATATATATATATATATATATATATATATATATATATATATATATATATATATATATATATATATATATATATATATATATATATATATATATATATATATATATATATATATATATATATATATATATATATATATATATATATATATATATATATATATATATATATATATATATATATATATATATATATATATATATATATATATATATATATATATATATATATATATATATATATATATATATATATATATATATATATATATATATATATATATTATATATATATATATATATATATATATAATATATATATATATATATATATATATATATATATATATATATATATATATATATATATATATATATATATATATATATATATATATATATATATATATATATATATATATATATATATATATATATTATATATATATATATATATATATATATATATATATATATATATATATATATATATATATATATATATATATATATATATATATATATATATATATATATATATATATATATATATATATATATTATATATATATATATATATATATATATATATATATATATATATATATATATATATATATATATATATATATATATATATATATATATATATATATATATATATATATATATATATATATATATATATATAATATATATATATATATATATATATATATATATATATATATATATATATATATATATATATATATATATATATATATATATATATATATATATATATATATATATATATATATATATATATATATATATATATATATATATATATATATATATATATATATATATATATATATATATATATATATATATATATATATATATATATATATATATATATATATATATATATATATATATATATATATATATATATATATATATATATATATATATATATATATATATATATATAGTATATATATATATATATATATATATATATAATATATATATATATATATATATATATATATATATATATTATATATATATATATATATATATTATATATAT
>OZ016502.1:15521460-15537058 GCA_963966595.1 Physocephala rufipes | reverse complement strand
ATATATATATATATATATATATATATATATATATATATATATATATATATATATATATATATATATATATATATATATATATATATATATATATATATATATATATATATATATAATATATATATATATATATATATATATATATATATATATATATATATATATATATATATATATATATATATATATATATATATATATATATATATATATATATATATATATATATATATATATATATATATATATATATATATATATATATATATATATATATATATATATATATATATATTATATATATATATATATATATATATATATATATATATATATATATATATATATATATTATATATATATATATATATATATATATATTATATATATATATATATATATATATATATATATATATATATATATATATATAATATATATATATATATATATATATATATATATATATATATATATATATATATATATATATATATATATATATATATATATATATATATATATATATATATATATATATATATATATATATATATATATATATATATATATATATATATATATATATATATATATATATATATATATATATATATATATATATATATATATATATATATATATATATATATATATATATATATATATATATATATATATATATATATATATATATATATATATATATATATATATATATATATATATATATATATATATATATATATATATATATATATATATATATATATATATATATATATATATATATATATATATATATATATATATATATATATATATATATATATATATATATATATATATATATATATATATATATATATATATATATATATATATATATATATATATATATATATATATATATATATATATATATATATATATATTATATATATATATATATATATATATATATATATATATATATATATATATATATATATATATATATATATATATATATATATATATATATATATATATATATATATATATATATATATATATATATATATATATATATATATATATATATATATATATATATATATATATATATATATATATATATATATATATATATATATATATATATATATATATATATATATATATATATATATATATATATATATATATATATATATATATACATGAACCCATATATTTGGAAATATATTTTCCATAAAAACCCTGGAATATATATGTATTACTCTTTTTGGCGCCTTTAATTTTAAAACGAAATTCTTAACGATTTTTCAAAAATTATCAACTCATGATTTTATTTTTCTGTTGCGAGAACTACACCTTACCCAAAATCAAATCACCTATACCAACTCTTACTAAATAAATCGCATTTTCGCTACCACTATTAGGCGCGCAGCAATTTTCAGACATTGGGTTTAGCTCATGTTTTCTATCACTTCCAGCTCTTATTCCCTTGTTTTTCATTGTACGTTATTCATGAATGGGATTTCGCTTCCTCATTATTTTCTGCGTTTTCATGAATGGGAATTCCGTACTGGCAACCCCTACGACTATCATTGTGATTTGACGTAAATTACTATTACGCCACTACTTATGGCTGAATACAAAGTGGTGAATATTTTTTTTTACGTCAACCCACATTGGCTGTCATTCCTGATTATTTTTCAAGAGCCGGACGGACAACTTTGGATCAGAATTCACATCAAGCAGTAAATTTTAAATAACTTGTTTAATTTTATAAATTTATTTGCTTTGTTTCCGGAGGGCCGCGGACCGCATGCAACATAACTCTGGCTTTGATCAGGTACTGAGTAGAGACAGTGTGCAAGTGGTCCATAGTGTCCGTGGACTCGCTTTATTACGGTGCCCAGCGTAGGCTACGCTCACCCCTGAGATAAATTCGTGGCCAGCTAGCCGGGCTTTTGGAAGGGTCATCATTGGGTATAGATTTTTTTTTTCCATTATGGATAGAGCCAATTTCTTTATGATATTTTCAATTTCAGAATTAAAGCTCTTTCAGAATTAAAGCTGTTCTAACTGCGTTTGGAAGTATAATACGGTGCTGGCTTATTACGGGTAAGTTTATTTCGCTCTTAACAGTAGTGTGCCTCGTAAATGGTATTGTACCTGCTTTAAAAATGTTTATTGTTTGATATCCTTCGAATGGAAGGTACCCAGCGGCCTTCCCTTCAAAGTCTCAAGTTCGTACATATTATTCCCCACTGGTTTGGCGACTCTGCACTTCTCCCACCTCTTACAAAATTTAGCATTTATATTCCGCTTGAAGTCACTTTGCGTGAAGTTTCTTTTATACACTTCTTGACCCGGTATAAATTTGACATGCCGTTTTCGTGAGTTATAATATCGTGCACTTTTTAAATATGCTGAATGGAGATTTTGCTTTATTTTCTCTCGCCATATGGCTAATCTATCTTCTTTACTTAGTATGCGGATTTCGTTGTCACTCAAGGATATCAACTTGCGAGCGATCTTGTAATCGTCCCCGCTTAGAAATATGTTATGGCCAAACACTGCAAAAAACGGAGTAACTCCAATAGCGGCGTGAAGAGATGTTCGTAAGGCACATTCGATTTCCGGCAGATACAGATCCCAATCTCTGTGATCCTCGTTCACATATGCTCGGATCGCTGCTAATATCGATTGGTTTACCCTCTCCGCGGCGTTCGATTGCGGAGCATATACCGCTGTGCGAATGTGATTAATTTTAAACGCTTCTATTAAATTGACAAACTCTTTAGAAACAAATTGTTTACCATTGTCGCTGTGTATGATCAGGCACACCGAATTTATAGAACACTTAATGTGTTAAAAATTGTACAACGTTTGAGCTCGTTGCCTCTCGCATAGCCTTCAACAGCGTGAATTTGGAAAAGTGATCAACCACGACAAATATATAAGCGTTGCCTTTCTTTGATCGAGGGTACTCGCCAAGGAAGTCAATATATATTTTCTGGAATGGCCTTTCCGTTACGACTTCATTTCCAATTGTTGGCTTCAATTCTTTACTTGTTGACTTCGTCTCTTTACAAATAACACAATTATTAATGTACGACCTTACTTGAACTGCCATTTTTGGCCAGAAGTAAAATTGACGCAACCGATATAGTGTTTTCGCTACGCCTCCATGACTAGATGTTTGAGGAGCGTGTGCTTTTTCAATTAAAGTTGTTGTCAACGCTTCTGGAACCCATAATTTCCAATTAAATTCTTCAGGAGTAATATCCCCTCGATCAAACTTGTTGCGCTTAAATATCATGCCATCTTTAACTTGTAAGTCGGGCAAACTATCTTTATTTTTATTAATATTTTCTATTATTTCTAGGTATTCCTGATCTTCAAACGCCGTGGTTTCGAAATCACAGAGTACTTCATTATCTAGCTGAATTTCTTCTACTGATCGCGATAAGGTATCCGCGACAACATTCTCCGATCCTTTCCGGTGTTCTATCTTGAAGTCGTATGCCTGCAACTGTAGTGACCATCGCGCTAATCTACCGCTAAGATCTTTCAAGGACATCAGCCATTTTAAGCTGGCGTGGTCAGTAACTACCGTGAATGGCATCAATTCTATATACGGCCGAAACCGTTTTATAGCCAATACAGCTGCCAAGCATTCTTTTTCAGTAACGCTATAATTTTTTTGATTAGCGTTTAATTTCTGCGAGTAAAAAGCCACGGGATATTCATTATTCTCATTATCCATTTGGTACAACACAGCACCTATACCTATCTCCTAAGCATCACATTGGACATAAAACCTTTTACTAAAGTCCGGATGTCTGAGAACTGGCGCGGAGACTAATGCTTGCTTTAAACTATTAAATGCGCTGATCGCTTCTGGTGTCATTTTGAATTTCGATCCTTTCTTGAGTGTATCACTCAACGGTGCTGCAAGCGATGCAAAGTTGTGGATGAATCTACGATACCATCCCGCGGTTCCCAAAAAGCTCCTAACTTCTCTTGGTGATCGTGGAATGCGAATACCCTGTATTGCCGATACCTTTCCTGGATCAGTTTTCAACATTCCGCCGCCCACAATAAAACCAAGGTATTTAACTTCCTTATAACAAAAACTGGACTTCTTTAAGCCAATTGTTACGTTTGCTTCTTTTAAACAATTCGCTACCTCTCTTAGTATTTTTAGATGTGAGTCAAAGTCGGGAGCAACAGATTCCGCTATATTGTTTTACGTGACCCCCTGCCGTGTAGGCTTAATGTCACGGTGGGCCATCCCACATGGGGTCGATACAAGCGTGACCAGCGCCCTTCGGATGACACGAAGTGCCATCACCAGTACCAGATTTAAAGCCATGCGTAAGGGCATGAACTTACTCCTTGGTTGGGGGTCGAGGCCTATCTAACACCTCTTGAGTTGTGAATACAACCCTATGTCTCCCGCGAATTTGGGAACAACCACAGCCACCACGATGCTCCCACTAGGGGGTCTACCTCACTAGACAGGAGTTGACCAGATAGCATGAGAGCTATTCCAGCCAATGGGCAACCTGTCTCCCGTGGTACCAGAATATAGCTTCCGGTGGAGCTTCGCAACCGTGCAGGTCACTTCCGGTTGAGCCCCTTACGGCTCGGGACCGGCGGCCCTTGGAAAAGGGCGGTGGGACAGGAATAGGAATAGGAGTGGGGAGGGGAGATGAGGCAAACAACAAAATGGGAAAAACCCATGTTACGCAACAATGGCGCGACGCCTCCGGAAAACCTCATTACAAAACCTACGTAGGCAATCGATGTTAGTAATGGAGGAAAACACTCCGCTAACATCGTAGCCGTTTTCATCAAGAAGTACCCCCATACTTTCTAAGTCCCTAATGTCTAGATAGATTGGGCATTCACATAAGATATGCCTCCAATCTTCATATGGCGACCCGCAATGGCACCCTGCATCCTGGCTGAGACTTTTGTGCAGGAATGCATTCATTGAGCCATGCCCCGTTATTATGAATCCTAAGCTAAGACCGAAACTTAGCTCAGGATTCATTCCCATGAGAGAGACATCCCTTATAAACTCGTAGGTGACTCTGCCTTTATCAGATGCGTCCCATCTAGATTGCCATCTAGACATGACGCAGTTTCTGAGCAGAGACCTACGCTCACCGACGGACAAACTCCTAATTTCCCTATCATAAAACCAATCGCTATCTACCTGCAAGCCTTTTTTGACTTTGAAAGCCATACCCTGACGCATGACTTCCAGATCAAGTGGAGGTACACCAAGTAATACCTGCATGGCCTCCGTGGAGACCGTGCGGCATACTGGCAAACATCCCAAAATCGCCCTTCTCTGGCATTTCAGAATCTGACTACGACCTGCTACAGTCATAACGGCTTCATACCATACAGACGCCCCAAATGTTGCACAAGCAACAAATAAGCCATCATATATGATGCGAACCGCACGCCTGCTGAGACCCCAATCAGATCTAAGAATGCGCCTAACTTGCCCAACCACACTACACATACGTTCATTAATGCGCAACAAATGAGGCATGAAACCCATTCGCTCACTCATGGTAATTCCCAGACACTTGACTTGTGTCACATATCGGAGACTTACCCCATTCAAACGTACCGTGGGAGGTCGTCTGATCGATAATCTACCTTTCAGTAGCATCGTAACAGACTTTTCCTCGGAAACGTCCACACCCACACTCATACCCCAGTCACGCACCAATGGCATCACTAACTCAGCCTTTCTTTCAAGTTCAGATCGAGACTGACCTTCAAGAAGGATGAGCAGATCATCTGCATATGCGCAACACTTGCATTGCATGCTAAGCTGTTCCAACAGAGGATCCATCATTAGGTTCCATATAAATGGACCGCAAATAGACCCCTGAGGACAGCCACGCACCACATCCATGCACACACTATCACACACACCTGTTACCCTAGCTTTTCTGTCAGAGAAATAACTTTTCCACAAGTTAATTTCTTGACAGCCAACTTCCCGTAACCTAGCGAAAACCCTATTCCAGCTCAAGTAATCAAACGCTCCTTTGAAATCTATAAAGATTCCAAGAACGTACTTGGAGCTGGATTCCTGTACACTACTTTTTACATAAACCCACGCATCTTCAACACCTTTCCCTTTCTTGAATCCGAACTGCACAGGCGACACAGGCGCAGTTATATCGTTCACAAGTCTTTCAATCATAACCCTTTCCAGAACTTTTCCAAGCACTGGAAGCAGGCTGATCCCCCGATAGGAACGAGGATTACTTCTCACCCTATCAGGAGACTTAAGAAGAATCATAACCCTGGCCTCCTTCCATCCATGCGGAAAGTAGCACTGCCTCACGCACCCCCGATACAAAGCAACCAAATATTCAGGATTAACCTTCCAGATGGTTTTCACCATCTCTCCAGTTATTCCATCAAAACCTGGCGACCTTTTGGATCGAATGAGCGATACGGCATGCTCCAATTCACTTCTCGTAACATCGGACGGAACGGACAGAACTTGTTCATTTTCAGCCGTGAAGGCGCTATCAACCGATTCTCTCGGAAAGAATTCGTTTAATAATGCACCTGTGCAGTCTTTCCAACTATACAATCTCCTACTGCCAATTTGAAGACTACTAATTTCGCTCCTATCTGAGTTTCTACATATCCTATATACTTGGCCCCAAGGATCATTCCTATTCCTTGAGACGAAACCCCTCCAATTACTTTCCTTACCTTGCAGAATCATCTTCTTGTATTCTGCCAAGCAACGTCTGAAATCAGTGATGGTCTGAGCCAGATTTTCAGCGTCAGCCGCCCGAGCGCCCTGGAATATTTTCCTGAGCTTTCTAAGCGTCTTTCGCTTCGCATTTAGCTCGCGCGTCCACCAATTCACTCTTTTTCGGTTTACCTTACGGCTCCTTTCAAAGAGATTATCATTTACGCGCCACACACACTCATTCAGAAAGTCGATTTGCTGATCGGAATTCAAGAGCTCAAACTCATGCAACGACATTGACGTGAGCGCCGCACTAACATGAGCACCATAAATACTCCAAACAGCTCCTCGAGTGCACCATCGCTTAACACTCATACTTTCCCTACTGACAATTTCCCTAATAACATCAACTTGAATATAATTGTGGTTACTAACCCCTTCAGTAACCATCCAACTACAGTTGAATGCCCTAAACGCCTCCTCATTTGCAAAAGTGACGTCAATATCACTTTTGCGCCGTCCCACCGCATCAAACGTATACACTTCACTTGGCACATTTAGTACGTGAACGCAATTTGCGATCACCCAATCGCTAAGCAGTTCACCCCGCTGTCGGCTTCGATTCCCAGACGTACGTCCGGTCACCTTGCTGAACCACAAGGGAGATACTGCGTTTGCGTCAATGCCAAGGAATAGAGGGCTGTTGCCAGAGAGCAACAGCACTCTATCCATGTATTGTATGAACGGATCTATTTCCTCGCTATATTTACAATACAAACTGGCAAAAAATATTTTGCCGAAAACCCCCTCTACACAAATGCAAACACCACACGAGCTAGAATCTACTAACATACATTCAACACTAAAATTATTGACTATTATGGCAGCATTGCCCCTGGAATCCAAGAAGGCCCGCATACCTGCAGGCAGGCCCCTTACCTGGCCAGACGAAACGTATGGCTCTTGGATTAAGGCAATGCTACAGGCCGAATCAGTAAGCCTAACTCCTAAATCTACTATGACTACGAAAGATCCCTAACAATTCTGTTGGCAGAAATTAATCATTTTAATTTCTAGCTAACTCCCTAGCAATGGCAGCGGAATAAATAGGGCAATCACTGGACATCATCTGATGTCCAGAAATTTTTCCCCAAATGGAGCAATTTCTACAATTTGCAGGATTCGTACATTTATTTGCACGGTGACCCTCCTGGCCACATTTCCTGCAAACTTCCTTCTCGAGCTTGCAGTCACTTATCCTATGACTGAGGCTCAAACATCTAAAGCAACCTAAGATTTTTCTGTATTCCCTAACACGGAAGGATTGCCACCCGATGTAGCAGCGACCTGCCTTTAACAGAGAATCCATAGCGGCATCACACCCCTCCACTATGACATTCACAACCCCGTCAGTGTCAGACTTCCAAGGACGAGTTATAAGCCTGACCTCTTTTTTAAAGACATCAAGGCTGATCCCGTCCTTCAAATTTAGGCTGTACAGATCCTCCATGAATCTGTCAGTACCAACACTGGTGTTTACCCCCTGAATTACCACTCTACGGCCTGGCTTCTGGTTAATAGCTGCTATTAAATCAAACTCCTCAAATTTTTCATTTTTGACAATTCTGTCCTGATCAGGGACAGAAAGTGTCGTAATGATGGCACCGCCATTTTGAAGGGGCTTTATATCCCTTATTCTTACCCCCAAGGAAGGTGCCACATGGTCGATAATTTTCTTAACGACCTTATCGGAGGGCACATTTGTCTTCCTACTTTTTACAACTAGCGACCATGTTGGGACTGGCGCTTTTCTAGCATTTTGGACAGTTTTAACGGACTGACCATTACCACCATTGGCAACAACACTTGCAAAATTCTGTGGTTTTGACACCACAGTGTTTTTATTTCCCATACCCAACCCACTCACCCCTCCAGAAACAGATACTCCGGATGGATTTGGACAACAATGGGAGCTTGGACTTAGCTTATCCCTCTTTTCCAGTATGACAAGTCTACCTTTCAGCCCTTCGTTTTCTGCCAAAAACCTCAGGACTATCTTCTCATATTCCCCAGTTGCATTAATGACCTTCTTTGCCAGTTCAGGATCTACAGGGCCTTTTTCAAATATTACTCCCAGTAAACCGGAAGCCAGGCCTTTCAGCTCTTTTATGAGCCCCGACACATCAACCTTCTCAGCAACTTCATGCGATTTGTATATCGCAACCTTATCCAACCCAACAGATGCGGCAGCTTCCGCGGGTTTGACAGCAACAATTGACTCACCTGATTTTGGAAACTTCATGTTGCCATCCACAGGCGTTTCATCTGCAACCTTAATTGCGGCCTTCCCCTCGCGCATGACCTTTTTTACCTTCTTTATGAGCTCCGGCTCTGTATCCGAGTCGATGTCCTTCGATCTGCTCATCTTCTTCTTTTTCTTCCTTGGTCTTCGCTCAATTGCTTGCTCATTGGTTACCTCCATGCAAACATCTTCAGTGCAAGGCAGAGCAACCTTCTTCGGTGCAGCATCAATGTCCGAGCCCAATGAGATATTGTCATCGCCGCCATCACCGCTTTCCACCAACATTGCAGCAGACTTACGCCTGCCAGGCATTTTTAATTATTTTGTATATATATCTGTATATATATACAGCACAACCACTTTTAATTTTGCTATTACTTAGTAATAGCTCAGTAATATGTCAGTAATATGTAGGTAAGCACTTGTTCCCACTGGGTCAGCACAATACGTGTTTCCCACTGGGTCACTTTCGTACCGGTTAATAAGCAAATATGCCTATTCACTCACACACACACACACACGAATGCAAACTAAGTTGCAGGTGTTCACTTCGCAAATTTTTCGGCGCCACGAAGTTAAGCACAAGGAAGAGACCTCGATAATCGCGGCGCAAAGAAGTTGCACACAAAAGAGAACACGCAAATTTGCGGCGCAAAGAAGTTGAGCACAAAGAAAAATGCTCGTTTATCGCGGCGCAAAGAAAGTAAAGCACAAAACGTAGAGCTCGATATTTTCGGACCGAAATTTACAAAATTACGAATGCCGTTATATTTCGCTACCACGCACTTTATTTTCACTAATAATTCATAGACACTAGCAATGAAAATCGCTGATAATTATATTCCACTTGAATTCACCAAAAATATTTCGAAAAATATTACGCACGCAAAAAGACGACCGTTCACTACGAGAGTTAGCAATCGACTGAGTCGGGAGCAACAATTAGCAAATCATCCAGGTAAATGAACACGTGCGTCTTTAAATAAGCAGGTATAATTTTATCCATTAGACGACATAGACGTTGCGCTGCATTGCACAGGCCGAACGGCATGACCTTAAATTGGTACAGCGGTCGTCCCGGTACTGTAAAAGCCGTGCAAGCCTTTGAGCTTTCTTCCAATTCAATCTGCCAGAATGCTGATTTTAAATCAATGCTGCTTATAAAGTACGTGTAATCAATTCGACTAAGGATTCCTTCCAAATTCTGCAATCGATATGCATCCTTTATCGTTAAGTCATTTAATTTCCTGGCATCCAGACAAAAGCAGTTCGTTGCCAGGCTTCCGGACTATTGTAAATCTATTACTCCACGGGCTTTGACTCACTTCGATTACAAATAATTCTAACATCTTGTCTATTTCAGAATAAACTATCGCTTGGTGAAATGGGAAAGTGTCTTTCCTTTACCGGATTAGATCCTTCTTTTATTTCAATTCTATGTTTTTCTAGCTTGGTTCTACCTAAGCCATGATGTTCGAATGTTCTAAACTGTCTTATCACTTCTTCTAATTGCGTATGCTGATCTATGGTAAGCACATGAGCGTTTGTATCACTTTTATTCTCTACCATGATGCTAATTTTCTCTTCTTTTTCTAATTCACATACTGAATTCATTATATCTTTAGCTAATCCGAAGACTTTGCAGAAATCAACACCTAGATATAGATTTTGCTCTAAATAGGGACACAGGTAAAATATCATGTTTATTTCCTTTTCTTTATATCTAACGGGGAGTTCAACTTTGCCGATTACCGCGAAAGGTTGACCCGAAGCAGTTTTAATTCTAGAGCAGAATGGATTAACTTCTACCTCTAATTCTTCAATTAATTCTCGACATCCTCTACCCAGTATGCTGACAGATGCACCTGTATCCACCAATCCTACAACTAATTTTCCCTGCAAAACTACTTCTGCATAAGGACGGGGGTCATTCCTTATATTTGACTGTATTGCACCTGTCTTCGAATGAACTTTCTAGCCGCATAACGCTCACGTGCTTTCCGAACTCTATTTGATACGTAATTCCCTTAGAATATTCTTTGCCTAATGGTATAATAATTATGCATTCTCTCTTCAATCGGTTTAAATCTATTCAAATTAAATATTTTGTTATTTTCCTTTATTACATTTAACATATTAATTTTTTCTTTCCTTTCAGGTTTACTGTGGTTTTCTCTTTCCTGTTCGATCATGTAGTGTGCCGGTTTTTCTACTTTGCGGGATTCATCTGGGAGCGCGGCTTTCCCGCATTTACCACGTTCCGCCTCTGGTTTCCCGATGCACAGTTTTCACACTTCGGAGTAATAACATCTGGTGTTTCGCATTTATAACAGAATATGCTACGCGTGACCGATTCACATTCCATGTAGACGTGATCCGGTTTTTTGCAATTCCAACAAATTATTGTTTTGGCGGGCTGTTTCTGGATGTGGCCTGGATTTGCATTGCCCGGAGCTGTAACTGAATCTACTTCCATCGTTTCGTCGTATTCAACATCGACATATTCCTGCGGATTTGGTATTGTAAGTTCATTGACAGTACGAGAATACTTATTTATCGGTTGCGACCACTGCTTAGGTTCGCGTTTCGGAAAATTTTTTTCTATTTCGTTGCACTCTACGCGAAGATGTTCTACTGATATCACATTTAACGAGTACACGACTTTGGCAATATGTTCCCTTAAATTTCTTTTTATTATATTAATCGTGTCATATTCAGCCAACGGATTTGCTTGACGCGATTTTAATTTACATATTTCGTGAAAGAATGCGTCAACCGTTTCACCAGGTTGCTGTTTCCTCTCAACTAAATCTTTCATGATTTCGAAATCGGATGGGTAAGGTTGAAAACGACGCATTAACGCAAACTTCAGCGTAGGCCAATTTGGTGCTGCATTAGACCTTATAAATAGCCAGTACCATTCTTTAGCCTCGCCTGACAAAAGCAAATGAAAGTCTCTTAAAACCTCACTCCAATCACATTTGTACACCATTTGCAGATATTCTATGCGAAAGATAAAATCTTCTACGGTAATGTTATTTCTTTGGCCGTCAAACACTAAGCCCCACTTGTCTATCTTTATGATATTCGGAATTACATACTTAAAATTTGGGTTTGTTTGATTACCACTATTCGAATTCCCATTCATGTCAACATGCACATTCGGTCTCGCCTGCGCAACCGACGGTTGTGTTGAGCCACCTACACCCAACCCTGGTAATTGGTTGTAATTTGCCACACCCGAGTTTTGAATATAAGCTTCTGCAGCTCTTGCAACTTGACTCATTCCTGTTCTATTCCCTAACCAAACAATGCCGCCACTTTGTGAAGGCGCGGTCATGTTAACCTGGGCGCTAGATGTATTCCACGCGGCGCCTACTGTGTACGGGCTGGATATACATTACCGATATTATTTAAGTTTTTATACTTTGCTGGTGGATTTAACATTTCATTCAGTTGAACCATTATCTCGGCCATTCCGGCCCTAATCCCTTCCTGAATTTTTTTATCTATAACTGATTCTAATGAGGAAATATTAACTATAGCTGTACTTGTAGATCTATTATTATTATTCTGGTTTGTATCTACTCTTCCAATATTCGCTTCGGCGACCCGAGTTTGAACGTTTTCGTTGGTATTTGACTTAGCACCTTGACTCGCCATGTTTCTGTCCCTTTCACTATTTGATTGGGATTGAGAGGCCAGCTGACCACCCGTATCATACGTCGCCCTGTTCGTGTTTATCGTAGCCGAGAGATCATAAAAATTGCTCTCCAATCTATTTATATTTGCCGAATTTTCTGTGTTATTTACGGACATTTTACTGTATGTGTTGGCCTTTTTATTACTTTATTAATTTAAAAACCTCTAAAACTTATCAAAATTGCACGAATGTTACGATTTATAACCTTCTTGCCGGATATATTAGAAATCTCAAAAACAAACGTTTTTTCTTATATTGACAAACAAAAAAATTGAATCACAAATCAAAAATATTAAGTATTAAAAATTAATATTCTAATAACACTAATTCTACCTTAGTATACATGTTTAAGTTCGTTTATTTTGAAAATACTAATAATAGATTCTTGTTTCTTTATATTTCAGATATTTAACAATAATTTGGGGATTCGTCGGTTGAGTAAATGATTTCCGGAGATTCTTAAAAAATTTTTTTTTCTTCTATCAGCATTGGAATTATATCGCATGTATATATTATACTGAACGTTACTTTATGTTTTATTGTTTTAGGTTTCAACACATTCAGTCGGATCATCCACGTCGTGCTTTCTATTTAGAATGAATTTTAATTTCACCTTAAGTCACGCCGAGGAGTCTCAACCGAATTGTCTTCCGCTCAAATAAGTAATTTGATATCCTTTGAGAAATTTCGGATCATACATGAATATGTTCGGTGCTATTAGTCTGCGATCGATGTCCACAACTACGTCACCGAGCATCATCACAATTCACAATAGCCCTGCACATTAATTTATATTTTGAAGTGTTCTTCTAACGCGATTTTATTTGTTTCTCGATCATGGATATGATTAAGCTGCAGAACTACTGTGATTTATGAATACTAATCGATTCCAAAAAGATATCAAATATAACACTGAAATCAAAATTACTATGTTTACGAGATAAAATTTACTGTGTTCCAGTTTACTAAGTTGTAGATTCTATATCATTACTATTATTATTAGTTGTGTTTGAAAATTGTAATAAAGTTGAAGCAGAACTTAATATTTTTATTACATTTTCGTCGCGATGTTTTATCCGCAGTATCGCATTAATTTTGGTGCAACTTAATGTTGGTAATTTTAACCCAAATTAGTTCACCTATTTCTATCGAACCTGCGGAGATCCATTTTGACATTTATTTCCAGTTAAAATGACACCATATCTCGATCGTTCTCTTCTCAATGCTTCCACCGCTCAATGCAGTTAGTCTAATTAGCCTCTTTGGCTGCTACTAAGTCATCGACGGTTTGGAAACTCTGAGAAGAAACGGTCGGGGCCTTTTTTTTAAAGTTTGTGAGCCATTTATTGTAATAGCACTTGCTGCGGTCAACTAATAGTTAATACTCAAAACTGTTATTTCTTCAAAAAGGTTGTATGCGGTTGTTCATCTACAGTGTTTCACATTTTTTTTGCTATTAGATCTGGCCACTACTGCCTTTCTAAGCCACCATTTCAGAGAAACAATGCAAAGGAAAAGCCGCCGTACAGTTAAATTTTGTTTCATTTTGGGCGCCATTTATTGTTGCGAATCCTCTAGTGGCCAATCTCTGTATGGCTATGGTCCGGCTAGCTCAATTTTCCCTCAGGCGGGGTTTCCAACCCGCCATACAGAGATGCAGGACGAACAATAAAAAAAAACTTCGACACAATAACCAATGCATTCCTTACTTCCGGCCGTTACACATATCATTTCTCCCCAAGCCCCCCCCAAACGAAAGTTGCTCAGGTTTCCATAATGAATTTAAAACAAACACAATGTATAAATATATTCGACAAAAATTTGATATACATCTGATTTAAAAAAAAAATTTTATACAATGTATGTTTCTCTCTCTATAATCATCGGTACATATATATACAAAAATTGAAAATTCAAATACATGAATAATTAAATGAAAAGAATAAATAAACGAATAAATTAAAATGAATTTGTTCCCCCTCCCCACAAAGGTCGTTCTTTTATTTTATATAATACCTTGATATGTTTTTTTCTTTTTTTTTACAATGGAAATAGGCAGAGTTGAAACCCTAAAGAGCTCTCTGGAGTTTTTTTTTACTTTTTCTTCGTTCGCGGTCGAAATTTGTAACACCAAGCTACTCTACCGACGAGAGACCGACCAATGAGTTACATCCGGATATAGTGTTAATCATTCTTAGGCACAACCTTAATTCAAAGAACGATTATTTTAAGTTTCAATAATATCACCCTTTTTCTATATAAATGTATGCAAGACACTAAAATATTTAAACCAAAGATATTAAACAATCACCCATCTCATGTATATACATAAAAATCTTTATATCTAAATAAAGCTATAGACACGCCTCGAATGTAATTTACTTGATGGTTCACACGCTCAAAGCTTAATTTAATAAATAAAATTTTCAAAAAAAAAATATATACATTTTTTAAAAAAAATTTTTTTTCTCAAGGTACTTCTTCTCTGCCAGCCAGCTTATTCTCCTACCCTGCGTATCGGTTCACCCATCGGTTAGCCTACTTTATGATAATACTCGTAGCGCTCTATCAGGCAGCACTCAGGTATACTACTTTTTTACGTCACCGCTTCACTTTAAGTAGTAGGAGCGTTTCTCTTTCGTAATTTCTGTTTTCTTACATGGCAACCCGAGATCTGATCACAATTCTATCAAGCACACGAAGTCCCCACTCCGTTTTTAAGATTTTCACCACCCAGATTTAAAGGTACTATAGATTTTGGTTATACTTAGCTGGGCGCGTCGGCTATGCAGCTCCTCATAGATAACCATTCAGCCTCCTCTGGTACGTTGAATCCGATGATCGCCGCGGTCTTCCT
>OZ016502.1:15513960-15516460 GCA_963966595.1 Physocephala rufipes | reverse complement strand
GGTACTCATATTAATGTACTAGGTGAATTTCAAGCTAGACTAACTTTTCGTAATGTACAAAAAAATGTTGTTGTTGTTGTAGTTGCCAGTGACCATGCTGTACCAATATTGGGTCGTTCCTTTTTGCGCGCTTTCAATTTTAATTTGGAACAGGTTAAACTCCTTAGTGAAACTAACAAATTAATAGAATGTAAAAACAATTTGATACAGGGATTTTCCTCAGTGTTCAATAATAGTTTAGGGTGTTACAAATATAACACAGTTTCACTTGCGATTGAAGACGGAGTTAAGCCTATATTTGTCAAACCGCGTTCGCTGCCATTAGCATGGAAAGGGAAAATTGAAAAACAATTACGTGAACTGATAGAAAAGGGGGTACTTGAACAAGTAGACAACTCCGATTGGGCTACACCTATTGTTCCAATTTTAAAACCCAATGGGGAATTACGATTATGTGGTGACTATAAGGTTACAATCAATAAATACTTAAAAGGTTTCAAATATCCTTTACCAAGAATTGATGAAATCTTTTCTTCGTTGCATGGAGGAACTTTGTTCACCAAGTTAGATCTCTCTAGCGCATACAATCAACTTGTTCTAGATGAAAAATCACAACTCTTATGTACCTTAAATACACATATTGGGTTGCTGAAAATGAAAAGAATGCCATTTGGCATCACTTCAGCGGCTGCATTTTTCAAAAAACCATAGAAACGCTGTTAAATGGAATACCAGGAGTAGTCGTATACCAAGATGATATTACAATAACAGGAAGGGATCTAGCCGAGCATATAAGAAATATTGAAACTGTATTAAGCAGGCTGAAATCAGCTGGATTGACATTAAATGTTGCTAAATGTATGTTTTTCCAAGAAAAGATAACTTATTTGGGGTTCGATATTGATAAAAATGGATTATCAAAAAATAGCGACAGTATATGCAGCGTTGCTAATGCACCTGTTCCCAAAAATATTAACGAGTTGAGAGCTTTTCTAGGAATGGTCAATTATTATTCGAAGTTTATTAAAAATTTTTCACACAAAGTGTACCCTCTATACAAGTTATTGCAAAAAAACAAAAAGTTTGTATGGGGAAGAGAAGAACATAAGGCATATATGTTGATAAAATCAGAAATCGCCCCAGACCAAGTTTTAGTGCATTACAAACCGACCCTACCTTTAATTTTAACTACTGATGCAAGTAACTGTGCAGTGGCGGGAGTTTTGTCACACAAATTTCCAAGTGGCGTTATTAAACCGGTCGCTTTTGTTTCACGAGCTTTATCGAGTAGTGAGGAAAAACTACAGTGCTATAGAAAAAGAAGCTTTAGCTATAGTTTTCTGTGTTACCAAATTGAAACAATTCTTATTGGGCAATACTTTTACGCTTAATACAGACCTCTTATTACCATTTTTAACGTTAACAAAGGTCTTCCAGTGTTAGCTTCAGCTAGAATACAGAGAAGGGCTCTCATTTTAAGCTCATTTAACTACAAAATAAGCTACATTAAAGGATCTATAAATTACGCTGATAACTTATCAAGGATGTCACAAAGTTTAGAAGGGGGTGTAGAAACTGAAAATGATAATGGCTACATAAATTATGTCAAAAAAGAACAAAATTTTTCATTAATTGATTTTAGACGAGTTGCTAAAGAAACTAGAAGAGACCCTATACTTTCCAAAATTTACCATGCTGTTCTAAATGGTGCTTTTAACAATCTAAGTGGTGATAATTTCAATTCATTCAAGACAAAGAAACTGAACTAACAGTAGAGCAAGGTTGTATTTTGTGGGGCTATAGAACTATAATTCCTACAAAACTCCGTCCTGTCATTTTAGAGCAACTCCATCGTTCACATTTGGGTATAGTTAAAACCAAAGCAACTGCTAGATCTTATATTTGGTGGCCAGGTCTTGATAAAGATATCGAGAGCTTAATCAAGAATTGTAGAAGTTGTCAGGAGCTTCAACCAAGTCCTGAGAAAAGTGTTTTAATACCATGGGGACCAACAAGTAATGTTTGGAGCAGAATTCATATAGATTTTGCCGGACCAATTCAAAACTACCACATATTAATTGTAATTGATTCATTTTCTAAATGGGTTGAAGTATTCAAGACCAAAGAGATTTCTAGTGCTTTTGTAATTAGATGTTTTCGAGAGTTATTTTCTCGTTTTGGCCTCGTTGATGTGTTAGTAAGTGACAATGGACGACAGTTTACTTCAGAACAGTTCAGGTTGTTCTTAAATGAGAATAACGTAAAGCATGTGCTAACAGCTCCTGGTCATCCAGCCACAAATGGCCAAGCTGAAAATTTTGTCAAAACAATAAAAAAATCCATCTATGCAAATCTTAAAGATAATAACAAGGCAAACTTGGACGATGTCATTCTAAATTTTCTAACGGACTACAGAAATGTAGTGCATTGCACTACTGGTGAAAGTCCCGCAAAAATATTCTTAGGCAGGTGTTTAAAAACTAAACTTGACTTCTTAGAC
>OZ016502.1:15425393-15513760 GCA_963966595.1 Physocephala rufipes | reverse complement strand
CCTATTTGTTGTGTTGTGGAACGAATTTCCGTCATTCCTTGTCATTTTTGGTTTGTAGACAAACCGGTTTCGGCGATATGCCATCCTCAGTGTCTTTTTCGTTCTCGAACGAAAAGACACTGAGGATGGCATATCGCCGAAACCGGTTTGTCTACAAACCAAAAATGACAAGGAATGACGGAAATTCGTTCCACAACACAACAATTTCATACCCTGTCGGAAAAATATATCAAAATCAAGAAACTTCCTATTTGTATAACGCTGTCGCCCTTTTTTTGCTTTATCAGTCACAATATTACTGCCAAAAATTCTTTGGCAAACATTGTGGTAATATGCTAATCTTTCTTCCATAGGTTTGAATCTATTACTATTTAGCATCTGACTTGTTTCCTTAATTTAGTCCTACACATTAAATCTATTAATATTTACAGCGCCTTCGTGAGCAATATCCGGTTTTGTATCCTCAACCTGACACGCTGCTTGTTCACGGAATTCGTTTGAGAGCGCGGCCTCCCCGCTTCCCCCCACGGGCCATTTTCATAAATTTGTTCACATACTCCATTCACATACTACATACTACATACTACATTTGTTCACATACCACTTAATTTACATCCATGCCTAAGGTAAACTCGAGATCCATTTCTTCATTGAGGACTGAAATTTCATTCACCGGCCTCCTGACAGCTGACTGTTCACACGGCCTGATTTCACGTTTTGAAAAATCTCGTTCGACTTCATTACATTCTTCGCACTAATGATAACTAACTAATACAGCCTGCATTAAATAAACAACTTTGGTAATGCTTTCCCTATGATTCCTCTTAATTGTTTTTATTGTTTTAAATTCTGAACAAGATTAAAAAATCGTGAATGGATTTTGCAAATATCACGGAAGAACTCGTCAAATAACTCGCCGGGTTATTGCTTTCTGTGCACGAAGTCTCTCATAATTTTAAAGACACTGCGATACGACTAAAATCTTCGCAATAAAGCTAGCGCAATTTTAAATTGGGCAGTTCAATTCTATACCGCGTGTATAATATATATATATATATATATATATATATATATATATATATATATATATATATATATATATATATATATATATATATATATATATATATATATATATATATATATATATATATATATATATATATATATATATATATATATATATATATATATATATATATATATATATATATATATATATATATATATATATATATATATATATATATATATATATATATATATATATATATATATATATATATATATATATATATATATATATATATATATATATATATATATATATATATATATATATATATATATATATATATATATATATATATATATATATATATATATATATATATATATATATATATATATATATATATATATATATATATATATATATATATATATATATATATATATATATATATATATATATATATATATATATATATATATATATATATATATATATATATATATATATATATATATATATATATATATATATATATATATATATATATATATATATATATATATATATATATATATATATATATATATATATATATATATATATATATATATATATATATATATATATATATATATATATATATATATATATATATATATATATATATATATATATATATATTATATATATATATATATATATATATATATATATATATATATATATATATATATATATATATATATATATATATATATATATATATATATATATATATATATATATATATATATATATATATATATATATATATATATATATATATATATATATATATATATATATATATATATATATATATATATATATATATATATATATATATATATATATATATATATATATATATATATATATATATATATATATATATATATATATATATATATATATATATATATATAATATATATATATATATATATATATATATATATATATATATATATATATATATATATATATATATATATATATATATATATATATATATATATATATATATATATATATATATATATATATATATATATATATATATATATATATATATATATATATATATATATATATATATATATATATATATATATATATATATATATATATATATATATATATATATATATATATATATATATATATATATATATATATATATATATATATATATATATATATATATATATATATATATATATATATATATATATATATATATATATATATATATATATATATATATATATATATATATATATATATATATATATATATATATATATATATATATATATATATATATATATATATATATATATATATATATATATATATATATATATATATATATATATATATATATATATATATATATATATATATATATATATATATATATATATATATATATATATATATATATATATATATATATATATATATATATATATATATATATATATATATATATATATATATATATATATATATATTATATATATATATATATATATATATATATATATATATATATATATATATATATATATATATATATATATATATATATATATATATATATATATATATATATATATATATATATATATATATATATATATATATATATATATATATATATATATATATATATATATATATATATATATATATATATATATATATATATATATATATATATATATATATATATATATATATATATATATATATATATATATATATATATATATATATATATATATATATATATATATATATATATATATATATATATATATATATATATATATATATATATATATATATATATATATATATATATATATATATATATATATATATATATATATATATATATATATATATATATATATATATATATATATATATATATATATATATATATATATATATATATATATATATATATATATATATATATATATATATATATATATATATATATATATATATATATATATATATATATATATATATATATATATATATATATATATATATATATATATATATATATATATATATATATATATATATATATATATATATATATATATATATATATATATATATATATATATATATATATATATATATATATATATATATATATATATATATATATATATATATATATATATATATATATATATATATATATATATATATATATATATATATATATATATATATATATATATATATATATATATATATATATATATATATATATATATATATATATATATATATATATATATATATATATATATATATATATATATATATATATATATATATATATATATATATATATATATATATATCTGTCGTCGTCGATGGAGGATCTGCTTTTTAACTTCAATTTTTATTGGCTATATTTTATTTTTATTAATATTACAATTCATTGTTGGAAAAAATTGTTGCTGTTTAAACTAAAAGAATTTAAATAAAATTGCCAAAGGAAAAAAATTGATTAAAAAATCGCACTCACCGCAGTTCGCTTTCCTCCGGCTTTGGCTGACGACTTAACTAAAAAGTCATATTCTATTGAATTCATTGCAAAAAACTAAGCAAAAAATGAATAACGGACTAACGGAATAACGAGAGTAAAGAACGACAAGTGGCCATACACCGAAAGAGAGCAAACTGCGAAGAACACCCTACAGGTCGCATTTGGCGACATCCCCGCCCCCGTGAATCGACTACGATTCACCACTAATATCTAAAACGGCGAGCTTTGAAACCGGACGGCGAACAACACCTTTAGAGGTCCTAGCGTCCGCTTTACGGAACACTCCATCGGCGCCGGGATAGAGTTGCACTACTCTGCCGCGATTCCAAAGATTTCTTGGTAAGTTTACGTCACAAATAAGTACAAGATCGTCTACCGCTAGCGATTTCTCTCGACGGCACCATTTGGAACGGCGCGTTAGGATTGGCAAGTATTCTAAGATCCATCGCTTCCAGAAGGTATCTCGAAGTTGACGACTGATGAGCCACTGCTTACGTAGATGAAGTGGGTTTATGTCTGGCTGGTGTACGCCTGGGGTCATTGCCGTATTCGCTGAGCCTAATAGGAAGTGATTCGGCGTAAGTAGCTCCTCTTGATCTGGTCGTACCGGTAAATGCGTTAGCGGCCGTGAGTTACAACTTTTTCTGCTTCTATAATGAAGCATTGCAGAGTGTGTTCCCGCGGAGATATATCCTTTAGCGTATGAGATAGAACCTTCTTTACCGACTGCACCATCCGCTCTCAGACGCCTCCTTCAGCCGGGATTCCTGGTGCGCTGAACAACCATTCCACTCCCTTTGAGGATAACTCATCCTGCAAGCGCCCACAATCGAATACGTTCTCAAATTTAGTGGCTTCATTTTTGGCGCCTATGAAATTTGTTCCGTTGTCGGATCGCATTCTTATAGGAGTACCACGGCGATTTATAAAATTTCGTATCACCATGATACACGCATCTGTCGAAAGGTCGTATGCTATTTCAAGATGGATTGCCCTTACCGTCAAACACGTGAAGAGCGCTGTTGATATTTGGCTCTTAGCAATTCACTAAGAGTGTTGAAAGCAAAAAGCACTTGCACCTTTTGCTGTGTCAATTCTAGCAACAAGCACTTGAACTTGTTACCGGTGTGCTGAAATGAAAATGATTATTGAAACACGACTTCTTCGATGGTTAGTTAGACATTGATTTTATTGATTGATTTTCAACCTATAAATAGGTTTTACACAGATATTGTGTAGACATAAAATTGCTTACAATTATATTTTACAATAGTCAGCAGAAATGGTACAAAAGAAATATTTTAATTTTTACAATTTTTGATGACAATTGTTTTGAATTTTATTTTTATGTAATTTGATGCTGAAGTCGATGAACTGCCAGACCTTGAACTGGCGACTTGAAACATGCTATTGTATGTGTTAACATTCTCCCGCGCGTTGGAATTAGGTGTCGTGAATTTCAAAAGCTGATTGGGAAAAATGTCGTTTTGGTTTTGGAGGAGGAACCTTAACGGAGTTCTGGTTTTTTCTAATGTATCTCGTAATTATCCAGGCGAGAATGCACATAATGATGACAGACAGAGATAAAGATGAATAACTAATTATGTACTGATGGACCTTATCAAACTCCTTTTGGTTGGTGTAATTGATTACTTCCGTCGATTTTAAAACATTTTGTAATGTTAAGAGTTGATCAGATCTATCATGAAGTGTTGCCGTATTATTCGGTTCATTGATTTTTATAGAATTATTGATTGGTTTTTGTAGCATTTCGGTAAAATTCCCAAAAGAAGCGTATGACGCGTGGATGGTGCTGCTGATTATTGGATGGCCTCGAATGGTGATAAAACTATTTTTTACAACGCAATCAGGCTGAATTGACAATAAACCAGTCCCGCGTAATTGAAATTGCGAAAGGCTTGATCCACACACTGCTGTCATTGGTATTAGTCCCTGGGTGGCATATATCCATTGATTTTTGTGAAATATTTGATTCCATATTAAATTTCCGGTTGAGTTCTTGGTTTTACAGTCACTCGTAGTATCATTATTGAGTAAATGTATTTCGCAGGAAAATAATGATGATCCTCGGTTGAATTTTGATTGTTTATCTGTACACATGTAAATTGATTCTTTAAGTTGACGGCATAGTTTCAGCTCAGACAAACTCACTGGGAAGTACTGATTTCTATGACTGTTCGTTGCTAAGAATTCGGTGTCGGACTCAATTGAAATGAAATAATTGTGATAGATTGCTGGTATTGGTAAAATTTGAAAGAGATCAAATTGCTCTTGATCTATAAGAGGAAATTTAATTGAAAAGGCGATATGATGATTTGAGATGCCTGCCTGCGAAGTCATAAAATTGAGCAGATGAAGTAAGTCATCTTCTTGAACTGGTAATTGTTGGTAGGGGGATAAATGATTCCTGATGTTGATTGCCTCTTTCTGTAACTGCAATGGAGAAATGAGCAGTGGGCTGATTTTTCCATGATGGGTATCTGTTAATACATTCAGTATGCTTCCTATTACTCTTTGTAAATCAGCAACAATAGTTGACAGTTGGATTGATAGTAAAGTGAATTGTTGCAGTGTATTTGTTCTGATTGCCTCCTGGTTGACCTCTTTTGACAATTCATTCAATCGGTTGTTGACTTGATTGATGTTAGCATTCGTTTCCTCTTGATTTCTTTTTATGATATTTATGGTCGAGTCTATTACTGAAGTGTGTGTTTTAAGAATGTCATTGATATGTATTTCATTATTATTTATTCTGTTTATCGTTTTAGACATGTCATTAGCATAGTCAGAATCCAAAACACCAAATAATTTATTGGCGATATTTCCTATTATATCTAATGCAGCTCTTTTATTCCGCTGTTTGAGTAAAATCTTGTTGTCTGATTGTAATTCCGTCATGACATTAAGATAATGGCTAACAAGATATGCACAACTGGAATTTTGTGGTAGCTGATTGCAAAGATGCTGAAGATAATTAGTTCCTTTAGACAATAGATTTAGCTCTTCTCTTATTGGCGTTAGATCGTAATATGCAATGATTTTCCATTCCGCTGTTACCAGATTAACCTTGCCTACATTTTCGAAGTATAATCCTGCAAAATTAGTGAATCTCGTGGTATTAATAGATTGTGCTGATGTTATTGGGAAGAAAATTAATAGCAATGTTAGAGCTATGGGTGAGAGTAGTGAGTATCTTTTCTTTTTTGTTGGAGCAGGATCGTCATCTTCTTCGTTAGTTAAATAAGATTCGCAATCGTTGGACGTTTCCACAGGTAAAGGAGCTAGGCGATGAATTGGTCTTTTCCATACTCCCTTTGATGTTTTTACATCCACGACGCGAATACTTCCGTCGTTACCCTTGTATGTTCGGATTATTCTCCCCAATGGCCACTCTAGCGGTGCTGAACTGTCTTCCTTGATAATAACCATAGTGCCTTCTTTGATGTTTTCCACCTGTTGGCGCCATTTGTATCTTTGCTGCAATTCTTGAAGGTATTCATGCATCCATCGTGACCAAAATTCTTGTTTGAGTTGGGATATTAATCTCCATCTTGTTGTTAATGACGCCTTTGAATCCTTTGAAGGGACATCAACCTTTGCTACTAGTGGTTCTCCGATTAGAAAGTGTCCGGGAGTAAGAGCTGATAGATCCTTGGGGTCTGCCGACAGAGGTGTAAGTGGTCTTGAATTTAAAATGGCTTCTGTTTCCACAATGACGATTTCGAGCTCTTCGTATGTTAGTGACGTTGTTGAAATGTTTTTCAACAGCAGATGTTTTGCAGATTTGACTGCAGCCTCCCATAATCCGCCAAAGTGTGGTGCACGAGGAGGAATAAATTTGAACTCAATTCCCTTCTGACTGCAAGTGTTAATTATCCTTTCTTGAGCGGCATTAGAGTGAATGGAGCTATTGAGTTCTTGCAACTGATTATTTGCGCCGACAAAGTTAGTGGCGTTGTCGCAATACAGTGTCTTACATCTTCCTCGACGACTTATGAACCGCTTTAAGGCGGCTATAAAGGCTTCTGTTGTTAGATCACTGACTACCTCGAGATGTATTGCCTTTGTAGAAAAACAACAAAACACTGCAACATAAACCTTAGATGGTTTTTTGCCTCTAATTTTATAATGAACCCAAATAGGACCCCAGTAGTCAACACCAGCGTTTAAAAATGGTCTAGCTGGTGTGATTCGATCGCTAGGCAGGTTGCCCATTATTTGGTTCATTAGCCTTGGTCTTGCTCTTGTGCATCGCACGCAGTTGTGGATGATGTTGCGAACAGTGATCTTTCCTTTAATGGGCCAAAAATTCATACGAACAAGATTCAAAAGCGTCTGAGCTCCACAATGCATGTTTTCTTCGTGTATATCCTTGATAATCAATTTTGCAATGAAATCGTTGTATGGAAGTATCACAGGATGCTTGGCATTGTATGATAACTCTGATGACTCTAAACGCCCACCTACACGAATAATACCCTGGCTGTCAATAAAGGAATTGAGTGTAGCAAGAGGACTTGACTTTAATACTGTCTTATGTTTTGGTAAACCCTTTATGTCTTCCTTAAAATCAGACCCTTGAACTGTTTTGATTACAATAACTTGTGCTTCGTGAAGCTCTTCTGGGGTAAGAGCTTTGTGTGATGGTATATTTTTTTGTCCTTTTATATGCCTTATGAATCGTAGCACATAAGCGATGACTCGTAGGAGAAACTTGAACGAATTCCGATGGTTTAGATTATAGATTAAATCTTCTAATACCGTTGGATTTGTTAAGACGGCAAGAGCTGTATTCTTTTGCCTTTTCTCCAATTCGCTCTCAATTGACAAGGCCTTATCAAATGGCCGTGGCATGGCAGATTCAGCACCATGAAGGAATATTGGCCCATAGAACCATAAGGTATTGGATAACAATTTTTCTGGATTGAGTCCTCGCGAAAGTATGTCTGCAGGATTATGATGTGACCTAACATGACGCCATTGTCTTGCAGTTGTTAATTGCTGAATTTTTGATACCCTATTAGCAACAAATGTGTGGAAAGATGATGCTGTGGAATTGATCCATTGTAAAACAATTTCGGAATCAGTCCAAAGGTAAATTGAAAGGTGGTCTAACTGTAAATCCTTGCTAACTCTCGTTGCCAGTTCTGCTCCTAATAAAGCTGCGCATAGTTCTAAGCGTGGCAAAGTTTGTTTTTTGAGTGGGGCGACACGCGATTTAGAACAAAGCAGCCTAACTAACACTTGTTTGTTGCTATATGTTGAACGGATATATGCAACTGCTCCATAAGCCTTTTCAGATGCATCAGCAAAGACGTGCAGTTGAATTGTTAAAGGTATTTGTTTGTTGAATATGTGCCTAGGAATCTGTTCTTGATTTAATGTCGATAAATTAGATCGGAAAGACATCCAACGGTTTTTTAAATCGGTTGGTAATTCTTCATCCCAAGTCAGTTTCATCTCCCAAAGTTGCTGAATAAACAATTTCCCGACAACGACCACTGGCCCCAGCATCCCTAAAGGATCAAAGATTTGCGCTTAGAAGTTTGCGGTTAGAAGTGACAGTCCTTTTGCATATTGATGAGGAATTGGAAATCTGAATTTTAATGCAAAAGGCATCAATCTTTGGAGTCCAAGTTAGTCCCAAAGTTTTAATTGCTGATTTATTGTCACCCAAGTCTAAATCCAGTTCTTGTTCTTCTCGTGGTATTCCTTGAAGGAGTTTAGGATGATTTCCGCACCATTTGTGTGTTTTGAAACCGGCACTTTTTAGTAAAGAAATAAGTTGACCTTGCATATCTATTGCTGTTGCTAGGTTGTTGGAACCGCTTAGACAATCGTCAACGTAAAAGTCGTTCTGAAGGATCTGGGCCCCCAACGGATGGCTCACCATGTGTTGCTTAGCTAAAAACTGCAAACATTTCGTTGCCAAATATGGTGCAGATGTCGTACCATAAGTTACTGTTTTTAATTGGTAGTATTTAATTTTGTTGGCAGGGTTGTCTCTCCACATAATTATCTGGTAGCACTGATCCCTGGAGTCGATGCCAATTTGCCGATACATCTTTTCGATGTCAGTGGTAAACACAAATTTTGGAAATCGAAAACGCAGTAATATTGAAAATAAATCACTTTGTACTGTGGGACCAAAGTGAAGTATATCATTTAAAGATAATCCAGATGATGTTTTTGCTGAAGCATCAAACACCACACGTAGTTTCGTCGTACTTTTATCTGGTTTGATAATACTATGGTGAGGTATGATATAATGCGATTCAGGGATGTCGCTTAGCTGAATTTCATTCATATGATTCAGCAATTCATACTCTTTCATGAATTTAATGTATTCTATCCCTTGTGCCTTGTCTTTGTTTAATCGTTTCTCTAAAGCAAGGAATCTGGCGAGAGCTATTGAATTTGAATCTCCAAGAGATGACGGATTTTCAGAAAATGGTAATCTTACGATAAACCTTCCTGATCGATCTCTTCTAACATTTTGAATGAAATGTTTTTCACAATGTTCTTCTGCTGTCGTGTGATTGTTATCAGATATATTGAGGTCCTCTAATCTCCAAAAACGCTCTATTAATTTGTCGATAGATGAATCGTCATCATTATATATAGCGCACGTAACCGTCCCTCTGGCTTCATTATCTACCCTTCCGCATACTAGCCATCCGAACATGCTGTTTTGCATAATAGGTAAATTTTGACCTAGTCTTATTTGCTCAGGAAGAAGTAATTCATGGTAGAATTCTGCTCCTAGCAAAACGTCTATTTTATTTTTTCTGAAGAATTCGTTGTCTGCTAATTCCAATTTTTTGGGAATCTTCCAGTCAGAAATATTTACATGCTGAGTTGGCTGCGGTGAAACTATTTGCGGTAATACGAAAGCTTCGAATCTCGATGAAAATTTTCCGTTTAATGATCTCATGGTAAGGTTAACTCGACGATTGCTGTTTCTTATGCCTTGGCCAATACCTTCTATAACTAATGATCTTGTTGATGGTTTAATTGCTAGCTGCTTTATAAGACGCTCTGTCACTAGATTCACTTGTGACCCAGAATCTAAAATAGCCCTATAGGTATTAACTTGTCCATTATTTGCTGCTACCAATATCTTAGCAGTTGCCAGTAATACATATTGTGTATTCGATGTGATATTGTTTGCTGCTGTTAACGTAGCTAATTGATTTTTTTCTGTGGGAGAATTTGAAGGTTGCGAAAATGTCGACGCCTCCATATTTTTGTTCTTCTGTTTATAACCCTCCAAATGGAGTAAGGTATTATGTTTGAGCGAACATTTTTTACAGTTTTGGGAAAGGCATGTTCTTGAGTCGCGGCCTGGGCGTAAGCAGTTTACGCATCGTTTTTGTTTTTGAATCCATTTGAGCCGTTCATCTGCTTTGATTTTTAAAAATTTTTCGCAATAGTAGATTATGTGACCGTCAGCGCTACAATATGCGCAATTTGGTTTGTTATTGTTCTGAACTATTGATGTTACTGTTTTTTTGTTGAATAGTTTATCCTTTTTTCCTAAAGCTTCCAATGAGTGGAAACGATTTTGTAAAAAGGTGAGAAATTCGTCAATTGTTTGTATTTCCCTTGGATTCTTTAATGTCTGTTCATACAGTACATTAGTGAAATGGTCTAATTTTCTTGTTAGAATGTGTAGCAGTAACGGATCCCATGTTGTTGTTGGTATATCCATGTTGTTTAATGCTAATAAGCTTCCTTTTATGCTGTCATGGAAATTTTTTATTGAATTTGCTTCTGATGATATTGTTGCTTGTTCAACAATTTTTTTAATAAGCGTTGTGGCTAAGACTCTTTTATTATTGAATCTTTCTTGCATAATTTTCCATGCTGATTCATAATTTTCGTCGCTTAATGGAAGGTGTCGAATTAATCGCTCTGCTTCCCCGCAAACATTGCCTTTCAAATACCACATTTTTTGCACTGATGACATTTCCTGTTCATGAATCATTTTTGTGAAAATGTCGCTAAATTGTTGCCACTTTAAATAATCGCCGTCAAATTTTGGAATCACTATTTTCGGTAGTTGAATTACGGATTCATTTTTATTAACATTATGATCTGTGTTTCTCTTGTTCGATTCAAGTAAAATTTGATAATTATGCACCGATTGCTCCAGAGAAATATAAAATTCCATGTCGTAACCTATGTTGATTGGATCAGGGCATTCTTCCCAGATTGAATAATGAAGGCACTCAATCTCATTCCAAAGTTTGGAAACGGATAATAATTGAGTTTCACTGTAGCTTGAAGAAGTATCTTTTACCCTATCTATTGCAGTTAATAGACGTTGCAGAGAAGCTGACATAGCGCTTTGTCTTCTCATCATACTAATGATTTTTGTGTTGTCGTCGTCTTTTGAATTGTTTGGCACATCCACATTTGTGGTATCTGACGCCATTGATTTTTTATTTTCTTGAATTTTAAAGGACGTTAGCGTGTCATCGAATATCTTAATGTATTGATTATACATATTCTGAATCTTGCCATAATAGTCGTTTGAAAAATAAGCGTTGTCATACCGTATTTCAGCGAGCTCTCTAATTTTGTTATCTGTTTCTTCGAAGCGGGCCCATGCATCATTGAGTTGCTCCTTTCGAATCTCGAAATATTCTTTTTTAGTTTTCCGATTCGCTGAATCCTTTTTAAAATTTGTTATGATGTTTTGAATAATTTGACCAAATTTTTCTTGGTCTCTAAATAATGAATCATTTTCGATTGATATTATATGTTTGTTTTGCTTTGTTGTTCTTTTTTAAATATTAATTCTTGTTGATCAAATGTTGATAGATTATTATTATTAACCAAATGGTGATTAAATATTCTGCTTGCGGTTCTAGCACCAAAATGTTAATAATGTGTTGGTTGAATGTTCTCACAGAGGTCACCAAAAAATGTTAATAATATGAGACCAAATGGTCACCAAAAAAATGTTGATAATGTGTTCGTTGAATGTTATCACGTCGGGGTCACCAAAAAATGTTAAGTTTGGCTCTTAGCAATTCACTAAGAGTGTTGAAAGCAAAAAGCACTTGCACCTTTTGCTGTGTCAATTCTAGCAACAAGCACTTGAACTTGTTACCGGTATGCTGAAATGAAAATGATTATTGAAAACACGACTTCCTCGATGGTTAGTTAGACATTGATTTTATTGATTAATTTTCAACCTATAAATAGGTTTTACACAGATATTGTGTAGACATAAAATTGCTTACAATTATATTTTACAATAGTCAGCAGAAATGGTACAAAAGAAATATTTTAATTTTTACAATTTTTGATGACAATTGTTTTGAATTTTATTTTTATGTAATTTGATGCTGAAGTCGATGAACTGCCAGACCTTGAACTGGCGACTTGAAACATGCTATTGTATGTGTTAACAATCGCATTGCATCATTTCCGCTGCTGTATGTAAATTTCTATGTCTCACTATTACTGCTATATCATCAGCACAAGCAAAATTTATAGCATTTTTAAAAGTACGTAGGAGCTCATTTGTATATATAATAAATAATTGTGGGCCCAATTTGGATCCTTGCGGTACTCCATATTGTACTTTTTTATCTCACTTTTCGCATCATTCAATTTAACACTGAAGCTTCTATCTTTAAAGTAATCTTTGAACCAACTTAGTAATTGTCCCCTGATTCCAGCTCTTGATAACGCTTCCAGCATTCTTTCATGGTTTAGTGTATCAAAAGCTTTAGCGAAATTTATGTATACTACCAAAATAAGTCTAAACAGTTGGACGAATGTTCAAATAAAATATTTAAGTTTCCTTTTAATTATTTATTTATTTGTGTCCAGGGTTTTTTGGACGACAATAAAACAAAACTTATTCTGCTCTATAAACATATAAAATTATCAGCTTTTATACAATTTTCAATAAAACAAAGATTACTCTGTGAGACAAAAAAAAAATGAAAAAATTGTTACAGCTTATTAATTAATGAAAATTGAAAAAGAGCTCTGCTTCATTCTCCCTCTCTGATTTTGATAACGTCTCGGTTCAACATCAGTTAGTTTTTTTTCTAGGACGTCCTCTTCGCCTAATTGTTCGAATTGGCTTTTCATATTTATTGTTTGAATTTTGAAATAAAGTTAGAGCTGAGGCATGGTAGGTACCTAATGGAATATCTGGTTGATCCTCATGAGCGATCATATAACTAGTCGATCCTATCTTCTTGGTTACAATATAAGGACCACCCCTTTGGTATGTTCATAAGGACCATCCCTTTGGATAATATAAGGACCATCCCTTTTTGGTACAAATTTACATGTCATACCTTTAAATGCGTTGCTTAAAACATGAGTTGTGACTGAACTTTAGATCGAATAATTCCAACCATCGGCTGGCTATATCTTCTACAATAAATATCCGTTGATAAGAATCTGAAGTTATAGGAAGTGGGCCAAATAAATCTATGGCGATAATCTCGAACCTCTGGTTGCTTGAAATTGTTTGATACAATCCCATAGGCTTTTGCTTAGTAGATTTGTAACTTTGACATATAACACATTCCTTGACATATTTCGTTATGTCCTTTCTCATACGAGGCCCAAAATACCATACGTTAATTCTTTTTAAAGTTCGCTGAACACCGTAATGGCCTGATGTTCCGGTATAGTGGAACAAATGTAATATAGCCAATCTTTCAGAACATGGAATAACCATTTGTGCGTTTTCAGTATCTTCGTCTTGATAATGATAAATATTTCCATCATTAATAACGTATCCCCTTTTAAACCAAAAATCCACATCATCTGTTTTTTGTTCAAAAGAATCGATGATCTTCTTAATGTATGGATCATTTAGTTCCCCTTTTCGTATTTCTTCAGTTCCTTTCCTGGGTAAGTCTATACCAAAAGAACAAATTTCACAAGTTGAGGGACTTTCGTGAGTACTGTCGCATGGTGGTCGAGACAGTGTGTCGGCTACTACATTGGTCCTTCCTGGCTTATATTCAATTTGAATGTTGAATGGTTGAAGTAGGAGTGCCCACCTTGCTAAACGGCCAGTTGGAGGTCTTAATGACATTAACCGCTTTAGAGGATGATGATCTGTAACGAGCTTAACTTCTGAACCTTCTATATATCCTCTGAACTTCTGAACTGCCCATACGATAGCTAAAGCTTCTCGTTCGATTGTAGAATAATTTCGTTCTGCGTCTGATAATAATCTACTGGCATACTCGATGGGATGTTCTTCGGATCCCTCCCCCTGGATCAAAACTGCCCCAAGGGCATAGCTACTTGCATCCGTCTTAATCACAAATGGCTTTCCTTCTTCGACTTGTTTTAGTATTGGTGTAGATGTAAGCAACTGTTTAAGTTTCGTGAAAGCTTCTTCTTGCTCTTGGGTCCACATCCACACAGCTTAAACAAGATTGGAGAAAAGGCAACAGTTATTTTACGTTTCTTGGTCTTTTTCTTGAATCGATAGCTTGAGTCTTGTCAGGATCTACTTTTATTCCATTTGTTGTCAAAATATGGCCTAAATATTTTATTTTATTGCAAGCGAAACGACATTTTTCTTTATTTGCTTTTAAATGAAATTCTCTAAGTCGATGAAATATGCGGTTTAAATTTTCCAAGTGATCTTCAAAAGTCATGGAACATACAATGATGGTGTCTAGGTAGGCGAGTATAGCAGTTGAGCCAAGTGCTGCTTTAAAACGATCTATTAACCGTTGAAATGTTGCTGGAGCATTACGCAAACCGAAAGGCATTCTGGTAAACATGAACATACCAAATGGTGTGATAAATGCCGTTTTAATTTGGTCTTCTGGATGAACACCTATTTGCCAGTGTCCAGATCTTAAATCGAGAGTAGACATATAATTTGTGGTTCTCGCCTCATGTAATAAATCATCTATCCTGGGAAGAGGATAACGGTCAGGCTCAGTAACAGCATTTAACTGTCGGTAGTCAATGCATATTCGAATTCCACCATCTTTCTTCGGAATCATTATAACTGGAGCTGCCCATGGTGATTCACATGCTACTATAACTCTGGACTCCAGCATATTATTTACTTCCGTTTTTAACTGTGCTTTACGTGCAGCAGATAGCCTATAAGGCGGTAGTGCAATCGCTTCATGGTTATTGGTATTGATTCTGTGCAAAGCAAAAGGAGTTGCTTCAAGTTCTTCTTCGAAAATATCAGCATTTTGTATTAATAGGGTATCTAGCCTTTGCTTTTCATTTAATCTGAAGTCAATACCATCGGACTCTTTCAAAAAATCGTCTAAAGTGGTATAGAATTTTTAATTATTAATTTATTAATTTAATTTATTATTTAATTAATTTATTTATTAATATAGAATTATTAATTATTGGATTCTAAATTTATAATTTTAATTGGAGAGGGGAACAAATCGTTTTTTCTTTCTGGAGTTATTTGATTTAAAGGTAATGCATCTCTAAATATAGCCTGAATCGAATGCGGTGAATAATCGTCCGAAATTCGTTTTTCCGAAACGGAAGATATTTTCTGCGATTTGGAATTGCTCGGCCTTTCCGGGGTTGTTTCACCAATTGGTAATGCATCTTTAAAAATAGCTTGTATTGAATGCGGCGAATAAGCGTTGTCGTCAAACTTTCCCTCTTGACAATTCCTTTGGGATTTCCTCTTTGGCGCAGGTCCGTATAAATCGTCGTACCATATTTCTGGCGTCTTTTTTGAGGGACTTACAGCTCTTTCGGGTGCAATGAACTTCACAAAATTTGATATTTCTCGAAGTTTTTTGGACATAGGAGACTTATGTAACTGCGGTTCCACTATATGTTGTCCAACAAGGTCTAAAAACTTTTGCAGGTTTCTCAAAAGAAAATTTCTTTTTTGAGTCAGTCTCAAAAAACCAATATTTTTGTGCCATGTTTAAGACGATGCCGGCTTGCTCTAAGAAATCTGACCCGATTAGTTCGATTGCAAGTTGCATTTTCTAAGGAGCTCAACCTAATGTTTCTTGTGCGCCCACCGATTCCTACGTCAGATATAGTTGAGTTTACCCATTGCATCGACACTGATCCATCCGCCAATATAATTTCAACTTGCACTCTTTGGAAACTACACTTTCTACTCAACATAAGCTTCGTGAGATTTGCACTGGCAATTGACGTCTTAGCGCCAGTGTCGAAAATCGCACAAAAGTTGCACAAAAAATTCGCGGTATTTTGCAAATGGATACGCGGATGATTTTTTCTGCTCTCGCGTTTATTTTTTGTATTCCCAGTTCCAGGTTGTTTCTGTTACAATATATCAAATACATTTCATGAAATTCATCGAATAAAAATAAAATATTGTTTAAATACTGTTTTCACATGTTTACATGTTTTGCAAATCAAATTAAACTAAATTAAATTCATTCATTTTCAAGTCTCTGTTTTCATTAAAAATAGTACAAATAAAAATTAAAATTAAATCTTCCTAAAAATCTTCTAGTTTTGTATGGAGACGACAATTCAAAAGCACTCGTCTTTTTTTAGCAGAAAAACCGACTTTCGCGTCTCGACTCGTCCCTTAGATTACCAAAAAGACGAGGAAAAAAGGCGTAACAAGCGAGTTGAATAACGACTCATCTCTTGGATTACCAAAAGACGAGTTTTTTGATTAGCAGCTGTTTTTCAGTACAAAAATTTGCTCGTCTCGTCTCGACTCGTCTCGACTCGTCTTATAGAATAAGGGTATATATTGTTGAATGCCAGATGTTGGGGACTTTCTTTAGAGCGTGCACTACAATTTGTACAGTTAGCCCGAAATACGCCAGGAGCTCCACAACCATAACAGGAAAAATTTTTTCGTCTCATAGGCTCTGCAGAAGGGACTCTTTGGTTTTGTTCTTTCTTCTTCCGACATACCTCGGCCGTATGACCATATAGCTACAAAAACTATACCTTTTTTCCGGTTGACGATTTGCGTTGCTCGTGAACACCGGTCCATTGTGGATAGGACCCTGACGGCTTTCTGCCCAAAATAATTCGGCATCTCGGCTGGACGTAATACGGCCCGCGAATGTCGAGACACTTTCCCGTCGCACTCGTTCCCTAATCTTCAATGACAAAAGACCATAAATCATATTAATTTGTTGCTCCTCGGTTACTGGCGTCATAAATTGGGAAAACAGTAAACGCTTTTTACAGATGAAGTTGTCAGTTGCTTCTTTTGGGTTCTGCTTAGTCTCAAATATACTGGTATAAATTTTCCAATCCGGGGTTGGTAGTGAAAAAGTGGTCTTAATGAGGTCACAAGCATCTTTAAAAGATTTTAGAAGTAACGGAAGTCCTTTTACTGCATCTTTATCGTCGATTTTCTTGATGTCCTTATAGACTTGTATAGCCGCTAGAAACTCGCCTACAGCAACAGGATCGTTCCTCTCTAACGCGCTGTGCATTGTGCAAATTATCCAGACTTCTCTTTTGTTACTGCTGCCAAGATTTGTAGGAATTGTTCAGTAGAGAGCATGTTGTTGGTGTATGTGACGCTGTTAGTTGTAACTCCTTTACTGCTGAACGATGGATGGATTCGCGGTTTAATAGGATTCTCAGTATCGCAACTGGCCACTATGTTGGGCGCCAATGAAACACTTGACGTGCGTGTTTTGATTCCCGTTTTCATTAAAATTCTTGGCTATCCAAATTATATGAATGTGCGCAAGAATTTTAGTTTGAGAGACACTGTCCACAGAGTTGGACAAATGTTTAAAAAAAATGTTAGTTGAATGTTTAATATATAATATTATGAGCAACGTCCAAACAGTTGGACGAATGTTCAAATAAAATATTTAACTTCCTTTTTATTATTTATCTGTGTCCATGGTTTTTTGGACGACAATAAAACAAAACTTATTCTGCTCTATAAACATATAAAATTATCAGCTTTTATACAATTTTCAATAAAACAAAGATTACTCTGTGAGACAAAAAAAAAGTAAATGAGAAAATTGTTACAGTTTATAAATTAATGAAAATTGAAAAAGAGCTCTGCTTCAACGGTTTCGCGCTGCGTCTACGATCGTTCTTTTTAACAACTGCGGCCTTTTTGTATATGCCATTCATTTTTTCTAAGACAATTTGGTAAAAGTCTTCCACGTCATAGACTGTTTGAAGTTTTCTCCATTCCTCAAGCTGAATCAGTTGGTTAACCGTAATATTCGAGATCAGCTCTACCTTTTTACCTTTAGAAGGTTCGGGACGCCTTGTACTAAGTTATAAGTAAACTATAAGTGCCATACATCAAAGCATAATGATCGGATATATCCGATTCTATTACAGCATCAAACATGTTTTTTGAGATTTTTACCAAATATGTGATCAATTAAAGTTGATGTTCCAGTATGTATGTCAATTCTAGCGGCTGTTTCAATCACATTAATCAATTCCTTTTCAGCAAGCATTTCCAAGTAATATCTGACATGTTCTTTTTTCTTCTCTAAAATATTTATATTCATTTCTCCCATAACTAATATTTGGTCTTTGTCACCTATATTTCGCAAATGTTCATTAAGCTCTTCAATGAAAGTACTTACGCTGAAACCTGGTGAAATTTGCTGCTGTCATTGCTATGACCATGCCACCTTTTGTTTGCTTACGAGCCTCACTTTCTTCAAGAATCATAATTTTTAACATGCCTGCAGAGGGCAGATCATCTCTAGGTTCTAGGCACAGCGAAACTTTTCAAACGTAAAGGGAAGACTATACAGAAGCATAATTGTAAGCAATTCACCCTTAAGGTCCACCTACATGCTTTCGAGCTTATCAACGGTATCGAAAAATTTCGCAATGTGGTTATGAGCATCACCTCCTGATTATAATTTCAACAGCATTAATTGCTTCAATAACGCTGCTTTTCTCGCTGGCCCCTTTGAAGCATATACTGACTGCAATTTAGTCCAAACTTCATGTGAAGTCTCGCTCCCTCGAATCTGTTTTAATTCTGACGGATGAATGGATCGAATTGAATCAGCCTTGGCCTTTTTATCTTTAGTCGACCAATCAGCATCTCCTACGCCCTCAGGTTTCGTAATGTCTCCGGACACATAATCCCATAGACCATTTTTGACAAGAAGCTCCTCTGCTTGCAAACTCCATGTGTCATAATTGCTCTTAGATAGGAGCTCGAAGCAAACCGTAGATAACGCCGCACAGTGGCTGGAATTTAAAAAAGGCGGTCAAAAATCTATATCGTCTGAACGCATTGGAATTTTTTGATGCGGTTTTTTGCATTGGTTAGGTTGAACCTTCAGCTTCAATTTAATGCTTTGTTCATGAGTAATGCGAGAGTAATGATGCATGGAACGAAACCATCTCCGGTTTTCCTTGAATTTTAAGATAACAATGATGTTCAAAACCTGAGAAATCCTTTGAAATCTTGGATAATGGAAAGATTTATGTATTCTTAATTCAAAAAAATAATTTTTATTAAAAATTTTAATATAATATAAGGTATGCACATGTGCGGTATTAATATACGTCCATATAATATATTAACTACAAGAAATAAATAAATAACTAACTATAATTAATAAATAAGTGTAACTAAATAGTTTAATAACTTAACTAACTTATTAATTAACATTCATACTTATATTAATAGCACAAACATTATTTTTCGTTAACTTACCAAGAGTTCTTTTGCGTCATTGTCCAATTCAATGAATGTTGATTTCCATTTTTGGCGAATGCTGGACAAATAAGGATCCGAAGTGCACAATAAAATCATAAGCAAATCTTCATTGGCGCACACTCTTGATATTTTTCTAGTGTTGTGCTCACGAAAATATCTGTAGTCTTTATTTCTTTTCTCCTGGGCTTCTTCCGAGAGATCTCCGATGGGTAAAATATTATGTTCAATAATTTGTTCACCGTGATACAGAATTTTGTGTACTGTCGGAGACATGTTTTTCCAGGGATACTTTTTTAAGTGAAGTTGTGCAGTTTCCTTTGCGTATTGGCCGAATTTTTTCGCATCATTTTTTTTGCTGCATGATATTACTTCGCAAATTATCTGAAATCGTTTGATTAACTCAAAATCTACACCTGTTATGTGTGCTGCTGCTTCAGGGTCTGAGAAGAATCTTCTGGCCGTGTTTCCGTCATTTGTGTTTCCTTCTCCTTGTTTAGGTTGATCTATTATAAGCCCCAGTTGTCGATATTGCTCTTGTATTTCTCTTTTTTTTTGTTTCCTTTTTTGGTGGTTTTCTTCATTGCCTCTTACTGTCCCTGATGCTCCGAATTATAAGTCATAACTCAGTTTAAGGATATGTTCCATAAATCTTATTCTGGTATGAAGTGGGGACATTCCAAATTCGTACACCTCTTTGGGGGCATTGTCTTCTGGTGGTGTTTGGCTTAATTTGCTCGTAGTTCGATGACATATTATACAGCTCGATGATCCTTTCGTTTTTGTCAGCGCTTGCCCCACTTTGCCATCAATCATTGTCAGAAGGAGTTGGAAATGTATTTCAATACTTTGTCCACTGATATCGAACTGTACAGGTTCCAGTTGATTGATTTGACTTCTGATTTTTTCAACTTCTTGGTTTATGAGGTCTTTTGTCTCCTTTTGGAACATAAATTTGATTGGGCGACAATATCTTGTTGAAGATGGCGTTTCATTTTTCCACACATCAGTCCATGTCGTTCTGCTATGTGATGGTTCCGAATCGATCGCATTTTTTCTTAAGCGTAGCGGAACAAAGGATACCATGAATAAATAAGCATCTGATGAACAATCTGAGTTATATTGTTTATACTGATTTTGTCCTGATGACCCATCACAGCCCCATTTGCAAATCAAGGTAAGACAGCAATTTCCTAGGTTCTTCAAATATTCACCATCCAGTGTGACTAATAACCTTTGAGCAGTATGCTTGAGTAGGTCCTTAAGTTGTACTTCTGCCGAATTCGCTGTGACTTCTAATGTGTCCTTTGGTGGTAAGCAGTCTCTCTTAACTGACACTATGTCCTCGTATGTGGGAAAAATGTTGCATTTCTTTTCCTTTGTTCGTTTGCGTAGTTCGATATACTGACTTTTCGATAGTTTCAGGTCCAAAAAAAGGGCCAATGCTTCTTGTGGAGTAAATTTCTGTTCTTCATTTGGAGCCTCGATGCTTCTTAAAATCCCTTTCGTTCGCCTAGGGCTCGCCACCACAGTCTTTTCGATGATTTCCACTTTATTCTTCTTGTTAGGTGATGGCCGCAGTTGATGAAGAAACGAGTCCTTTATAGTTTTTTGTGTGATAGCGTTGTTGATGATACCAAGTTTCCGCCTTTTCGATCGTTCGTGGCAGTCTTCAATTGGTTTAACTGGTCGTCCCTTCATGCCTGTGTGTTTAGTAGCTGAAACTACGTTTTGAAAATCTAGGGAATTGCCTAACCATTTTCCGCTGAATTTGTACAGATCGGTTTTGTTCCTGTAAAACTTCTTGTAGCGGGCTTTTAAATGTAATAGAAAATTCTCAATTTTTTCATATGAATGTCCATCTCTGCTCTATCGCATTGAGCAAAATACGAATGCTTTGTTATGTGCGAAACTACATCTGCATCTTCCTTTCGGGAGAAATAAATGTCCGCAAGATCTTTGTAAGTGAAGCTAGCCATTACGTGAATAATAATGAGGAATGAACATTTTATATTCCTATAAATACTATTCCTCCACATGCTGATTGGCTTTTCAAATCTTTTATGGGTATAAAAAATAGGGGACAAAAATTGCGTAATTATTATTACAAATAATAATCCTTTACACGCGGGCTTTATCCTTTCCTGGTTACCTCTACCTAGCTGGCACCTCTAACTACCCACCAACAACCCACCTCGTTGCCTTAAATACCTGTTTATGGAAAAGAGCCAAAAAAATTTAAATTAGTTCTGAAATGGTGCTACTTTTCTACCTAACGTAAATTTTTATATCCTGTTCCCTTTCGAGGTAGACTCGTAAGAATCGCTCCAGCAGCCAAAACTGCAAGTAACTGCAAACAAAACAGGTACGCTCCTTTAAAGGAAGGTTCCCTCTATGCGAAAATCTAAATTTCCTTTTGGAGGTTTTTGGAGGATTTTATATAAGCTTAGTAAACTGCAGAATTTCCCCTATTTTTTAGCATTTCTTTAAATTTTTTTTTACAAAAAACCTGTTATAGCTAGAATCTAAATTTTAAATAAATTTAAAAATACATCGTCCAAAATGTATAACAAAAAAAAAAACCGTAAGCTACTGTCTTTAAAAACTACTGAGATATAAGTATTTAAAAACTGAAAACGTGATATGAAATTTGCAGATTGAAACCAAAAATCGAAAAAGGGTGTTTTCAACAGCCCCGTTGGTAGTGAAATAATCAGAATAGAGATCCATTTTTTTGTCTCCTTAGGGTTTGGAGTATCTACTTTCATACCAACTAAACAATTTTTAAATCGGTGATAGTTGAAAAAATTATTTTTGGCCGCGTTTTCAAAATTCCAGCCAGTGTGCGCCGCCATTTCCAATAACCTCCAAATAAAAAGAATTCGCAATCCTACTAAATCAGCAGCTTTCAGTTCAGTTCAGTTTATTAAATCTACCGGGAGTAAACCCTTACAGATTAGAAGTTAAATACGAAGAATTACAATAAACGTATAACAATATTTTGCAAAATTTGTGACAAAATAATCAATAAATTTACAAAAATTTAGGAATTCATAATAATGTTTTCCAGTAGCAACTTAAATCTACTCCTTCCTAAGCTAAAATCAATTAGCTCTGCTAGATTATTACACTGACTTAAACATCTGGAAATGGGCTCATTCAGGCCATAATTTGTTCTATGGAATTGTATGAAAAATAAGTTATTGCCTCTCAGTCGACGAGACGGAACGAGAAACGAAATAAGCGACAACAATTCCGGGGAATTTATTCTGCCGTCAATAATGTCCCTAATAAACAAAATATTGGCTAGTTTTCTCCTATGAGCAAGACTGTGAAGGCCAAGTAAATTACATCTTACCTCATAATTGGGCATATTTTCCCAAGAATAAAGGCGCTTAAGAGCAAATCTTGTAAAACGCTTCTGGACTTTTTCGATACGGGTGATTGAATTTGAATGAAAAGGGTCCCAAATTAAACTTCCATATTCTAATATGGATCTCACCAAACTAACAAATAGTGTCCTACATGTAAAATGGTCGGTGAAATCTTTCACATTGCGCTTTAAGAAACCCAGCATTGAATTCGCTTTTGAAATCATGTAGTCAATATGAAGATTAAATGAGCAATTATCATCGAAATATATACCAAGATCTTTACATTGGCTGACTCTCAAGAAACTGACACCAGTAACATAAGTATAACTAAATTCCATAGAATTGAGGCTTCTAGAGTAAGATAAGATTTTGCACTTCGAAAAATTTAACGTTAACCGGTTAAGTTTGCACCAGTGAATAAGAGAATCAATGTCTCTTTGAAACTTTAAGCAGTCATTTAAAGTCTTTATTATAATAAAAAATTTAAGATCGTCTGCATACAGCAGACTTCTACAAGAAACCAATAAATTCGGCAAATCATTAATAAACAAAATAAAAAGTAGGGGTCCCAAGTGACTGCCCTGTGGTACACCTGAATTAACCTCGATTGGAGATGATAGGTCTCCATCAATATTAACATATAAAACTCTGTTAGATAAATAAGAATAAAGCCAATCCAATAATCTGGATTGAAACCCTAATTTCATAAGTTTAAGAGTTAATAAATTGTGCTGAATACTATCAAATGTTTTCGAGAGGTCGGTGTATAATACATCAACTTGGGTCCCACTTTCTAAAGCATTTAAGCAAAAATGTGAAAACGTAGCAAGATTTGTAATCGTAGATCTCCCAGGAAAAAACCCGTGCTGATGGTCGGAGATTTTATTTTTTACTTCTACAAACAACAACTTGCTAACAATTTTATCAAAAAGTTTAGGAATTACCGAAAGCTTTACAATAGGCCTATAATTTATCACTAAATGTTTAGGCCCAGACTTAAGTATAGGTGAAATACTGGCAATCTTCCACTCATCAAGAAACTCGCCCACCGCCAAAGACTTATTAAAAATAAGACATAGAGCGGAGTGCAACGAAGGAGCGCAAAATTTCAGAAAAACTGGAGGAAGCAAGTCAAAACCCGCGCTTTTTTTACAATCCAGGTTTCTCATTGTTTGAAAAACTCCCTCATCAGTTATATATAAAGAGCTGACCATAACCAGCTGAGGAAGATGTGAAAAAAGGTCAGTTTCGAGTGGATCATCTACTCTGTTGTACACTAAACCAAAATAGGAAGCAAATAAATTGCTAATGTCATGATGATTGTCAGCTGAGTTTCCCAAATATTCCATATACTTAGGAAAACCTCCCGATTTTCGTTTAGTATTTACAAAAATCCAAAATGATCTGGGATTCGATCTAATATTATTCTCAATAGAAGCAATATACCTTTTAAAAAGGAAATTGAACAAAAACTCATATTCTCGTCTACGCAATAAGAATAGGTTTCTATCAGCCGACAGGTTTGAATTCTTAAACTTTGAATATGCTTTATTTCTTAAATTTCTTAATGCATTAAGTCTATGATTAAACCACGGTTGCTTATATTGACGTCTCTTAGATTTAAGCGGTACATAAAGGTAAATGCCCTCATTTACAACCCTTTTAAATACTGAATACATATTAGTCAGATTTTTAGAAGCAAAAACCAAATTCCAATCAATGGAATAGAAAAACTCGTTAAGAGCATCATAATTTGCAGTTTTGAAATCATAGAAGTAATCTTTTTCTCTCCCAAGCTTATAATCGAAAACGTAAGCTTTGCATAAACGTAGCTTTACGCAAAAAACTACTTTATTGTCGCCAAACTGGGCCCATAACACGATGAAATTAAACGATTTTATTTTAAGGTATTTACATACTTTAATCTTATAATTCAATTGAGAAAATAAAAAGGTGAATTCAGATGTGTTGCCTTTTAGATAGATAAGCGGAAGAAGAAGGAGACAGAAAAAAACAAAAAAATAAGTGTGTACATATGATGTTATTGTAAAGATGCAGCATTGCCAGTTCAACATATTAAATATAAATTCATGAGGACTTTAAGTTATTTAAAAAGTTTTATTATTTTAATGTTGTCACTAATATTAACAAATAAACATGCAATTCGAAAATAACACTGTAATCGTTATTATTTTCGTTGGAATAAAGAATTCAATATTTTACTTACTTTAATTTGTTTTATTTATTTAGAGCTTACCGTACTATGCATTTTTTTCTCGTTTTCCACCCACATTATTACTTTTGTTCTGCAACATCGGGTTTTGAGATTTACTATGCTTTTGCCGATAGAATTTTGTGTGTTTGCGTTATTAAAATATCAACAAATGAATACGTTTAACCAAAGCACACCTTTTGGCTATTTTATCCAGTATTGTGAAGGAGAACACGCCAATTAATTATTCAACCTTCGCCGCAACATTTGTATTGCTGCCTGAAATCATGAAGTGAAAATTATTATAATTTAATAAATGGACCATTAGTACATACTCCATGACAAAAGAACTACCAAAATATTAAATTTTAAAGCCAATAATAAAGCATTAATAGAATCGCGATTGTAAATATTCGAACTCTCATTACGGTAACTCTTTCAGAAAATATATCCAGTTAAAACTTTTTGCGATTTGAGGTTTTTGTATGGATCCTTCTTTTGAAGCCTTAGGTATCCGTATTGCCTATATTAAAACGTTCATAAAACAACTCCCAACGTGTCGATTTTAACCAATTGTACTTTATTTGATTCAGGGGACTGTTGTCCCTTTCTTAAAATATATCCCGTTAAAACTTTGTGATTTGAGGTTTTTGTATGGCTCCCTCTTTAGAAGCCTTAAGTATCAGTATTGCGTATATTAAAACGTTCATGAAAAATTCCCAACGTGTCGATTTTAACAAGTTGTACTTTATTTAATTCACGGGACTGTTATCTCTTTCTTAAAATATATCCCTTTAAAACTTTTTGTGATTTGAGGTTTTTGTATGGCTCCTTCTTTTGAAGCCTTAAGTATCAGTATTGCGTATATTAAAACGTTCATAAAAAATTCCCAACGTGTCGATTTTAACAAGTTGTACTTTATTTAATTCACGGCACTTATCTCCTTTTTAAATTATATCTCTTTTAAATTTATGGATGAATCTTTACCAAATTTCGAGCGTGAAAACATAAATATTTTAAAAGTTCGCATTCCTCAGCAATCGAGTGACCCACCATCGCTAATAAATCTTTTAAGTCCAACTACAAGTGTCCAAAATGTGGCTACGAATGCAGTAGTAGTCCATGAATTAAGTGACGATGCAGCTGGCTTGTTACCTTCGGATCCTGTAGTTGGTAGCTGATGATGCAGCCATAATATCTTCTATTGTTTCTAAAACTAAACCTTCTTCAATGAGGCAGGAACAACGTAACAATATGATTGAACCAACGAGATTATCTTCTACTGCAACTAAAAACACTGGCACGATTCCAAAAGTAATGATTCATTTTGGTTGTGGTTCTGTTGTGCCTGATCCAGCTAGTACAAGAAAATTAGTGGTTGTACAACCTAAAAAGAACTGTTGTTTTACGCTTTGCTCCAGATACGATTATTGATGATATTCGCGAACACGTTCGCTCTCAGTTGAACTTAGAGGATCTAAGTTTTTCTATAACCAAATTCAAATTTTAGAGTCCGAGATCTTACTCATCTTTAAATATAATTTTACCTGAGCGCTTAATGGAACGAGTTATAAATCCTGAATTTTGGCCAGAAACCCTATTTTCCGTGAGCATGTTTTTAAGTTCAAAAGAGATCGTATTAATTCTGTTTCACCGCAACGTGTTGCAGCAAGAAACTAAATATGTTTCCCCTGATAATCTCTATCAAAATGTCAGAGGAATAAATACTACATTAATTGAGATATTATTAAGTACTCCTGATTCTGTGAATAGAATTATTGTTCTCACGTAAACATGGCTCAAGTCTGACATCTTGAATCGTGAAATTTTTTCTAATAATTACGTTGTGTACCGGAAGGATCCAGTCCGGTTGTTAACTAGTTTGTCGAGAGGAGGAGGTGTGTTGATTGCTGTAAATGCTAAATACTATTCGCATGAAATTCTTTTGAACGAAGCCTTGGAAATTGAATTCTGCTTTGTCTTTGTTTAACTTATTAACCTGCACATTTATATGTGCTGTTCCTCTATACCGTCTAGTGCTGAAGAAAATGTCTATGCTACACATGTCAGATGCATTGCGGTGGTGATGGAGTTTATGTTACCGAGTGATCGAATTATTGTGCTGTGCGACTTCAATTTGCCTTATGTTAACTGGTTTTTATGCTGACGTGGTAGATACTCTTATTCCATCTTTTGAATGGGAAAATAATATCAGTTCCCTTGATGATGTGTTCTCCAGAGGCCTTTTTCACCTTTTTCAGCCTTTTTCACCTTTTTCAGCCTTTTTCACCCCTTGTATCACCTAAGGATAAGCACCATCCTACTCTGAATATTAATTTACTTCATTCTGTAATTAATTCGCAACCGAGGGCTATAGTGCGAATATCTAACAAATATTGTTTCAGATACACTTATTACTTATCCTCAAGGAACGACTTGGATTCTGTTAATTGGAGTTCTATTTTGCAATTGGATAATACCACACCCGCAAGTTTAGACTTGGATCCTGATTCCTTCAATAACGATTTACTTGAGTCTTTTAAAGGATATATTCCCGTACGTAAGGCTCGACCTCAGGTGAATCGCGTTTGGTTTCCTAATGATGTTCGAAAATTAAGGAACATGAAAATCAAATTTTATAAGTTATACTGTAAGATGCGTTCATCACATAACCTATTAAATTATTTACCTATAAGAAGCAATTATCGGCGGTTATGTAAGCAAGCGTATAGAGATTATCTTTCTAAGGTTAAAGTTAATGATTCTGATGGACTTTATTGACTGACTTGAATTTACATAAAATTTTTCGATTAGAGCAAAATAAGCTGAACCGGTATTTCTTCTTTTCTTGTCCTTTTCTTCTATCTTTTCTTGCACCGGTAAATCAACAAATGAAAAATACAATAAATGTTACAGTGACAAAAGTATACGCTAAATTCTAAACATAAATCGCCGCCCCAGAAATAGCGTTTCAGCAGGAAGAGGGTAATAATACAATTTTAGTAATCGGTCTTTTATAAACTCCTCTTTTGGATTTGATGGTAACCACCCTATTGTCTCGCCCCGGGTGAACAGCTATTATGCGGCCCAATAGCCATTTGGTTGGTAGAAGGTTTGGCTCCTTTAGTAGCACTATATCGGCAATAGCAAAATTCTTTCGAGGTTGCTGCCACTTTGGCCGATGTTGCAATGATCTAATGTATTCGTTCGACCACCGCTTCCAGAACCATTGCTTGAAGCCAGTTCTAATGAGTTTGACGAGATGTTGGTTTGAGTAAGACACATGGTTCTGGGATGGCTGCATGCGGTTCTCCAATTAGAAAATGGGACGGCGTCAATGGGTCTATCTTCGCATCAGATATGATGCACAATGGCCGACTATTCAGAATAGCTTCGATTTGCGTAAGCACGGTATATAATTCTTCAAAAAGCAGCAGACTTTCTCCTACCACTCGGCGTAAATGGAGTTTTATTGATCTTACGCCTGCTCCCAAAGGCCACCGAAATGGCGTGCAGAGAGTGGAATAAAGTGGCAACTGGTTCCGTCTTCAGCCAATGACGATTTAGCGGCCGCATTTGTCGTTTGATTCTGCAACAGCTTCAGCATATCATTCACGCTTCGTCGAGTACCGTGAAAATTATTTCCATTATCTGTGTAGAGGTTACTACACTTACCCCGACGGCTTGTGAATCTTTTGAATGCGGCAATGAATGCATTTGAAGTCAATTCGCTTACCAACTCGATATGGGTAGCTTTGGTTGACATGACAGCAGTTTGACGCCGAAATTGAAAGCAACGCTTGCATTTGAAGGCAATTGATCTAACCAAATTTCGAGCACCTATGATCCAAAAGTGTTGGCGAATAATCACGAATAACTCTGCTACACCTGCGTGCAAATAGGTTTTATGTATATGGACACCGATTAAATCAGTTATGTGGTGGCACGGCAGGATAATCGGATGCTTCATGTTATAAGAACTGCACATATTTTGAAGTCTGCCACCGACGCGTAGCACACCGTTCGAATCAATAAATGGTGACAGCTTGATTAATGGATCCTTTTTGTGAAGCAGTTGTTTGCTTGCCAACTGCGTCATGGTACTTGAAAAAGCTTGTTTTTGTACAGCTACAAGTAAGGTATTTCGAGCTGAATGTAACTCGCTAAACGTTGTAGATCCTTTGAACACATAACATCTATGTCGCAAGATCGAGATAAATCTGAATATATAGGCAATAACTCGTAGTAATCCATTCCATGATGAAGATCTCTCGGCAACTTCCAGTAATACTGATATCTGCTCTTCTGACACGACATTACATACTACTCCCCGTTTTTTCTCAGAGAGGACATCTGAAGCATAATGAAGTTTAGTTTGATCATTAAATTTAGATATTGGCCACTTAGCTTTTTTAACTTGCAACCACGGAGGAATTTTTCTGGCATCAACCCACGCGATGCACAGTCTGCTGGGTTATGGTGAGTGTTAACATAATCCCAGCAATGTCTCGGAATTGTCTCTAAGATTTCCTCAGTGCGATTGGCAACGAACATTTTCCAGGTGCGTGGCGAAGAAGATAACCAATGCAGCACGATTTCAGAGTCTGTCCACGCATACAATTCTGCACCTGAAATGTCGATATTGCGTTTCACTGCACCAAACAGGCGGCACAGCAGCAACGCAGCGCAGAGCTCCATGCGTGGAATTGTAATTGCTTTTGAAGGTGATACTCTTGATTTAGCCGTGATGATATTAATCAATGGTTTGGAGCCTTGTGAGCGGGATACCGAATAAATAACAGCTGAGTACGCCACTGCTGATGCATCGCAGAAACAATGTATTTCTTCATCCGATGTGGAAATGTAAATCCTTCTAGGAATTTTAATCGTCTCGAAATATTGAATGGATTGTCTCAGTTGCTGCCATTGATTAACTATTTCCGTTGGAAGTGGATCGTCCCAATTCACATTTAATAACCATAGTTTTTGGAATGTAATTTTCATTAAAATTGTTGATGGTGATAACCAACCATAAACGTCAAATACGCGGGCAACTTCTGACAAAATAATCCGTTTGGTAACAAATTCATTTTCTAGTTTCGCAACACGAAATGTATAAATATCTGCCGATGGATTCCGTTATAGTCCAAGAATCTTGAAGAACTCATCCTGACCGTTATTAAATATCGATTGATCACCACTTTCACCTGATACCTTAGACATAAACTCTTCAGAATTAGAGCTCCATTTTAGTAATTCAAAGCCAGCAGTGTCTGACAGCTGTATTAGCTCAGATTTGATACTGTGTAACTCGTAAAGGGAATTTGCCCCTGCCATAACATCATCTACATAAAGGTTATTAAGGATTACCTCAGCTGCTCTTGGCAGCTTATCTTTACTGTCTGTCGCCAGTTGTTGCAGCACTCTAACCGCTAAAAAGGGAGCAGAAGCTGTTCCATATGTCACGGTACATAGTCGAAAATGCTGAATGGGTTCATCCACAGTGTTTCTCCACACAATTCGCTGATAATCTCGATGATGGTTGGCAATCCAAATTTGTCTAAACATTTTGACTATATCAGTAGTAAAAACATAAGCAAATTGTCGAAATCTTAGCGAGACGCCAAACAGATCACGCTGAATCAACATCTTCTACGGCGACCCAACGTAGGGTTACACCCGCGTATTGCTCGCATACCTGATCTAAACATTTGAGTTATCCGGGCAAATTATTAGAGCTGAATTGTACTCTACGCACAGTATAAGCGACTGAGATTAGCATATAATAACCAACAAAATCTCACCTTGGTATGTTACACTTTGATGATAGAATACCACAGAGGCAGTAGCAATATAATAAGGTATATGCAGAATGAAATAGAACAAACAAGGAATGAAATTAATATTACACCGACTTATTGCTTGATATCTTTCGCGTGGTACACACCGATACTTTTCCCTGAGAAATCTTCAAGTTCATACATATTGTTACCAATTATTTTCTTAATACGACATTTCATGAACTTTCGACAGAATTTTGCGTTAATGTTCTTTTTGACCTCACTTGGAATGAAATTTCGTTTAAAGAACTCTTGGGCAACAATAAATTTGATTTGGCGTTTTCGCTGATTGTACCGTTTTGCGCACCTTTCATATGCCGCATGTAAATTCTTTCGAATTTTATCTCGCCAGATCTCCATTTGGTCATGCCTATCTGATGTGCACAATTCGTGATCACTCAATGACTTCAACTTCCTGGCTAATTGGTAATCGGTTCCGCTAGTAAACATATGTTGACCAAACAATGCGAAAAATGGTGCCACTCCAGTAGCAGAATGCACCGAATTCCTGAGCGCAGACTCAATTTCCGGTAAATATAAATCCCAATCTCTCTGATCTTCCTTGAGATATGCCCTAATGGCGACTATGACTGACTGATTTACCCTTTCGGCGGTATTGGACTGGGGTGCATGAACAGCTGTCCTCATATGAGAAATCTTAAACTTGTTAATCAAATTGCTAAATTCTTTAGACCTAAACTGCGCACCATTATCACTATGGATTATTTCCGGTACGCCAAATTTGTAGAACGCTTCATTCGTTAAGAATTCAACTACCTTAACAACTGTAGCTGATTTCATAGCTTTAAGAAATATGAACTTTGTAAAATGATCTATAACTATGAAAATATATGCATTTCCCTGTTTTGACAGCGGATATTTTCCAAGAAAACCTATGTAAAGTTTTTGAAATGGCCGTGCTGTGACCACTTCTTTACCATTTGTTGGCCTCATTTCAATATGAGATGATTTCGTTTCTTTACATGGTATACAATTGTTTACATATCTGCACACTTGCCCCACCATACCTGGCCAATAAAAAAAACGACGTAACCTTTCCAAGGTTAATCTTATGCCACCATCGGCCATTATTACCGGCTCATGAGCTTTGGCAACGAGTGAAGATGTTAATTTCAAAGGGATCCATAATTGCCAATTCATTGAATCGAATTCCGTACCTTTACTGAAATTTGTACGTTTAAAAATTAATCCATTGTTTACTTTTAAATCGGGAAATTTATTCTGGAGATTCAAGTTCGGTCGTTTCCATATCAAAAAATTGCTTCATATTCCCATCAATTTCCTCAATCGAACGTGACAATGTGTCTGCCACCACGTTATCGCTACCTTTTCTACGTTGGATTTCGAAATCGTAGGATTGTAATTGCAATGACCACCGCGCTAACCTGACAGTCAAGTCTTTCAAGTTCATTAGCCATTTAAGACTTGCATGATATGTTATAATGGTAAACGGTAGCATTTCGATATATGGCCTGAATTTCTTTACTGCCAGAATTGCAGCGAGACACTCCTTTTCGGTTACGTTATCTGGATCTGTTCGTAGTGAACCACCTCCTACTACGTAACCTAAGTATTTCAATTCCTTAAAACAAAATTTTGATTTTTTAGACCGATCGTGAGATTCGCCTTCTTTAAGCATTCGGCTACTTCTTCCAGTATCTTTAAATGCGTTTCGAAATCAGCGGCAATTATTAGTAGGTCATCTAGATATACAAAGACATTGGATCTTAAATGCTGTGGAATCACTTTATCCATCAGTCTGCACAATCTTTGTGCAGCATTGCACAATCTTTGTGCAGCATTGCACAGACCAAACGGCATGACGCAAAATTGGTAAAGGGGGCGACCCGGTACAGTGAATGCTGTATACTCTTTGCTTTTTTCTTCCAATTCGATTTGCCAAAAAGCATACTTCAGATAAACGCTACTAATGAAATATGTGAAATCAATTCTACTTAAAATGCTTCTATATTTTGCAGCGGATATGCATCTTTCACAGTGCGTTTATTCAATTTCCTAGCATCCAGACAAAACCTGTTGTTATCTGGTTTTCGTACCAGCGTCGTTCTATTACTCCATGCACTATTACTTTCCTCTATAACTTTTAATTCCAACATTTTATCTATTTCTTTATATACTAATAGGATAATGCCGATCCTTTACTGGATTCTTTGCAACTAATTTAATATTATGTTTCTCCAGCGACGTTCGCCATAGACCATGTTCTTCAAATGAATGAACTTTAGATTTAACTTCTTCCAACTTTCCCGATTGTTCTTTGGATAAATCATGTAATACAATCTCAGCTTACCCTTTTACTGAACTATTATTCATTTCACCTGATGCAACTTGTGCGATTTCCAAAAATCAATACCCAAATATAGCTCTTGCTCCAGGTAAGGACACAAAAATAAAGTTATTGCCTGTTTCCTCTCTTTATAGACTACCTCGACAACCACTTTACCTATGATCACATGTTTACGTCCCGACGCAGTCTTAATTTCAGAGTAATAAGGTTTAATTACAAGGCCATGCTGTTCTGCGAATTCACGACAGTGCTTTCCTAAAATACTGACCGACGCACCTGAATCGAGAAGACTTCTTATCTTAGCTCCTTCTATCGATACATTTGCATACGGTCTCGGATCATCACTGTCTATTGTCGTTAATGCTGCTAACAAATTCTGCCGTACAGTTTTGCGATCACGATACCCCTCTCGCGCTTTTCTACTTTCCTTGTAACTGTTACTGTATGTAGTGAACTAGAGCCGAAAATCCTCGGCCTTGCTTCATAATAATCCCTCAATCTATCTTCCAGTGGTTTTGAAAATACTGACATTTTCATATTAGCATTGAATTCTACTAGTTTCTGTAACACATTAACCTTATCGTTATTTAATGGTTTCGAACAAAAATCTACTCTTCATCCAGTATTTCCGCGTGACTTGTCGTTTGTCGGACTTATTTGTGTGTCGCGGGGGTCTGGTGAGAACGCGGCATCCCCGCCTTGTTCACGTTCCTTTTCCCGTTTCCCTCACCATACTTTGGACATCTAGGCGTAATAAAATCTGACAATCCTCACATAAAACAAAATATTTTACGTTGTAAGGACATGCAATTAATGAAAGTATGACCTTCCTGTCGACAATTCCAACAAATCAGCCCTGCTTCACGCACTGGCTGCGGGGTTTGCGTTCCATTATCCAACTTCACCGCTTCGATTACATTACCCCACTGATTATTACATACAAGTCCATCATTCTCTGATTCAATTTCACAAACCTGCCTTGTAAATCTTGTCTGTTGGAAAGGTCGTATTTCTCTACGTGAGAAGCATCGCTCAGCTTCGTGACATTCCTCTCTTAATTGCTCAACGGAATAAACTTGTATAGGGTACACAATCCTAGCCAAATTCTCCTTAAGGTTTCTTTTTATAATTTTAATCACCTCGTATTCGGGTATCGGACAATATAATTTTTAACATAACTTGCCTATAGAGTGAAAATAATCGTCAATGGATTCATTTATTATCTGACGACGTTCTACCAGCTCACGCATTTTTTCGAATTCAGTTCTATTTGTACGATACTGACGCATAAGCGCATATCGTAAAGATGGCCAGTCTTGAGAGGTACACGTTTTAATGTGTTGCCAATACCAATCTCTTGCCTTTCCCGAAAGCAGGAGATGAAAATCCCTCAAGACGTACAACCATGGACATCTATATAAAGACTCAAACACGCAAGTGCTCAAGCCTAAAGACAAAATCTTCAATAGACATATTATCAGTATTCCCATCAAACTCTAAATCTAAATCCCATTTAGAGTTTGATTTCTAGCATATTGCTCCTGATTTGCCTGGTTCCTACTATTGACACGACCTCTATTGTGTGAAACGTTCGCATCAACTTCTGTTTTCTGGGCTAGTGTGTGAATCTGCGCTGTTAAAAGGCTTAAGCCTTTCTGTAAGCCTTCTTCTATCTGCTTCCCGATAAAATCTTGCATCGAACTCCGAACTTTGTCTGTTACGCCCGCCACGATTTCCGCCATTACTTCTTGATCGTCTGTATTTACCGTCTGTCCGTGTCGAGACTCTTTTGTTCTTACTGCTTCACTACGCCTTACCGCTTCCTCATCCACTGACTATGAATTCGATCCAACGGGGTTGAAAACCGTAGGTTCTTTGATTGCGCTTGAGTTTTTGGGATATGCCCCACTTTGGCCGACATCAAACTCCGATTCCCAGATTTTTCATTGCGTCTGCTGACGTTTATTGTTTCGGACATATCCACGAAAGACAGGTTTGTCAGACTACCATGACGTGAACTAGTATTCATATTTGCTAGAAGGTTTTGCGAATTTTGTAATGAATAGGAGGTGGGGAGTGGGTATGTAAACAGGTAAATTAATTGGGAAGTGCTTGGATATGCTGACCCTCGGGGCATGCTCAGCTCTCGGCCGTGCTCAGGGAAATTGCGAGGGTTCAGTGAACCACCAAAAGCCAGCGAAAGGTCCTCCTCATTACAAAAAAATTTTTTTTTCGGAGCCGAGTTTTACAAGTAAACGTAACGGTTGGAGTCCAAGACCGATCCTTGAAGGCTATCGCGAAAGTCGTTATGATTAGCAAATGACATAAAAACAGAGTGGCAGATTGAGAGAGGGGGGAAGACAGATGTTATTTAATTCCCCCCTTGTCCTACCCAACCGACCTCTGCCGATGCCAAGGACCAAATATTTGGCACCAGCCCCTTCACGCTGCCCTTGTACCGCGCTGGATCCGGTTACTCACCTACTAGTAAATTATCTTGCCATAGTGAAATAAATTATTACGCAATGTATACAAAATTGAACTTTATTTACATTATTTGTCTGTATTAAAAATTCAATATCATGAAAGATCAGTGAGCAGTACTTAACAACTTAAACATTATTCATAAATTATTCATATTTAAAATAATTCATATATATATAAACTAACTGACGCTTTATCAAGGATAGACATTATTTTATATTGATTTATTTTGATATTTAATTCCATTATGAATCAATTATGATTTCATTATTATTTCAAAATTAAGTTGGTATTTCTCCCTTTGTAGTTAGTAATTTAGTATTAATATTAAACTAGTTTTAATTCAATATTAGTTTAATATTTTATTTGAATTTTAATGTTAAAATTTAAAATTTTATATTAAATATAAAATTTAGTTTTAATTTAATTTGGAATTACTTTTAAATTAATTTTTATTTAATTTTTGAAATTAATTTCCGATTAAACTTTATCTTATTTTCAGTTACTTTTAATTCCAATGAAACTTTCTTTAATTTTATTGTCATTTAAATTTAGTTTCAAATTTTTTTTTCTTTTTTTTTCTTTTTTTTATATCAGTTTAATTTACTTTAAGCCGTTTAGATATAATTTGAATTTCTCCTTGAAACTTCTTAAAATCTTTTATATCTTTCTTCAATAATATAATAAAAATGAGAAAACTTAAATTTTATTCTCCAGTAATTGTTTCGTTTGTTATTGTTATTTGTTTGTCTCATTATTTTACACTAAAGAGGAAGATATAGCATTTTGTCATAAACCCTAAAGAGATCATTATATGTTAATCATTATAAACAAATCATCTTTGAATATAATTATTTTGTATTTTACATTTTTAAGTAAGTAATTATACTTACTTATTTTTAGATTGCTAAATTAATAATATTTTGCTAAATCGTCTAAACTAAGTAAAAATTAAATTGAAATGTAAGAATATGTTTTACATATTTTCTTCAATAAAGTAATAAACGTTTTTCTATAATTTTACATCTTAATTACTTGTTGTTGTGGTCCTTGTTGATCCCGCTTACTTGTTGTTAGCCTGATGACTTCTTGTATTGTTGGGCTACGTTTTCGATGATGTTTTGATTGCTTGTAAAATTAGAATGATTTCTATATATCCACGCTTGTTGTTTTTGTTGTAAGGGCGAATGATGTAGCCGCCGTTGTGTTCAGCCTTTGGATGAAGACTTGATAGTAATTGGTTTTTTTTGTTTGGGTTTTGTAGTTGATTTAATTCGTAGTATATTATTTCTGTTATTTATTTTTCAAGGCACCTTCAAACTCAATTATCGCAAAATATTTGAAAAAGATCAGATAGCGGCGGTAAAACAATGAGCGGCAAAGGAAAACGTTAATGCTTGCATTATATGCAAATATGCATTCACAATGTTAGGAATTTCGTTTTCCATATATTTATTGCTCGTTGTCTTTAATATATTATTAAATAAATATATTTTATTCCTTTTCATTTATAAAACCTTTATATGTCTATTTTTAATATTTAAGAATTTTCAAACTTTTAATCACAAATTTCTTAATCTTTCAATTGCATCGTCGTTCATTCCTGTTGTATTTCGTCTACTTTAAGTTTTATTAACAATGTTTTAACACTGGATTTTATGGTATTATTAGTTATAATACTACTATATTAGATTGATTGAAAAACATAATACATGCGTTTATGCAACGAACACGAGCGGAAATTATTTTCATATATTCTCACGTTAACTCTTGGTTTGTTATAATGGTTGCTGTAATGTTATGGTTGTTGTTTTTTTCTTTTTCACATTTATTATTCGCCATTATCGCACTGAGTTTTGTTAGCCATTAAAATCTCATTTGTTGATTTTTTTAAAAGAGAATTTTCTCTACGGCTTGTTTTGCGGCCTTTAAAGTTGATGCTATTCTTACTTTTATTTGTTTGAGTATGGAGACGTGAGGCGTGGTACAGGAACAAATAAAAAAAAATGCATATGTATAGTGACTTGTCTCTGCCGTTGCTAAGTTTAAGGAAATTTATTTCTTCGCCTTTTCTCACTATTTGTATAAAACGCATTTTCCCGTAATCTCTTTCACTTAATAATCGTTTGTAGATTAATTTTGCGCACTCAGGTTCATTTTCATCAAAGTGCGCGACCTCAAGCCAATTAACTATAATGTAAATTATTTCAACATGAGTTAATTTTATGTACGTTAATTTAGAAACTTCCTCGTTATTTCTCCATAGCACACTTGTTAATAGTCATTTTATTGCCTATTTCACTGGAACCGGCAAATTTTTTCCTTTAGCGCAACGCGCTATCTTTTCCCGACTACACCGCTCGACTTGTTGAAACTCACTGCTATTCTTTCATGAGAAGAAAACTGTTCTGTTTTCTTCTCATTCCGTTTTTTCTTTATTTTTTTTCTTTTTTTTTCGCTTATCGCCGAGGTGGCGTGATCTTGTTCATACAAAAAAAATCTTCCCGAATGTTCTGACTAGCGATAATTCGAACTTGACTATTCGATTCTCGCGGATGGTGGTGTTCAACAAGCCACCTCGGCGGTTTTGAGAATGATACACCGGGTGTTAGGTAAACTTCATTCTTTCTACCCGGCATACCGCTCGGCATTCGGCGAACCTCACAATTTGACACCGGTGTGTGAAATTGAACCACCTTCCTATTTTGCGTGCTACCTTCGGGACCTGATTCCTTTTTACTTGCTATACTCCTTGTACGATTAGCAATGGGCATATTTATGCCCATATATATATATATATATATATATATATATATATATATATATATATATATATATATATATATATATATATATATATATATATATATATATATATATATATATATATATATATATATATATATATATATATATATATATATATATATATATATATATATATATATATATATATATATATATATATATATATATATATATATATATATATATATATATATATATATATATATATATATATATATATATATATATATATATATATATATATATATATATATATATATATATATATATATATATATATATATATATATATATATATATATATATATATATATATATATATATATATATATATATATATATATATATATATATATATATATATATATATATATATATATATATATATATATATATATATATATATATATATATATATATATATATATATATATATATATATATATATATATATATATATATATATATATATATATATATATATATATATATATATATATATATATATATATATATATATATATATATATATATATATATATATATATATATATATATATATATATATATATATATATATATATATATATATATATATATATATATATATATATATATATATATATATATATATATATATATATATATATATATATATATATATATATATATATATATATATATATATATATATATATATATATATATATATATATATATATATATATATATATATATATATATATATATATATATATATATATATATATATATATATATATATATATATATATATATATATATATATATATATATATATATATATATATATATATATATATATATATATATATATATATATATATATATATATATATATATATATATATATATATATATATATATATATATATATATATATATATATATATATATATATATATATATATATATATATATATATATATATATATATATATATATATATATATATATATATATATATATATATATATATATATATATATATATATATATATATATATATATATATATATATATATATATATATATATATATATATATATATATATATATATATATATATATATATATATATATATATATATATATATATATTAAATTACAAAAATCTCTATATGGATTGAAACAAAGTCCAAGCTGTTGGAATCACAGACTCAATGATAAATTACTTGAGATAGGATTTAAAATATCTCGACATGATTACTGTTTATATATAAAGAATGAAAACAATTATATAATGTATTTACTTATTTATGTGGACGATGTATTAATCGCTGGAAGCAATATGGAAGATATTATAAAAGTAAAGACTAAACTATCGAATGTGTTCCAAATGTACGATTGCGGCCAATTGAAATATTACCTTGGTATAAAAGTTGATTACGACAAAGATAAAGGCGTTTTGTGTTTAAGCCAAGAAGCAAGTATCAATAAGATCCTAACCAAATTTGGAATGGCTGAATGTAATGGTATTGATTCACCTATAGAAAAAGGATTACAATTACCAGTCAAGGTAGATGGAAGAAATAACCAACCGTACCGTGAACTTCTAGGAAGTCTAATGTATATAATGTTATCCAGTCATCCGGATATTTGCTTCTCTTTTGGATTTATGGGACGATACCAAGAGAATCATGGAGAAAATCATTGGACAGCTCTCAAGCGAATTCTAAGATACCTAAAAGAAACAAAATCATTGAAATTGAAATATGAAAGCAATACCGAGGATGACGAAATCCTGGTAGGATATGTAGATGCGGATTGGGCATATTGGTGACAGAAATATTGATGACAGAAAATCAACTAGTGGATATATTTTCTATGTTTACGGATGCCCAAATTCCTGGGCCTCGAGCGAAGCAGAATACGCCGCGTTGAGTATTGCCATATCAGAAGGTTTATGGTTAAAAGGAATACTAACTGAAATGAATGTTTTGAAAGAAGATCAATCACTTTTAATGTATGAAGATAATAATGGATGTATAGCGATGGCCAAAAATATGGAATCGAAAAGGTCCAAACACATTGATATTAAACATAATTTTATTAGAGATCATATTCTCAGAGGTAATGTGAAAGTCCTTCATGTATCAACAAAGAATCAAATAGCTGATATTCTTACGAAAGCATTGGAGAAAAATAACTTCATAGCAATTAGAAATTTATTAAAATTATCTAATTGAGAGCGGGTGTTGTTATACACTCTCTACTGTGCTGAAAATAAAAATACAATTATATGTTTATTGTATTGTTTGTTGAATCAAAATAATTTTCAAATTTTTGAATTCTGATAAAAACTCTAATATTGTAAACCACATTTTCCCAAATAAATAAAACAATTGAATTTTTAAATATTTATAAGCTTCAATCAATAACAGCCCTGTTTCTTCAAGTCATATAGGTTTTCTTCTTCACTTATTGGTATTAGGTTTCTGTCATATATTATTCCTTTACAAGAATTAAGTGAATAATGAAAAGATGTGGAAATGGGCATAAGCCACCGAAATTTTTGGAGTTTATGAACTTGTTGGCAATATTTTCCGATTTAGTTAAGATTAGTATACCGCCGTCCCGAATTAAACTGATAGATTCCATTTGAGTGCTGATGCTGTCAATAGCTTTTTTAATTGCGAAAACACTAAACGAATTTGATGGTTTACTTGGATCGGTTGAAAGAACCAGGACGAATTTAGGATCTGATGTCTTGTTAGTAGAATACGGTACTTGTGACGACGGGTTTTTCATTGTTTTCTTTTCGCTAGGCACTGAGACTAATTATTAAAGGTTCAGAAAGGATTTCAAACCGATTCCCCGAAGGGAACGGTGAAGAAGTAGTCATGTTTTTAATGGCTCACCACTAAATGTATAGATCAAATTACGCCTGAATTCAAAAATTCATATACAAAACTAGCGAAAGAAGGAGGCGGAATGATACAACAAAATTACTAGAGTATGGGGTGCTAAGTCGAGATTTATGACCGAACGATACGAACGCTAGATGAAGAATGCAGAAAATCTTGTATATTGTCATAAATTCGTAGTAGCATCTTCGCGGACATTCCAGAAAAGACAGCGACATCTAGTACACAAAACTATCAGAGCCACTAAATGTCACCACATCTATTAAAGATAACAATTAAAAACTAGTAACCAAATGCTACAGCCTTCGATCTCATGGTGGATAATCTGTCAATTTCAACACCTTTGCTGAGCTGAACACATTGTAAGGCAAACTACTCTTTTAAGTGATGAAAAATTGAAGCTAATCAGTCCCGATAAAAGTTTTAATTATCATTTAAGCAACATGCGATTTTAACTTATTCTAGACACCCATACGAATAGTTTGAGACTACTCCTACCAAATTTCTATCGACCAGTGTGGAGGTATTTGCATTGTATGGTGAAAAATTCTCTTAACACAAGTCAAGGAATAATGTCGATAAAAGCTTCAAATATCATTTAAGCAACATGAGAGCTATTTTAGTTTATTCCCTAAATAAACTAAAAGACATCCCTACGAATAATTTGGGACTATTCTCGTCAAATTCCTACCGACCACTTTTGAGATATTGGCATTGAATTGTGAAAGAAATCTCTTAACCCAAGTCAAAGAATAGTTTCGGTAAAAGCTCCAAATATCACTTAAGCAACATGCGAGATATTCATTCCTATTCTACACATTCCTACTAATAATTTGAGACTACTCTCGTCCAATTCCTATTGACCAGTTTTAAGATATTTGCATTGAATTGTGTAACATTTTTTGTATTCAGTTTTCATATTAAACAATTTTCTAGAGAGAAATAATACGATAATGTAATAAAAAAATATAATTACAACGAATAGTTTGAGACTACTACTACCAAATTTCTATTGATGAGTGTGAGGATATTTGCATTGTATGGTGAAAAATTCTCTTAACACAAGTCAAAGAATAATGTCGATAAAAGCTTCCAACATCATTTGAGCAACATCCTTACGAATAATTTGGGACTACTCTCGTCAAATTCCTATTGACCAGTTTTGAGATATTTGCATTGAATTGTGAAAGAAATCTCTTAACACAAGTCAAAGAACAGTCTCGGTAAAAGCTCCAAATATCACTTAAGCAACATGCGAGCATTTCTAGCCTATTCTACACATTCTTACGAATAATTTGAGGCTACTCTCGTCAAATTTCTATTGACCAGTTTTAAGATATTTGCATTCAATTGTGAAATATTTTTTGTATTCAGTTTTCATATTAAACAATTTTCTAGAGAGAAATAATACGATAATGTAATAAAAAATATAATTACAACGAATAGTTTGAGACTACTCCTACCAAATTTCTATCGACGAGTGTGAAGATATTTGCATTGTATGGTGAAAAATTATCTTTACACAAGTCAAAGAATAATGCCAATAAAAGCTTCAAATATCATTTAAGCAACATGAGAGTTTTTAGTTTATTCCAGACATCCCTACGAATAATTTGGGACTACTCTCGTCAAATTCCTAACGACCAGTTTTGAGATATTTGCATTGTTTTGTGAAAGAAATCTCTTAACACAAGTCAAAGAATAGTCTCGGTAAAAGCTCTAAATATCACTTAAGCAACATGCGAGTAATTTTTTAGGGGGAGAGGAGAGAAAGAGAATGGGCAGTGCGTTTCTTGGAGGGAAATGCAAATAGGGTTTAAATTATTAATAAGAATTTGGAGGTTATTGAAGTTATGGAGGAAACCTTTAACATTCCATTGCAGAACACTAAACACATTCATGTAGAAATTCTCAGACAATTGTATACTTCATATACAATGAAGAATATTGGTAGAAAGTGTCGAGGAAAAATATTGAGAGAGGTCAGGATTTGTCAGGAATGAGAGAGTTAGGTTGTAAACGGGTCGAGGGGTTATTTTGGTTGCTGGTGCGATGCATTTCAAAGACCGATACATCTTGTGGTACATTCTCAATTGAAGAAGAAGGATTATGTAGGCAATGATCGATGTAATTATGATCGGTGTTGGAGAGTTGGAATGATTCGGTGAGTGAATCAGGGTAGGGAGAAAATTCGGAAGTAGTGAGATTGTCGGTAGACTCATTATTAGAGAGAGGTAAATTAATAGATGATTGACGATGTGTTTTTAAGTAAGTTTTATGTTCTGCGGAGGAAACCGGTGTACAAGGAGAGTGAAGGTTTTATTATGAGAGATGGTGAGAGGTGGTTGTGAATTTAGTTTCAGCAGAAGAGCGAGACTTGAAAACATTATGTGGAGAAGAAGAAGAGACTTTGAAGTTTTCTATGTATTCTATATTATATACTTCATTGAAGGTTATGTTATTTTTTAAAATTTCTGAGTAACGGGGATTTTCAAAATATGTTTTTACTGGAGATATTATGGGCAATTGGGGTCGGATGAATAGTCTCCCAGGCAATTGATACACATAACTCTGCTGCAGGGGTGTTGGTTATGAAGTAAAAAGACTATAAGTTACGCAGGATTAGTTATTTTTACAAAATTTTTGTGTATGTCCAAGTAATTGGCAGTTCTTGCACCTCCTAGGGTTTGGGAAGTACTCTTTAACCATAACGGGGTACCAAACAATATCAATTTTTTTCCGGTAGTTTGTAACAATTAAAGGTGAGAAGAATAGCACCTGTGGGTACTCTTTTGTTGTCCATTAATTTTGAGTATTTGTATACGTTAGTGTTGTTATACACTCTCTACTGTGCTGAAAATAAAAATATAATTATATGTTTATTGTATTGTTTGTTGAATCAAAATAATTTTCAAATTTTTGAATTCTGATAAAAACTCTAATATTGTAAACCATATTTTCTCAAATAAATAAAACAATTGAATTCTTAAATATTTATAAGCTTCAATCAATAACAGGTTATGGGCTTATCTGAGAAGAATACAAGTATCCAGCAAATCAATGGAACGAACTTCGATAATTGGAGGTTTCGTGTGGAGAAGCATCTGTCTTCGATAGGTTGTATAAAAGCTGTAAGAGAGACAGCACCTATTGGAGAAGCTGAGAAGTCAGCATTTACTAAATTGGATGCATTGGCCTAAGATGTAATCATATCGTTCATACTTGATGATTACATTGAATACGTTAGAGAAAAGAAAACAGCCAAGGAAATATGGGAGAATTTAGAGGCAACTTTTGAAAAGAAATCTGCATTAAATCAAACACTGATAAGAAAATAATTAGCAAAATTAAGATTACGTGGAGGTCAGGATATGAATGGTCACATTTCATTACAATGGTGACCATTCACCATATTACAATGGTCATATTTTAAAATTCGACTCACTAATTCGTCAACTGAAGTCTACAGGAGCTAAACCAGAAGTAGCACATATAGTATGACAATTGTTTGTGACCCTCCCGGAATAGTATGATGCTGTAGTAACGGCTCTTGAAAATTTGTCAACTGAAGAATTAACAGTATCCGTGGTTAAACAACGTTTACTAGTAGAAGAAGCAAAGAAGAAACTAAGGCAAACCGAAATAATTGTAGAAAAACTTACAGCTTTCAATACTAAAACGAAAGGAAGAAAATTCAACTTTAAATTTAATGGAAAATGTCACAAATGCGGACGGTATGGACATATGAAAAAGGACTGTTGTGTTAAAGAAACAAAAACAGCCACCGATTCAAGTATAAGTTTTATGGCAGATTTGAACATTAATTCATAAAACAGAAGAAATGAAATAATATTCGCATTGGATTCAGGAGCAACAGATCACTTTGTCAAGGACATCACAATATTTACAACCTTGAAGGACCTTGATCATCCTAAACTTATAACGTTGCAAAAGACGGCGACTTCGTTACAGTACAAAAGTTTGGCACAATTGAAGGAGTAAGTAATACTGGAACTAATTTAAATCTTAAAGATGTGTTATACAGTCCACATTTTCGAGAAAATCTCTTCTCTGTCACAAAAATTGTAGAAGCTGGTATTAAGTAAATTTTAAAAAGACTGAAGCAATTCTCCTAAAGAATGGACGTATAATAGCAACTGCTAAACGTGCTGGAAATTTATTTGAATTTAAAATAAAAACACAGAAATCCATGTCAAATTTAAGCAAAGAGGATGCAAGTCTATTATGGCACAAAGGAATGGGTCATATAAGTAAACAAAATTATAATGAATTAGTAACCCATGATATGATAATAGGCTTACCGAAAGATACTTATAATGATTTCTGTGATGTCTGTGTACAAGCTAAACCATGCCGCGAACCTTTCTAAGATACGCGAACAAGAGCTACAAGACCGACTGAACATATTCATTCGGATGTATGCGGTCCTATAACCCCAACAACTTATGATGGAAATAATTATCTAGTATCCTTCATAGATGACTACACACATTTTGCTTATGTTTACTTATTAAAAAGGAAATCAGATGTTGCAAAAAAATTTAAAGAATATAACGCATTAGTCAATGCTAAATTTGGTGTTATATTGTCCACGTTAGCAATAGATCAAGGACGGGAATACAAATCAAACGAGTTGCAATTATACTGCAAGGACAAAGGGATACAAATAACAGAAACTATTGCTTACACTCCTCAACAAAACGGAGTTGCAGAAAGATTTAATCGAACTTTAATTGAGAAAGTACGTGCTTTAATGATTGAACCTGGAGCTACAAAGTTTTTATGAGGTGAAGCTGTATACATCAGCGTATATTTAATTAATAGAAGCACAACAAAAGCGATAAGCTCCAACAAAACTCCGGGTGAGATGTGGTTTAACAAGAAACCAGATGCAACAAAGTTGGAAGTTTTCTGTTGCAGTGTATATGCATGGATCCCAAACCAGAAAAGAAGTAAATTGGATCCAAAAAGTAATGACTATATAATGGTGGGATATTGTCATAACGGTTAGATTGTGGGACAAAAGAAACCAAAAAATTGTACTTGCTCGTAATTGTCGATTTAATGAAATAGAAATCCCATACAAAAATATAGAAAAAGGGAGAGATAAACTAATTAATATTATACATCGAAATGATCAAATTATAGACAATCAATATGATAGTTTAAATAACGAGAGAAACGAACAAGAGGGGAAGATTGACAGTGGTGTTGTTTCAATTGAAAATTCTAGTCAAGGCATAGCACAAAATTTAACTTCAGAAATTCAAAACTCTCAAGTCCCTGAACTAAGAAGAAGCTCACGCGAACGGAAGCCTCCGAGAAGGTTCACAAGCCTTTATGATTCAAACTTTGAAGCAATAAATGAAGACATTCTAAGTTGTTATTCAGAAATAAAGAACTCCCCGAATCGAAATAAATGGCTTGAAGCTATAAAGGATTAGCTTAAATCAATGGAAGATAATAAAGTATGGAAAATAATACAGAAACAAGATAATAAAAAACTATTAAAAACTAGATGGTGTTTCTCAAATAAAACAAATGAAGACGGAGGATCGGTACGATTTAAGGCAAGATTAGTTGCAAAAGGATATTTACAAAAATATGGCATTGATTATAATGAAACCTACTCTCCGGTAGCCAAATTGAGTATGATGAGATTAATTTTGGCTATAGGTGTCAAAAGGAAATACATATTTTATCAACTTGATGTCACAACGGCCTTTTGACATGGAAATCTTGATCTTGAATTCTTGATCTTGAATTTATATCTTGAATTTGGTCTTCATCTTGAATTTATATTGAACCTCCTGATGGTTTGGAGATACAACCAGGAATGGTTCTTAAATTACAAAAATCTCTATATGGATTGAAACAAAGTCCAAGCTGTTGGAATCACAGACTCAATGATAAATTACTTGAGATAGGATTTAAAATATCTCGACATGATTACTGTTTATATATAAAGAATGAAAACAATTATATAATGTATTTACTTATTTATGTGGACGATGTATTAATCGCTGGAAGCAATATGGAAGATATTATAAAAGTAAAGACTAAACTATCGAATGTGTTCCAAATGTACGATTGCGGCCAATTGAAATATTACCTTGGTATAAAAGTTGATTACGACAAAGATAAAGGCGTTTTGTGTTTAAGCCAAGAAGCAAGTATCAATAAGATCCTAACCAAATTTGGAATGGCTGAATGTAATGGTATTGATTCACCTATAGAAAAAGGATTACAATTACCAGTCAAGGTAGATGGAAGAAATAACCAACCGTACCGTGAACTTCTAGGAAGTCTAATGTATATAATGTTATCCAGTCATCCGGATATTTGCTTCTCTTTTGGATTTATGGGACGATACCAAGAGAATCATGGAGAAAATCATTGGACAGCTCTCAAGCGAATTCTAAGATACCTAAAAGAAACAAAATCATTGAAATTGAAATATGAAAGCAATACCGAGGATGACGAAATCCTGGTAGGATATGTAGATGCGGATTGGGCATATTGATGACAGAAATATTGATGACAGAAAATCAACTAGTGGATATATTTTCTATGTTTACGGATGCCCAAATTCCTGGGCCTCGAGCGAAGCAGAATACGCCGCTTTGAGTATTGCCATATCAGAAGGTTTATGGTTAAAAGGAATACTAACTGAAATGAATGTTTTGAAAGAAGATCAATCACTTTTAATGTATGAAGATAATAATGGATGTATAGCGATGGCCAAAAATATGGAATCGAAAAGGTCCAAACACATTGATATTAAACATAATTTTATTAGAGATCATATTCTCAGAGGTAATGTGAAAGTCCTTCATGTATCAACAAAGAATCAAATAGCTGATATTCTTACGAAAGCATTGGAGAAAAATAACTTCATAGCAATTAGAAATTTATTAAAATTATCTAATTGAGAGCGGGTGTTGTTATACACTCTCTACTGTGCTGAAAATAAAAATACAATTATATGTTTATTGTATTGTTTGTTGAATCAAAATAATTTTCAAATTTTTGAATTCTGATAAAAACTCTAATATTGTAAACCACATTTTCCCAAATAAATAAAACAATTGAATTTTTAAATATTTATAAGCTTCAATCAATAACAGCCCTGTTTCTTCAAGTCATATAGGTTTTCTTCTTCACTTATTGGTATTAGGTTTCTGTCATATATTATTCCTTTACAAGAATTAAGTGAATAATGAAAAGATGTGGAAATGGGCATAAGCCACCGAAATTTTTGGAGTTTATGAACTTGTTGGCAATATTTTCCGATTTAGTTAAGATTAGTATACCGCCGTCCCGAATTAAACTGATAGATTCCATTTGAGTGCTGATGCTGTCAATAGCTTTTTTAATTGCGAAAACACTAAACGAATTTGATGGTTTACTTGGATCGGTTGAAAGAACCAGGACGAATTTAGGATCTGATGTCTTGTTAGTAGAATACGGTACTTGTGACGACGGGTTTTTCATTGTTTTCTTTTCGCTAGGCACTGAGACTAATTATTAAAGGTTCAGAAAGGATTTCAAACCGATTCCCCGAAGGGAACGGTGAAGAAGTAGTCATGTTTTTAATGGCTCACCACTAAATGTATAGATCAAATTACGCCTGAATTCAAAAATTCATATACAAAACTAGCGAAAGAAGGAGGCGGAATGATACAACAAAATTACTAGAGTATGGGGTGCTAAGTCGAGATTTATGACCGAACGATACGAACGCTAGATGAAGAATGCAGAAAATCTTGTATATTGTCATAAATTCGTAGTAGCATCTTCGCGGACATTCCAGAAAAGACAGCGACATCTAGTACACAAAACTATCAGAGCCACTAAATGTCACCACATCTATTAAAGATAACAATTAAAAACTAGTAACCAAATGCTACAGCCTTCGATCTCATGGTGGATAATCTGTCAATTTCAACACCTTTGCTGAGCTGAACACATTGTAAGGCAAACTACTCTTTTAAGTGATGAAAAATTGAAGCTAATCAGTCCCGATAAAAGTTTTAATTATCATTTAAGCAACATGCGATTTTAACTTATTCTAGACACCCATACGAATAGTTTGAGACTACTCCTACCAAATTTCTATCGACCAGTGTGGAGGTATTTGCATTGTATGGTGAAAAATTCTCTTAACACAAGTCAAGGAATAATGTCGATAAAAGCTTCAAATATCATTTAAGCAACATGAGAGCTATTTTAGTTTATTCCCTAAATAAACTAAAAGACATCCCTACGAATAATTTGGGACTATTCTCGTCAAATTCCTACCGACCACTTTTGAGATATTGGCATTGAATTGTGAAAGAAATCTCTTAACCCAAGTCAAAGAATAGTTTCGGTAAAAGCTCCAAATATCACTTAAGCAACATGCGAGATATTCATTCCTATTCTACACATTCCTGCTAATAATTTGAGACTACTCTCGTCAAATTCCTATTGACCAGTTTTAAGATATTTGCATTGAATTGTGAAACATTTTTGTATTCAGTTTTCATATTAAACAATTTTCTAGAGAGAAATAATACGATAATGTAATAAACAATATAATTACAGCGAATAGTTTGAGACTACTCCTACCAAATTTCTATCGACCAGTGTGAGGATATTTGCATTGCAGGGTCAAAAATTATCTTTACACAAGTCAAAGAATAATGTCGATAAAAGCTTCAAACATCATTTAAGCAACATCCCTACGAATAATTTGGGACTACTCTCGTCAAATTCCTATCGACCAGTTTTGAGATATTTGCATTGTTTTGTGAAAGAAATCTCTTAACACAAGTCAAAGAATAGTCTCAGTAAGAGCTCTAAATATCACTCAAGCAACATGCGAGGTATTCTACCCTATTCTACACATTCCTACGAATAATTTAAGACTACTCTCGTCAAATTCCTATTGACCAGTTTTAAGATATTTGCATTGAATTGTGAGAGATTCTTTGTATTCAGTTTTCATATTAAACAATTTTCTAGAGAGAAATAATACGATATTGTAATAAAAAAATACAATTACAAGATACTACCACACTATATATGACAAGTATCTATTGTTAAATTATACTTTCTATAAGATTTTACAAATATTTATAATTTTGCAATTTTGCAAAACTATATATGTTTCTTCGATAGCTTATTTTTATCTCGTGGAGATCAGGTTTTTAATGGTATTTGAACATCGTGCCTACATTTATTTCTTCCGCTGTTTATGTGGGGTAAATGGTTATTGCAATGATGGCCGGGATGAGTTAACCGGGTGAATGAATGGGGTTGATGAAACTGAATATCGATGAATAGAATAGATGAATGCATGCTAATGTCACGGGATATTGATGAATTAGAAGGAGCACACGATGGGATAGGAAAAAGTCGGGATCTGCCAAGTTTAAATCCTGGAACCGATTTCATATCGATTTTATATCCTTGGTCGGGGTGACTGTTTCCCAGGCAGTCAACAACGCGTGAAAATTTATGAATATCGGGTTCTCCACATTGTTCTCTGGTTGAAGGTGGAGGCGGACCACCGTATCCCTGCCCCATCGGCTGGTTGACAATTGCAGCTCCCGTACCAACGAGGCGGAAATCTCTGACATATTGCAGCCTGTCGAATAAAGCCCGATGATAGACAAAACCGCTAGCCGATTGAAAACGCACCATCGCAGTGGGCTTTAAGATTAAGGGGGAAGTTCATCAGAGTTAAGAGAGGTGTGTAAAGGCTCGTGCGAAAAGGCTAGACAGTTAAGGCAGGACCGCAATTGGCGGGCGCGGTGAAAGCAGTGAAAAGTGAAGGCACGACTTCAACACATGCCTGCCTTTACAGAGTCGGCAGGTTAACACCTCCGACCGTGACATCGCAGGAGGCTTTTGCTTAATCAATCCAGGCTTGCCGATGAGGGCTGATGGTTTATTGGATGGTTGCTGGTGGTTTGACGTGGTGGTGGTGCTGGTTTGACGTCAGCCTGGGAATGCTTCCATTTATGGCGTTGTTGGAATTCATGAAGGTATTCGTTCTTCCATCTCATGCAGAACTGTTGATACATCGCCTTAACTCGTTGCCATCTGTTGATGAAACTTAAAGGAGAAGTTAGAAGTTCTGGCTCTGACGGTGTCAGTATAGGACCACCTATAAGGAAGTGACCTGGAGTTAGAGGCTGCGGATCGGAGGGATCTTCGGATATATTGGAAAGGGGTCTAGAATTTAGGCAAGCCACAATTCGGGAAAGGATTGTTGAGAATTCTTCAAAAGTAAAACGCATATTACCAACAAATTTGCGAAAGTGCAGTTTGAAGCTTCATACTCCAGCTGCCCAGAGACCGCCCATATGGGGTGCAGCAGCGGGGATGAAGTGCCACGTTACCTGGTGATGAGTATATTCAGAGATGATTGCTTTTTGAGTTTCTTGGAGAGTGAGTTCCTAGTCTCGTCTGATGGCTTTGGCTGCGCCAACGAAGTTTTCCCCATTGTCAGAATAGATGTCTCTGGGGCAACCGCGACGAGAAATGAATCGATTGAATGCTGCTAAGAAGGTCGGTGTCGATAAATCACTGGTGGCTTCGATATGAATGGCTTTCGTTGCGAAGCAGACGAAAATGCACACGTATCCTTTCATTATCAGGCAGGCTCGGCCAGTATAGTTCTTGATCTCAAACGGCCAACCGAAGTCAAGGCCAGTAGCAGCGAAGGGGCGCGATAGTGCTGTCCTTTCGGGGGGGGGGGGGGGGGAGCGCTGCCATCAGCTGATTTAGTAGGCGTTTCTTGTGAAGCACGCAAGTTGTACATTGGTGAATAATGGATTTCACCAGGTTCTTGGCCTTTGGGATCCAATATTGCGTGCGAATCAAACGTAACGTTAATTGATTTCCGCCCTGAAGACTTAAAGCGTGAATGAATTTCACTAAGAGTCGAGCAAATGAAGCATTATACGGCAAAATGAGCGGGTGGCGTTCGTCGTAAGAAAGCGCGGCGCAGGCGGCCAGTCGACCACCAACTCGTAGCAATCCATCGGAGTATAAAAAGGGGTTGAGTGAGAGAATTGTTATTTTAGCACTGATGGGGGTTTTTGCATGAAGCGCGCGAAGTTCGTCAGCATAATGCATTCGTTTGAGCCATCACATTTAGTCGCATTTTGACGTGATGGATTTCAGTTGATCGTATATTCAACGATTTGTTGAGGATTCGGAAGGTTGATTGGTAACGTAGGTGACAATGGTGATAAAACCAGTACACATAGGCCAATACTCGTAGAGCTCGAGGAATGGAGGAGAATCGATCCAGAATATCTTCGGATGGCATATGCACAAAATTAGTGAGGACCGGTTTCAATTCCAAATCAGTGTCTGTGCCAGTGCGTTTCTTCACTGCGCAACCAGTCTGGGCCTTGCCACCACAGCATTGAATCGCGTAATTCCAGTGGATAGATTCCCCGGGTAGCTAGGTCTGCAGGATTTTCTTGTGATTCTACATGAGCCCACTTTGACGCATCTGCAACATCAAGGGTTTTAGCCACTCGGTGGAATCAGGCCAACAGAAAACCTGATATTTGGGTAAATCGTGGTGTGGCAACAAGGCATTTAACATTTCGGTTGTGAGAACACCTCCATTCAACTCGAGTCGAGGCAATGATACGCTTTTAATCGGAGCAACTCGAGTTTTCGCGTACAGGGGGAGACACGTATCTGTCCATGGTTCTGGATACGAATGTCAATCGCGCTAGCGTAAGCTTTCTCAGAGGCATCGCAGAAGGCATGTATCTGCACAACACTGGTTGGGGTGTAGTGAATCCAACGTGGAATTTTGATACTTCTGATTTGATGATAGCGCCGTATAAAGTTTAGCCATTGGTTGAGTGTCTGATTGTGGAGGGGTTCGTCCCAGCCGGTTCCGTCAAGCCATACTTGTTGCATTAAAATTTTTGCTTGAATGATAATTGGGGCAAGCCATCCAGCGGGATCGAATATTTTGGCAATGATGGAGAGCATTTCTCTCTTGGTGTAGGAGGAGGATATTTCTGCAAACTGCCCTTCAATATTAAAGGAATCAGTTTTCGCGTTCCGACGTAAACCGAGAGTTTTATTCATGCTGATATCCTCTAACTCAAGAAAATCTTGATGTAGCAGATCTTGAGAAGGGATTCCTGCGAGAAGTTGAGGGTTATTTGCTGTCCAATTCCGTAGTTCAAATCCTGCAGATAGCAGGGCCGATTTAAGTTCATCACGGGTTTGGAGCGCCGTACTGATGTCATGAGCACCACATAGAGCCTCATCAACGTACATGGCGTTTTTAATACCCAGGAGGAGATTGGGAACGTGTCTGCTACGTCGTCAGCTAGTTGATGAAGTGTTTTAATAGCCAAATACAGAACACAATTGACGCCAAACGTCACGGTACGAAGTTCGAAGTCTTTGATTTCGCCATTCGGAGAATCACGAAAGATGATACGTTGATAACGCGATTGTTCAGGATTCACTCGGATTTGTCGATACATCTTGGTAATATCTCCATTGAATACGTATTTGAAGCAGCGCCATTTGAGAATAAGGAATGTGAGATCAGCTTGCAGGGGAGGGCCAGGAACGTCATTCAAACTCATTGAATGTCATTCAAGCCCATTGGAAGTGTGGGATGAGGCGTTAAAAACTATTCTGATTTTGGTTGTGCTGCTTTCTGATTTGATTGCCGCATGATGGGGCAAATAGTATGAGCCCATTTCTGATGTGATTTTTGAAGATTTAACAGGATTCATGTGAATGATGTGGGAATATTCTCGGATCACGGAGTCGTATAACTCTTTGAAGTAAGGGGTTTTGAGTATTTTCGTTTCAAGTTTTTTTCGTTTCAAGTTGGGGTGACCTTCTTTAAAAGGCAGTGTGACTATATATCGACCATCTTCTCCTATTTGGGTCGTACTGCGATATAAATCTTCACAAAATTGTTCTGCGTGTGTAACCCGAGGTTTCGTGGGGATCTCTTCTAGTTCCCAGAATCGAGAAATTTGTTGATCGAGTGCTATTTCATTATAAAACGATACTCGCTTCGTGAGCGCGGGAGAATGAGGGGGTTTTTAAGAAACCGGGCCTAGAAGTATCCAGCCGAATATAGTTTCTTGTGCCATCAATGAGCCAGCTATGTTTCTTTTAATACTTTCGCGCATGATGGGAGGATATAAATCAGCTCCAATTAAAACATCAACTTGATCACTCTCATCAAAGTGATCATCAGCGAGTGGTAAATTCGGTAATGTTTTTCGAAGCTTCGGAGCGAGCGTACAGGTCGGAAGATTCCTGCTTTAACTTGCTAAAATTAAAGCCTTGGTTTCGATTGATATGTTCGGAGTGCGAGGTGAGCCGAGATGGAAGCTGCAGATTTTGCTAATATTTGCGGTTACCGTTGTAACGAACTCCTGTTTAAAACAGGCTCTGGATTGCTTTGGACTTCCTCTGCTCTATCTGCCGCCGGGCTCAGGGAAAATGGGGCGGGCCTTTTCCAGCGTAAATACATGAATTTGTTTAAAAGAAAAAAGTAGCAGAGGAAAAAAGGGGTCAGCGACTATCATGCCGCACCGAAAAGGAGATGTCGCTGCAAATAACAAGAGGCCGAGAGAAACGGATGAGTAACGGGTTAACCGAGAATTAAGGAATGCTTACCATGCCTTATCTGATTCGTTTTAATTATTCATAAAAAGAAACATGTTTATTAAGATTTATCAATTCATTTATTTAGGTAGGAAATTTGGTAGTTTCGTATTCAGAGTGCCAGTCAGGTTTGATTTTAATATAATTCAAATTAGTATAATTAAAATATAATTGTAATTTTTGGTATAATAATTGTTTTATATTTAATTTTTGTCTTTTTTTAATTAAATTCTTTTAAGGTTTCTTTATATCTGTATTAATTCGTATGCAAATTTTTAAACATTTCCTCTTTCTCTTCGTTACGTATTTGGTAAAGTAGTATACAAAAAAATTTCTATTAGAGAAGAAATATTTTATCTATCATATAAATCTGATATAATTTCACTGATATAATTCTGATATAATTTCTGATATGATTTCTTTTTTTTAGTTTCTAATTTTGATCCCCTTTGGGGAGGATCGTTAAAGAGAGAAAAATAATTCTACAAAAATTTTATTTAAATTGATATTTTAGAAAAGTAAATTTATAAAGATAGGGAACTTTAATAAAGTTTTTGTAAAAGCTTACCAAGTTTCGTCGAACTCCTTAGATGGCGCCACCTTCGTGTTCTAAATCTAAAAATAAGTCCATATCGAAACTTTCTCTCTTACTCTCTATCCTATGTATTCAAAACCAGAATCACTTTGGAATTGACAAAAAAGAAACACCAAGACAGAAAATTAAAGTACCGTAAAGTGGTGTATGTAAAACCCGGATACTCTATTTGGAAAATTCATGTTTTGAGAAAAAAAGTTAAATCCCAATAGTGTCTCCGGTATACTAATTGCTTCTACTACCCGGGTATACTATTAGAATTGTGTAATGGATAGGTAGTTAAATACATTACGTGTAACACTTCTGAACTGAAGTAAAAAACCACCACTAACACATTTCAAAAGTGAATGATCTTTATTTTTTGTCGTTTGATAAATTTGACGAAACAGTTAAGTTATAAGTAGACAGTTAAGTGTAATTAAATAGTTAAGTTATCCTTAAAAATAGTTAAATTATTTTCAGTTAATAGTTGAGTTATTTTAAGTAAGTAGTTAAGTAACAAACTAATAAAAAATGCGATTTTTTATATTTTTTCTTGAAGTAAGTTTTTAGTTTTCTTCAGAACTGACACAGTCGTAACAGTCGTTACTAGATTCAGAAAATCCATCATTGCTGTCATCGTCATTAACTAGTTCTATATGCTCGAACTGGAAATCTTCATTTCCCTCCGTTTCTTCTTCAAGGTGACTAGATGCGCCTTCATTTTGTGTGTGATTACTTTCGGAGAATACTTTGAAGCCGGGCATTTACTAGCTAGGTTTTTTCTATACCCTTTATGAGTAAATTCTTCTGGACCTTCATTAAGCCAATCATTACAGACCGATCTCAATGCATTTTTGAATGGAAAGTTTATGGACACATCCAATGGCTGCAAAAATGATGTTGTTTTTAGAGAAATTATTAGTGATTCTGCTTTGCAAAGTATCTTGAGTTTACTTGCTACTTCATCCTTTAGATGACATCCGTAAGAGTCCATTAGAAGTAGTGCCTCATTTTGTTGGAAAAAATATTTGCTTTCCTAGAACATCTCGCAATCCATTGTAACATTAGCTCTGTGGTCATGGATCCACCTAAACTTACTGCAATGTCTATATTTTTTGGTAGGTTAACCTTTGGTATTTTTTTTAAACCTTTAAAAATAACAAGAGTACGTGCTAAAGTTCCAGCAGCCGATATGCATAAGACAACAGTGAATCGATTTTTACTGTACCCTGTGGTCACACCATCGATTTGCTTTTCTCCATGAAAATGTAGTGTTCTACCAAAAGTCATATCAAAATAGCAAGGCGTTTCATCCATGTTGAATATAAATTTTGCAGCAAGGTTATTTGTTTTTTTGTTTAGCAGCTTCTAAAGTTGATGAGTTATTTTTCTTTATTTGATGAGTTATTTTTATTGATGAGTTATTTTTCTTGATTTTTTTAATGAGTATTATTATTTGATGAGTTATTTTTATTGATGCTGACTTTATTTGATGAGTTATTTTTATTGATGAGTTATTTTTCTTGATTTTATTTTATTTCTACGACAAACTCCTCTAATCCACTTTTTACTGCAATAAAATGGTTGGTTTCTATTGGGATTTAAAATATTTTTAGAAATTTTTAACGCTTCACGTCTGAAAGTTGCATAATTAACCCATATTATCCTAGAGGCATCATATGATGCCACCGAAACGCATGGTAAAAAACGCGTGCCAAAAAGTCGTTATAAATACCGTTAGTTCGTGGTGGTTTTATTTCACAAAATACAAGTGTTTCTCTTGTTGAATTCAATTAGTGTTGCTTGAAAAGTGAAGTGGAGAGTGAGTTGTTACGCATTGAAATTGACCGATTTTAAAAATAATTAAAAAATCCGATGTCTACTTTAAAGTAAGTACAATATTATATAAATTTGGAAAAAATACTTTCTTTAGCATATTATTTTCAAAAATATAAGAACTAAATAATATATATATATATAAGCAATTAAAATTAGATTTGTGAAAATAGAAAAGTAAATATGCTTTGATGAATTTTGATGTACTCATATGATGCCGCTAGGAGAATGTTAGTACATTTATATTTTTTTAGACAGTTGTCTTTGGCTGAAATTTTGAATATCCTGGAAGATGAAGACGACGATAACGTTCGGGATATTTTTATTGAACCGACGGATGTGAATATTCTTACAGATGAGGATTCCGATGATGAGAGTGGCGATGTCAATACGTTGTCCAGAAACCAGTTGATGGCACCTGCAGAGCTGAGAAACAGCAAAACGTGCACAAGAGAGCTACTTGCATTAGACATGGATGACAACCCACCTCCGCCTGGAAAGTTACGAAAAGATCACATTGAGTGGCAGAGTGGTGGTAAAAGTGAGCCTGCGATCTTATTTCCACAGGTTGAGGCCGATAATATTGCCGACAATACAATTAGCCATTACTTTGAGCTCTTTTTTGATGATGAAATACTCGGCCACATTATTACAGCTAGTTCGGAATATTCGCAAGAAAAATATTTTGTAGATATTGACGTAAATATAGAAGAGCTCAGAGTATTCATAGCTATTTTGTTGGTATCAGGATACAATCAGTTACCAGGAAAACATATGTACTGGAATACCAGCGATGATTTACGTAATATTGCAATTTACGAAGCTATGAGACGATACTATAAGTTTAACTATAGGTTTGGCTATAGGTTTGATAAAATAATGAAAGCACTTCATTTTCAATCGAATGTTCAACTGGACACAAAGGACAAATTTTCCAAGTTACGTCCACTGATTTCACACATTCAGAAGAAATGCATGGAGAACTATACACCTTCTTCAGCAATATCGCATGATGAAGCAATGGTAGAGTATTTTGGAAAGCACAGATGCAAGCAAGCAATTAGGAATAAACCTATTCGTTACGAATTACAAGAAAATAACTTCGTTACGAATTACAAGGAATTCGGTAAAAAGAAAGGAGGTTATACTGAATGCGCCACTGCGAAGTATTGTAAAAGAAATTTTTTGCTAACCCGCTGGAGGGATAACGCTGTGGTGACTGTCATATCCACATGTTTGGCTGCTGACCCCGAAAGTAGTGTGAAGAGATGGAGTAAAAGTGAACTGAAATATGTTAATGTCAGTATCCCTTACTCCATCCAAATGTATAATAAAAATATGCGTGGTACAGACAGAATGGATCAAAATATAAATGCCTATCGCATATCCATTCGTGGCAAAAAATGGTGGTGGCCATTGTTCACATGGCTTTTGGATGTGTGTGTCCAAAATGCATGGCTCCTCGCTCGACCAAATACCTCCTTGTCTCAATTGGAGTGTCGACGTGAATTGGCAATGTCGTATTTATTGAAATACAAAAATTTACCAAAAGGCGGTGGGAAAAGACCAAAAATTTCTGCTGGAGCTGATGTAGCGCGATTTGATAAAACCGCCCATTTTGTTCGAAAGACGCAAAGTAACAAGCCAAGACGCTGCGCTGGATCTGATTGCACGTCGAGAGTGCGAACTGAATGCTCCAAGTGTAATGTGGGCCTCTGTGTTGAGTGTTTTTTACCGTACCATACTAAATAAAAACTATATATAAATAAAAAAGGTATCTATAAGTGTAAATGAAAACAAATTTTAAGCTTAACTGTAAAAGAAATAATAAATTGTTTATGTTTATCGCAGACAGAACTTTTCTCTTTTGTACACGGATTCGCCTAGAGGCATCATATGATGCCAACCTATAAATCAAAGTTCGCAAAATTTTTTTTACAATATGTTATTTTTTATATGTAATAGGCCGGTGTAGAGTAAACTTAGAAGTTTGAAAACATTTAGATGGATATTTCTTAATTCCGGAGAATACGGGTTAACGATATATTTTTTAGCCCGTTGATTCCGGAACCACTGCATCGTAACTATCTCGATTTCTGGAAATTTTGGCTTGGTCCCTTCACCAGATAGTCGCTTTTTCTCTCGTTTATTATCAATGTTTAACATTTGATTTTCATTACGAATTCATTTTCGAATTTGCACTCTTTGATAACCTGTGTTTTTTTCTAATGAATCGAGCGATTCTCCTCTTTTAACGCGAGCAACAATTTCAAGCTAAACAAACAATTTCAACCGCCTATAAATTATCGCTTCTTTTTAACCGAAACCTACAAACTATTGTAGTTTTTAATTTAAAATTACCAATTGAATGAAAAAAAACAAGGCATACTTTCCTAATATAATATTTAAAAAATTGTGCTTGTAATTTTTGACGACAGATGGCATAAAATAATGTACCCGGGTACATTATTTGGAACCTTTTGTCCATTTAGCATATCCGGGTATTTTATTTGTAGGGGTATAATATTCAGCACATTACGGTATGCGAATGGGAAAAAAATTTAGAGATGATTTCCCAGAAATTAACTCAACAACTAACTCAAAAACTAACTCAATATATATGATCTGTTATTTGTTATGTATAAATAGATAAAATGATCAATATCAATAGAAACACAAAAAAATTTCTGCTGTTGTTGTTGCCGTGCTGCTAAAACTCTCCTTTAGTTGTCTCTGCCGTTTCGGTTATAACTTTTGGTTGTTGTTGTTGATATCGCTCGGTTTTTCTTGCTATCATTTTACTGGTTGTTGTTATCAATTTATATTGTTGTTGTTATAACTTCTGGTTGTTTTACAATTATTAATTTTCCCATGTTTAACATGCTATAAATTTTGTAAATTTTTTCTTTTTTGACGGAATGTATCTGTTCTTTCTTCCAATAATTTATATTCGGCGACCATTCGTTTTCCAATAAAGGGGGTTTTTTCGTGTTTTCTCTTAAGCTGTTTCGTTTTCATAATAGATTTCCTCTTTTTTTATCACTTATAAATTTTTCTCAAAAGTATTTAATTTAAATAATTACTGCATATGCTTTTTTTCTAGGCAAGAGAACAATTTTTTTTCTTTCTCGGAAAGGTGTTCTTTGGTTAAAATTAATAACTTTGACTTAAACTTTGGTTTAAGTTAATTTTCTTTGCGCACATGAACAACCGCGCGAGACCTTTTGCTGAACCTTTTTCTGACAGAATCTATTTTACCTCTCCTCTTCAAGATCAACGATGATCGCCTAACTTTATCCATATGTACTTAAATTGTCACGCCATATTACGGGATTATCGAATGTTCCCTAGTGGTACTTAAATTATATATAAAAAAACAAATTTGGTTTTGCTGAACATAAACAAGTACAGTAAAACCAAAATATTAAGTCCGGCATGGCGAAATTTTCAGCACACGTGCCAGTAAATTATTTGAAAGAAAATAACTACTTTACTGTTATTTTATGACTGCGGGCCGTCGATACTTCTCGATGAAGAAGTGAGTGATGTCGTTGATTGCGCGACATGCATGTGAATGTACTTTTGCAATCGTTTAGTAGATGACAGTGAGCTAAACAATTACTGCAGAATTTTAGTCGTTGTACTGTCGACCAGAGAGCATCTAAATTCATTTCAATGAATCTGGGACATTGTCGAAGAGGGTGGCGGGGTCCTCTGCACAAGTTGCAGTTAGAGTTTTCGTTTGATATGAACGACGGTTCTTCTGTGGTGCAGCGCGTGACGTCGAAGAGGGGAGATTTTGTTGCACGTGAGAGGATTTTTGAATATCTTGAACCGTTTCAAGAGCTTGGAATTGCGCGATTAGAAATCTGTCCATCTCTCTCCATTTCGGAACCTCCCTTTTATCTTCCAACGAATGCTCTCATCGTGATAGAGTTGATTCAGGCAAGCTGGCAGAGCACAAGTGAACGATAATCGCGTCCCAGTTGTCCACATCGACGTCGTATACTTTCAACGCGGACAGACAGTTGTTAATGTCGCGTTGGAGACGCTTGATTTCAGCTCCAGTTTCTTGACGTGGGAGGTTAAGAGGGGTACGTAGCTGCATATTAATCAGGAGGCGTTTGCTCTCATATCGATCGGTGAGATTGTTCCAAGCCTCTTGGAATCCAGCATCAGTCAGGGGAGACTGCTGTACTATTTCCTTAGCCTCACCTTGCGTTTTGAGGTTCAGGTGGAATAACTTCTCCACTGGTGACAAACGACTGTTGCGTATGAACAGGGCTGAAAACATGTCTCGAAATGTTGAAGACGTCGGTATCGCATGGTGGTAAATGAATATTTTAACCAGTGAGAGGGGGGAACGAAGGGGGGTGGAGACTGACGGTGAAAGATCCACTTGTGCTGTTGCAAGATGTTGCAACTCATTGAGTTTTGCCGAAAAACGAACAAAGACATTGTAGCAGCGTCGATATTTAGTTTTGATGACCGTAATGTCTGCTGGGATAGTCGATGAGTCGGACGGCTTATGTTCGCCGGCAACAATATGTTGTAGACAAGAGGTGTACGCCTGCTTTACGTCGCTCCATACTGCCTTCAGTTCTTCCATGTGTGTATTCAGCGCGAAGATGCTGTGCTCGTTTGATCTTGTTTTAATAAATTCAGCCTCAAATTCTTTATGGTTTCAGTCACGTTTATAAATTGAGGTAGGGGGTCCATTTTACATATGAATGGTATCTTTTCTTTATTAAAAGGCAGATTTTCGATTTAAATGTTTTATTTATTTGGTGTTTAAAAATTTGGGAAAATTGTGTAATTGGGGGAGGGGGTAGACGTGTGCGGTGTGGTTGTGCACCGTCTACTTGGTTTAAGAATTTTTATGAAATATTTCTATTTAGAAGATGTACCATAAAGTGTACCGATATTATAATATAGGTATTATATACCGATATTATGTACCAGCGTCATAACTCTACACTAGCGTTCAATTCTGTACTACCGTTCAATTCTGCACTAGCGTTAATTGCGCCAGATTTATGCTTTGACGGCGTAAATTAAATGATGGTGCAGATTAATTGACGGCGCAGTTTAGTTGACGGCGCGGAACGAAGGATCCGATGGCGACTCTTTGAAGTTATGTTTTATAATGATGACTATTCTTATAACTCCTTGATGGTCGGTAATCCGGCTTGATAATCCGGCTCGATTGGACCAAATGTTTCTTAGATAGCTTATTTTTATCTCGTGGTGATCAGGGGGGGGTTTAATGGTATTTGAACATCATGCTTACCTTTATTTCTTCCGCTGTTTATGTCTGGTAAATGGTTATTGCAATGATGGTCGGGATGAATTAACCGGGTGAATGAATGGGGTTGATGAAACTGGATATCGATGAATAGAATAGATGAATGCGTGCTAATGTCACGGGATATTGATGAATTAGAATAGATGAATGCGTGCTAATGCGACTTGACTTTTTACCGGAACTCACTCGAGAGAAAAAAAGAAAATGATGGCGGCGACGCGTTGCCAACCTCTCAATTATGGATAGCTGTAGAGAGGTTGCCAGCAAAAGGTTTTGACGTTAACAATCTAAGAAATACAGTAGAACGAAATTATCCGAAAATCTAAATTTGAATTATCTGCCATGAAGGAAACATTTTCCATCATAATGTAAAACGAAACAAAAAAATTCGTATAGGTTTTGGCTCTCGTCGAATCTGCTTTACTAATTTTCGGGTTTTACTGGTGAGCAGCAATAACTCTATAAAGCACAATATTCAAGAATAAAAAGCAAAACGAATTTTCATTTTCGTTACGTTTAAATTATGTGCCTGATAATTTCAGTCTTAAACCAGTCGTTAATCGAGCAAAATTCTTTAATGTGTTTTGCACAATTTTATTTCCAAGGAAAGAAAGAAATGGTTTGGGTACTTCCTTTCTCTTAGCGAATTATCAAAAAATATATTAAATTCACATAATCGCCGGTTAATTCCATCGAGTTTTCCCCACAAAATATTATTTCTTGATAATGAATGCTCGGAATACCGTAAGACATCATCGGAGATCTACCGACACATCGTGTTAATAATCGTGTTAATAATAATAATAGTGGTTAAAACCACTTCCTCCGAGACTTCCACCACCTAAACCTAGACGTCTGGGCCAACAGCCAACTTTCATCGTAAGTGAATAATTTCGTGACAACAAGAAACAGTTATATTATTAATAAATCTATATGTTAATTATATTATGTATATTACACATTACACACAATAGTATGTTAATCATATCACGTTATTACACACAATAATATTATGCTTGAGCGAATTATAATTTTGAGCGAAGCTCAACGGGGGCAGGATGTCAAGTGCAAAAACGCTGACCTAAAAAAAAATGTGAAAGAGAATATAAAAATAAAATGTGCTTGCTAATTATTGCCTTGACAGCGTTCTTTGTCCTCAGTGACTTTAATTTCTTTTAAATCAGCGGCTTTGCACTTGAAATATGATTCCTTTTTTGCATAATCGACAATTTGTTACAATTGCTAGTTTGCCATGCTTAAGTTGTAATTGTTGTATTATATTTATTATTGATTATATATATCCAACCTATTAACAAATAAAACACAGTCTTCAGAAGTTTCAATAAACAAACAGACCAAAGGAGTTTTAATACGAATTTCTCTGATTCAGTTCATGTACTTAATATCAGAATTAACACACATCAAAAAGGGTATATTCAGTTCAAGTACTGAATATACTAATAACTATATTTCAAAAAATAAAAAAGGATATCCAGTTCAAGTACTGAATATCCAAATAATCATATATCACAACAGGATATTCAGTTCAAGTACTGAATATCCAAATAACTACATACAAAGAATATTCAGTTCAAGTGCTGAATATTTACATAATTTTCCCGAAGTAATATTTAGTTCAAGTACTAAATATTAACTTAATTTTGGTGACGAGATATTCAGTTAAAGTACTGAATATTAACACCCCTTACAGACCATTTTTAGCAACGGGTATGGATTGTACAGGAGACATCATGCTTAAAGCTTCCAAATATCGCGGAAATACTTATTACCAAGGATATATCACGATTTTTACCAAGAACCAAAATGTTGTAAATTTAAATAAAAAATGTATTGTTTTTATTGTATTTAATTGTATGTAATTTATTGTTTTTATTTATGTATATAAAAAGAGGATGAAATTGTTCTCAGTTCGACAGCTCGTTGACGACCTATTTTTTTGTTCGCGATCCAGCCCACCATCTTGCTTAAAAGAGAAATATCTGGAGATGGTACATGGTTGCTTAAATATATAGAGATGGTACATTCCGCCCCCAATGCTGTAACCAGCATGATGGTCCAATTGTGTGTGTATGTGGAGCTGATGAAAAATTCGAACTATCCTTTTCCTCATTATAGATTGGAATTGGCAAACGACAAATTTTTGATATTGATCGTTTGTAGCGACCATTTCCTGTTTGAACCGTTACAACTCGCACAAGTTTGTCATCTCCGGGATGGAGCTCTACAATCCTGCCTAACAACCATTGCTGAGGAGGGAGTCGGTCATCTTTGATCAACACCAATTCATTACGTTGTAAATTCGGTTCCTCACGGCGCCACTTAGGACGAGATAATGCATGATGATAGGATAATACATGATGATGCAAGATGAGATAATGCACCTTCCGGAGGTGAAAGAAGAGAGTCTCCAATTAGTAAATGCCCTGGAGTGAGTACGAATAAGTCGTCTGTGTCAGATGTAAGAGGACATAGAGGTCTCGAATTCAGACACGCCTCGATTCGTACAAGGACTGTAGAAAGTTCTTCATACGTAATTCGACTACTTCCAACTGTTCGCTTCAACTGATATTTCATCGATTTGATGTTGGCTTCCCAGAGCCCACCAAAGTTAGGTGAATGAGGCGGATTGAAATGCCAACGTGTATTCTGTTCTGCTAATCTAGGAACGATTTTGCTTTCTACATCTTTAATAAAATTTGAGTGTCGCCGAAGTGCGGATTCTGCTCCCTTGAAGTTTGTTCCACAATCATGACATAAACCTCGTCTACCGATGAATCGTTGGAGAGCCCACATAAAGAGTTGAGTGGTCATGCCCGTGACAGCTTCCAGGTGGACCGCCTTCGTGGCGAGACAAGTAAAAATCGTGACATATCCTTGGTAATAAGTATTTCCGCGATATTTGGAAGCTTTAAGCATGATGGCTCCTGTACAATCCACACCCGTTGCTAAAAATGGTCTGTATGGCGGATTAACACGATGTGTCGGTAGATCTCCCATCAACTGAGCAGAAACCTTTGGCTTATTTCGAAAGCACACTATGCAATGCTGTAGATGATGTCTTACGGTATTCCGAGCATTCAATATCCAGAAATGTTGTCTGATATGAGCAAGTGTAAGTTGTACACCTCCATGCAGAGTATTCAAATGAGAAATGTCGAGCACTAACCTGGTGAAATGATGATCACTAGGCAGAATCATAAGGTGTTTTTGTCGGTAAGGAAGATTAGAGCGTTGCAGCCGACCACGCGTTCGCATGATCTGGTTGTTATCCAGAAACTGTGATATGCTATTTAATTTGCTGGTGAAAATTCATTCGAATTGATAAGCCGTATTTATTTTTCAAACATGACTTGCTGAACCACAGGTACTATACTAAATAGGCTTTGCTGCAGCTCGTTTGTGGTGATTATTCCGATTATGCGGTTCGATCTGTTGTGCTTGGAAGAGTTGTGCCGAAATCTTGACAACAAAGCTGTTATTCCCAATAATTTGTTAAAGGATGAATACCTTGAAATTATAGATATTTGTGGATAAGTTAAATGCATGTGTAATTTTCGTTCCCCTGCCTTAATTTCTGCAGATTCTATATTAAGGCCTTCTATTTGGAGTTGTTGCCAATCAGAATGTGGTTGTTGTAATCAGTTTTATTTCCCAAATGACGCTCCCAAGCTTGAGGTGTGTCCGTTGGTAATTTTGTAAATAAGTAATGTGCAATCCAGTGACCGCACTGATCAATGGGAATATTCAGCCGTTTAAACTCATTGATGCAAATGTTCGCCACATTCAACATGCCTTTTATGTCGTCTGCCCGTTCCTTATGGAGAATGGGCAAATTGTACATCGAATTCATGTGATGTGCAAATAAAATGCGTGGATTGTTGTATCGCTTCCGGAGCAATATTCAAGCCAATTTTTGAATATAAGCGTCACGGTCAGCTGGCAGAGCTTGCTTTAAATAATGGAATTTTTGCACTGCACTTAGCTCCATGCTACTATGGATGAGTCGATGAAAGAAATCATAAATGCTGGACCACTCGGTGCATTTTCCGGTAAGTGTAGGTACTGGTATTTGCGGAATGTTTATTGATGAACAAGTACTTGACTTGGGTTCGGAAGAAGGCTTCATTAGTGATAGTGGTGGTGGTGCCAACGCTGATGGAGGATACATTTCATCACGCTTTCGCTTAACGACACAGACGACTTCTAAATGTAGTTCTTCAAATTGCTGTGGTGTATCCTCACTGAAATATGAGCTGTCGTCTTCAATACCGGAGCAAACAATTACTTTATGAGTCTCACAAAATTCTTGATTTAGGGTGGCGATCCTTTCCAACCGCTGTATGAAGTACTCCGGAGTTTTCCGTATTGATGGGTCTTTCTTAAAATTGGCTAATATTTTCTTTAGCATTGACAATCGATTTGATTGCAGTTTTGGCAGAACGTTTACTGCATCCTTTGCTTCGGAGTCACTCATCTCGTTGCCTTATGAAATTTGTGCACCTATATTTGCACGGATACAGACACTCACTCGTGATTCCTGCTTAGATTTTTTGCACTTTTAAATCCCGTTCGGCTGGCTGTGTATACTTAATTTTCAAGATTTTTCTCTACTCACAAAACCAGTCTTTATTGAAATATAATATGAATCGTTTGATTGAACAATTTTATTTTTAAGTGAAGGATTCCCCCATGGGCCACCAGTGTATTACTCGGGTTGGGCTAAGGAAGTAGGTTGTGGAGGGGAAAGGCTAGAATTAATGTTAATTAGGAAGTGATCACTATCATGTAGATCATCCAGAATATTCCACGTGGTGAAGGGAAGAAGGTAAGGGGAGCAGCAGGAAATGTCTATGTGGGAAAAGAAGTTATGTGTGGAGAAATGCGTTGGGGAGCCATTATTTAAAATACAAAGGTTAGATGAGATAAAGGAGTTTTCGGTAAGATTGCCTCTTTGATTGTTGCTGGAAGAGCCCCATTGGGTATTCCAGCTGTTAAAATCACCAGTAACTAATAGAGGTGTGTGGATAGAATCAAATTTATTAATCAAATGAAGGGAAGTGAATGATTAAATAGGTGGGATATATATTGAGATCACAGTAAGCTTTATACTTAGTGAGATTTCTATTGCGATAACTTGAATAGGTGAAGGAATATTCATTATTTTGTGCGGAATATTCTTTTTTATAAGGAGGGTAACATCTTGTTTCCATTGGGTGTTGACAACCCTATAATGGAAGAAACATTAGTAATTTTTTAGGGGGAGAGGAGAGAAAGAGAATGAGCAATGCGTTTCTTGCAGGGAAATGCAAATAGGATTTAAATTATTAATAAGAATTTGGAGATTATTGAAGTGAGAAAACCTTTAATATTCCATTGCAGAACACTAAACACATTCATGTAGAAATTCTTCGACAATTGTATACTTTATATACAATGAAGAATATTGGTAGAAAGTGTCGAGGAAAAATATTGAGAGAGATCAGGATTTGTCAGGAATGAGAGAGTTAGGTTGTGTAACGAAGTTACCTTCTTTGTTGCCGGGGTATACCCGCCGGTGCCAGGATTCAAAATTTTTTTAAAGAAAAATTCAATTCAATACAAGTCTATCAAAAGGAAAAACTCTAGTTTGTTTTTTTATTTATTTATTTTAAACGAGTTCAATTTACATTTTATCTTAATTTCTAAATGACATAGTAATTATTCTCCACATGGTACAGTATTTTACTATTTTCTCCTCTTGTACAAAGTTGATTAATTTTACTTAATAACATATTACTTGAATTCGGGTTCTATATAATATAGGCCGACACTTAACAGCCCTCGGCTATATTATGTTTACTTGGATTTAACTACTTGATAGATCTAGGTTCTATATAATATACGCCGACACTTAAAAGCCCTCGGCTATATTATTTTTACTTGGATTTAACTACTTGCTAGATCTAGGTTCTATATAATATAGGCCGACACTTAGAAGCCCTCGGCTATATTATTTTTACTTGTATTTAACTACTTGCTAGATCTTAGTTCTATATAATATAGGCCGACACTTAAAAGCCCTCGTCTATATTATTTTTACTCGTATTTAACTACTTGCTAGATCTAGGTTCTATATAATATAGGCCGACACTTAAAAGACCTCGGCTATATTATTTTCACTTGTATTTAACTACTTGCTAGATCTAAGTTCTATATAATATAGGCCGACACTTAAAAGCCCTCGGCTATATTATTTTTACTTGGATTTAACTACTTGCTAGATCTAGGTTCTATATAATATAGGCCGACACTTAGAAGCCCTCGGCTGTATTACTTTTACTTGTATTTAACTACTTGCTAGATCTTAGTTCTATATAATATAGGCCGACACTTAAAAGCCCTCGGCTATATTATTTTTACTTGTATTTAACTACTTGCTAGATCTAGGTTCTATATAATATAGGCCGACACTTAAAAGCCCTCGGCTATATTATTTTTACTTGTATTTAACTACTTGCTAGATCTAAGTTCTATATAATATAGGCCGACACTTAAAAGCCCTCGGCTATATTATTTTTACTTGTATTTAACTACTTGCTAGATCTAGGTTCTATATAATATAGGCCGACACTTAAAAGCCCTCGGCTATATTATTTTTACTTGTATTTAACTACTTGCTAGATCTAAGTTCTATATAATATAGGCCGACACTTAAAAGCCCTCGGCTATATTTTTTTCACTTGTTAATTTTTTTACGACGGAAACAAAAATAAGAGAAACTCACCTGAAGCAGGATTTTCCAAAAAAGACCCTTTGTAATCTGTGTCCCTCTTTTATAGCCAATTTTCATGCTTATTTACTTGATAGAGTTACCGTTTTCGAATTACATGTTCAAAGTCCAGTCTACAAAACATCTGCATTTCAGATGTTGTTGTTGCCTAAGATTTTGTTCTTTTTTATTTGCCGGTTGTAGACGGGTTAATTCCAAATGTAAAAAAAACAATATGTTCATTGCTCTTTGCTTATATAAAGCGTTTGGTTTGTTTCAATCATTTGACCTAGCGGTCATCTTCATCTGCATTGAACATGTTGTTTTTGTTTACTTCTAATGTTTTTAAACGCAGTGCTTTTAAGTGAAGACAAGAGAGTATATATTAACTTCTTGTTTGATGGGTGAAAGAGATGGGTGGAAAGCGCTCTAGCTTCGACCTTTCTTCAGGTTCTTCGGGAGATGCCGGGACCTGCACCCGACTGCCAGGACGCGGGTTGGTTTCAGGGTCGAGTAAAGCTGATCTCGTTCGGCGATCAACGGTCTGTAGATCTGTTTAAGGCTGCGGCTATGAAGGCTGGAGAAGTCTGGCCTGGTTGCTCGCTGGACGTAGTCAGTAGGGACTGTATTCCCAGTCGTCCGAGGGCACACTGCTGGTTACCAGCTTCGCCAGCTGACGAGGAGTCGATCCTCGAAATAATAAGAGTGTGCAACCCGGAAATACCCACCAGCAATTGGAGGGTGAATAAGCTGGGTGAGCCCGAGGGGGCGAGGAGGCATGCGTACTTCGTGCTTAACTCGGAGTCCATGCCTCTTCTAGAAAGGTCCAAGGGAGTAATCTCTTTTGGGTTTGGAAAAATCAGTCTGAAAGTTTACAGAGCTGACCAAGCCAGAGAGAATGCAACTGAGGATGTTGCTAGCGGGGGCGAGGATGCGGGAATGAAGCCTGCTACGGCACAAGTACTTGTGTCAGATAAGCCAGACGACGTCATGAGCGTCGAAGAGGAGGATACTCTTCTTAGTTCTGGGTCTGACATGCATATTCCGAAACTCTTCGACGATGAGGACGCTCTAACGTCGGACGAAGAGGAGGTCAATAGCACGGTGGTGGAGATTGTGGATGCTTCGGTGCCTACAAATAAACCTCCATCACTGTAGAGAAGCCAGTTCGGCGCTAGTGCTTCGGCTGATGGCAGGCGAGGCTGATGTTGTTTTCATCCAGGAACCGTGGGTCTCCAAAAACTGCATTTCGGGTCTGAAAACACCGGGGTTTTACACATACGCCTTACCTAGCGAAGGTGGGTTCAGGACCTGCGTGGTGGCCAGGCGGGTTCTTAATATCACTCTTCTTTCCAACTACAGTTCGAGAGACTTGACTGTGGTTGTCTTAAACATCGATGGGGCAGAGTACTGGATGGCGTCAGCATATCTTCCCTATGATGATCCGGACCTACCACCAACAAATGAGCTGCTGAGGCTCGTAGCAGATGCAAAGAGGCATCACAATGTATTGATGGTGTGTTGTGATGCCAATGCGCATCATACAATCTGGGGCAGCAGTGATACAAATGAAAGAGGTGAGTCACTTTTTGAATTTATAGTATCTTACAATCTTAGCATTAGTAATAGGGGTGGTGAGCCCACTTTTGTAACAAAGAATAGGCAGGAGGCTTTAGACTTAACTCTTGTTTCGGAGACTCTATCTGGTATGATCCATGATTGGAAGGTGTCTATGAAGGACTCCTTTTCGGACCATCGTTATATAGAGTTCTTACTGTATATTAGCAAGGGATTCCAGGAACAGACACCGTTTAGAAATATCAGACGGACGAACTGGGACAACTATAAAAGTTTATTTAGTAGGAAGATTAGAGAAATTCCCTACACTGAACCGCGAGACAGCTTAGAGCTGGACAACCTAGTAGATGTAGTAACTACTACCTTCAATTCTACTATGAAGGCTACATGTCCTATGAGTAGACCACCGAACAAAGTAAGACCGGCGTGGTGGACTCAGGAATTAAAGGAAGCCAAGAAAACCTGTGGAAGGCTCTTCAACAAAGCCAAGGCTTCAAGAGCTGAGCAGGACTGGCTTAATTATAAGGCCCAGCTGAAGATGTATAAAAGGCTTTTGAGGAAAACTCAAAGAGCATCGTGGAAGCAATTTTGCAGTGGCATAGAAAACTGTGCGGACGCTTCTAGGCTTAGAAAGATTCTTGCCTCGGAGGCTAAACCCATAGGCAATCTTAAAGAAAGTGAGGGAAAGTGGACGACATCCAATGCAGAATCTCTAAAGCTGCTCATGGACACGCATTTCCCGCCTAATGATACACAGCAACAGGTGTCTATTGTGATGCAAATCAGAGCACCAATGAATCTCTCGGATATTATATCACGAGATAGGATCCTGTGGGCAATAGATAGCTTTAAATCATATAAGTCCCCAGGACCTGACGGTATTGCTCCAATTGAGATTCAGGCTGTAAGAAATGTTATTGCTCCACGTCTGGAGATGATATATACGAGCTGCCTTGCTCTGTCTTACATGCCCGAAAATTGGCGTACAAGCAGGGTAGTTTTCATTCCGAAGGCGGGAAAGTACTCCAGCACGGAACCAAATGACTTTAGGCCAATTAGCCTAACGTCATTCCTATTAAAGATCCTGGAAAGGCTCCTTGATGTGTACATACGGGGCAAAATAGATCCAGAACACTACGCGAGCAGTCAGCATGCGTATACAAAGGGAAGATCAACGGAAACTGCCTTGCATACGCTTACAAGCATAATTGAGAAATCTCTTCTTCATAAAGAGTTCACCATAGTTGCTTTCCTGGACATTGCAGGGGCTTTCAACAGAGTGAGACCGGAAGCCATCATTAGGTCCCTCCAAACTATACATATGGATGACGCCGTGGTTGGGTTTGTATCTCAGTTGCTACTGAGAAGAAAAATCTGCTCCCAACTGGGTTCTTCTACCCTCACGCGAGGGGTCAACAGAGGCACACCCCAGGGTGGGGTTCTTTCACCACTGTTGTGGAATTTAGTGGTGAACGACATTTTAATAAGGATGGGAAGAATGGGTTGCAAAGTTGTTGCCTATGCGGATGATGTGGCTATTGCTGCATCTGGAAAATTCCCTTCTGTCTTAAGGGATGTCATACAAAACGTACTGAGAACCCTTACTGAATGGACGAGAAAAAGCGGACTTTCTGTTAACCCAGGTAAAACTGAGGTTGTTCTTTTCACGAGAAAATATAAACCACCGAAGGTTAAATCTCTTGTCATTGGGGAGGCTCAGCTAGGCTACAAAGATAGGGCGAAATTCCTAGGACTTATTTTCGACAGTAAGCTGGATTTTAAGCTCAACACTGGAAATAGAATTAAAAAGGCTTCTACTGCACTCTATGCATGTAGGCAGATAATCGGCAAAAACTGGGGGTTTTCACCTAAGATTGCACACTGGATGTATGTCACCATCATCAGACCAATCCTCATGTATGGTGTTGTGGTCTGGTGGCAAATAATGGGGAAAGGCTCGGTTCTCAAATACTTACATAAAGTTCAGAGACAGGCGGCGATCCTAATAAGCGGTGCACTAAGAACTACTCCGTCAGTTGCACTAGATGTCCTTCTACATCTCTTACCATTGGACATCTATGGTAAAATGGTTGCGGTCAATACGGCCAAGAGACTGAGTCAGTCTGGCTATTGGAAGCAGCAAGGGTATGGACATAGTGCCATTCTTCAAGATCCTATGAGCTCTGGGGAGGCTGTTGATTATCAGACTTCTCAGCCTCAGTTCGATAGGAAGTTCTCAACCTTGATACCTACAAGGTCATCGTGGAGTGGTGGTCTCCCAGGGAGGAGAGGGCACTTGAACTTCTTTACCGATGGCTCCAAACTCGACGGAAAAGTGGGTTGTGGAGTATACTCTAGGGCTCTGAATCTTCGGATCGCAGCAAGTATCCCAGAGTACTGCAGCGTATTTCAGGCTGAAGTACTAGCGATTAAACAGGTGTCGAATTGGTTACAAAGGAATGTACCGACAACAAGAAATATCAACATCTACACAGACAGCCAGGCAGCAATAAAAGCGCTGGAGGCAGTGTATCTAACGTCGACGATAGCTAGTAGCTGTCGCGAATCTTTAAACCGAATGGCTGAATACTTTAGTATTCGTATAATATGGGTTCCTGGACACAGTAATATACCGGGAAACTGTGAGGCAGACAAACTGGCCAGAGCTGGAACGACATGCGATAACCTTCTTATGGAGCATGTCAGCATGCCTTTTACGACGTTCAAGTCGCTTTCTTCTCGCAAAGCTTTTGAGCTAGCGAATTTAGGATGGAGAAACAAGGGCAATTGTGCTACCGCTCGTATGCTGTGGCCGTCCTATAATAAAAGGAGATCAGGAAACCTTCTTAAATTTAGTCGAGGAACAATCTCAACTATAGTTGCGGTGACTACAGGTCACTGGCTTGTAGGCAGGCATGCGTCCAGGCTGGGCGCACCTTACAATGATTTTTGTAGGAGCTGCCGAGATCCGGAGGAGGAGGAAAATATCTTCCACATGTTCTGCGAATGTCCGGCCTTGGCGAAAAGAAGATTCGAACACCTGGGCGCCTTTTTCTTCCGGTCCCTTACCGAGATTGGGGACATAGAGTTAAAATCTATAAGGAAATATGTGGCGTCCACAGGCTGGAGTGCAGCTCTGTAGTTCTGTAGAATGGCTCAGATGGGGTTGTGACTCAGACCTCTTCACGTTTTGATCCGATGGGTGCTTATTTTGTGTGGTGTCACAATGGGCCTATTTGGCCTAAGTGGGCTGGGGTGCCGGCCGCCACGTAACCTAACCTAACTTCTTGTTTACGAGCTAAAATTCATGAATTTTTCGACGTCGACCTCGCGTTTGATGGCTCCTCTCTCAAACATTTTAGTGGAGAGTTTTATCGAATTAAATCCATCGCCGTTTGGGTCCGCACAAAAGCGATCACTCTAACTCAGTTTGCGATCAAACTGAGGAGAGCTCAGATGAATGTAGACCGCTTTCTACATGCTCAACGCGTGTGTTAAATTTATGAGGAAAATTTAATTTTCCTCATATCCCCTCCTTTCTTCCCGATGAGGGCCAATAAGGTTTTTTTTTTGTTTGGGTGATACGGAGCCCTCCATGACTAAATTGGAGCCTACTTCTCTTTCGGCCCGGACGGTCCAATGTGCAGTATCTTTGTCGGATCTCCGCAACAATATTCGGGTCTATATTTGAGGCCTCCAACTCAGATATTTCACTAGACGTGCCGTCTACCATTGGTGTTACATCTCCGCGATCCTCTGTTGTAGTGGGCAGTGGATCTGGAACATCGGCTACATCTTATTGAGGCTCTTCAACGAACTGGTGTACTTCCTTGTAGAGGTCGTCATAATACGAATCAGTCACTGCGTCATAGTACGAAGGATTCGCCTTGGTGACTGGGACAGGGATTGGCTCTGGTTTCTGTCGTAACGGTTCCGGGTTCGAGACCCTAGCTGTTTGCCTGGGTATCTGGGTCACCTCTTCGAAATTGAGAGTGGGGAATTTACATGGTCCACCCCCACACTCAACGACCAGTCTTTGGACCACCTCTGCTATCTCTTGCCGTTTTCTGACAATTTCGTCGTGACTGAACCATGTCGGACGATTCATCTTCAAATAATCCGCATATGGCTCTGTCAGTAACTTTTCGGCATATGTCAGGAGATAGACTCCGCAATCGTACCCGTTCGGTTGCTGTGGTATTTGTGGTACCTCAGACGCAACGGCATACTCCATGAAGGACTTTGGCCCATACTCAGCCTTGCGGGCTTTCCACTCTTCGTGCAAATACTCCCGGATATATTGCGCGACCTCTGTACGGGGCTCGAGGTGGATAGAGCCAAACTGAAGTATACATGGATATTTCATTCCCATTTCGCCATTCTCCTGTAACGTGGTGAAGAACGATCCAGACATACCAATGTGGCCCAAAACTATTAAAAACCAGTGCTGGTTGTCATTAACGGGGATGAGTACTTGGTCCATGTCGAATATATCCACCTTCCTGATCCATCGTTTAACCGACGTATGGCGCTTTTCTGGAGTGAGATGTGGCTGGCTTATTTTTGTATAGAAATACGTACTGAAGACGTAAGTCTTCAGCCGTTGTTGTTCGGTCATTTTTGTTGCCGTAATGTATTTGAGCCAAAACTCGATTATGGCGTCATTATGAAATCGGCCCTCCGCTAGTCGCCGATAATGTGTCATACGGAATGTAACTCCTCCACGCCCCGGTGGGTATACCACCAATGGTCCGCTCTCGTCGGTGCCGCCGGACGCCGGAAACGAGGGAGACACCGACCTTTCTCCTTCTCCATCTAACCCTGTCGTGATGACTGTCACGCGACGTAGGGTGCCGTCGGCCGAAGCTTGGGCCTCTTCAATCCTGACGGTTGAATCGATGTCGTCGAGTTGCCTATCAATTGTCGACATGGTTGAATTTTGTTGTTGTTGTGTTGATCTGGTAAATTTGCTGAAAAGAAAAAATGTACTAGTGAGATAATACTATTTTCTATCATGGACGACACGATTCTACGAGCTAGATTACACATAGAATCTACGCTACTTTGAACTACTGGGTTGGTCGATGGATGTTTGTTCGTTGGTAGTTTGTTGATACTCCTTGAGATCTCTGATATGGGCTACCAGTTTCTTAGCATTATCCACGCTGCTCAGTTGGACAGTAACCGGTGACGTATAACGTATGATTCGATATGGTCCATCGTATTTTGGAGCCAGTTTTGCTGTGAACTTGTCTGCTGCTTTGGATAACGGGTGCGTTTTAACTAGTACCAAAGTTCCGACTGCCGGATTCCACTCCCTTCGCCGTAAGTTGTAGTGGCAGCTCTGGTCTTTTGCTGCCCTCTCAAGATTTCTTCTCACGATGTGGAAAATCTGTAATCTATTCTCTCTGTACTCTGGACTCTGTGGTGCTGTTCCTGTGCCTGTGGTGACTTCGTCAAAAAGTGTACCTGGTAGTCGTGGTTCCCGTCCTTGGGTGAGGAAAGCTGGACTGAACCCCGTTGTCTCCGACGTCATGGTATTGATGGCCAATGAAATTTCTGGGATGAATTCGTCCCACTGTGTTTGCTTATTGTTTGTAACTTGTGCTAAAAATTCTCTTCACTTTCCTGTTTGCCCTCTCTGTTGGGTTCTCCTGCGGTGTATAGGGAGCTGTAAATTGCTGACTGATTCCGAGATCCTGCAGAAATCGACGAAACGGCCTGCCGCTGAATTGGACTCCGTTGTCGGTTACGAGCACTTTCGGTACTCCATATCTCGCCAGGATTCTCTCTCTAAAAGCCTTCTTCAGACTTGCCATAGTGGCTTGCCTTAGAGGTATTATCTCCGTCCATTTCGAGAATTTGTCGAAAAAGACTAGAATCATGGTATTCCCGTGTTTTGAGCTTGGTAAAGGTCCGATGAAATCTGCGCATACAATAGACCAAAGCTCCTGTGGCAACTGGGTAAGCATCTTTCCAGCTACCTTGTCCTGCACCGGTTTGTACTTATGACACGATTCGCAGCAGCGCACATGCTTCCTTATATCTCTAAACATACCTGGCCAGTAGTAACGGTTGATAATCCTTGGCACCGTCTTTCTAATTCCCGGATGACCTGCGCTTGGAGCGTCGTGATTTTCTTGAAGAACTCGCTTTCTATGATAACTAGGCACACAGAGTTTTCATTCCGCGCAATCTTCATCGTTTGACTGTCCAGGGATATGTCGGTACAGTTGCCCGTTTTCAATGATGTAGTCCGAAAATTTTTCTGGATTTTTCTTGACTTATGTCATTTTAGTTGTAATCCAGTTACACCTTTCATCGCTCGTCGAAACCTTGTTGAGACTCTCCAACGGTTTCTCGAGACTGTATCTGCAACAACGTTCCATTTTCCTTTCCGATACTTGACATCAAATTTGTACTGTTGTAATTCCAGTGCCCATCTTGCAATTCGTCCTGAGGGGTTCTCCAAAGAATTTAACCATTTCAGTGAGAGGTGGTCCGTCACCACACAAAATCGATAACCTTCTAGATATGGTCTCATCTTCCTAATTCCCCATACAATTGCAAGACACTCTTTCTCCATCGTTGTGTAGTTTCGCTCGACCTGATTTAATCGCCGGCTCGCGTAGGCGATTACCTTTTCACCATCTTCGCTATCTTGCGTGAGTACAGCACCCAATCCGTAGTTGCTCGCATCTGTTTGTAATGTGAATGTTTTTGAAAAATCTGGACAGGTCAGCACTGGTGCTTCCGTGAGTTTCTGCTTTAACATTTCAAATGCTTGCTGCTGTTCTTCAGACCAATTCCAACGTTTACCTTTCTTTAACATGCTGGTGAGTGGGGCTGCTAACTCGGCGAAATCTGTAACAAAACGCCGGTACCATGATGCAATTCCTAGAAATCTGCGAACTCCCCTGACATCTGTTGGTGGCATAAGTTCCTTGATAGCTGCCACATTGTCTGGATCGGTGTGTATACCTTGACGGCTAACTACATGTCCTAGGTACTTCAGATCTTCTTTGAAAAACTCACATTTTTCTTTGTTAATCAATAAATTTGCCGATCGTAGACGTCGAAACACTTCCCTTAAGTTAACCATATGTTCTTCCAGTGTTTTCCCGATCACGATGATATCGTCGAGGTAAGCGAAGGCATGTGGTTCCATTTCCGGTCCAATTATCCTGTCTAAAGCTCTTTGAAATGTCGCGGGTGCTGAATGCAAGCCAAACGGCATTACGCACCATTGAAATAACTTGTTCTCTTGGCTCATCGGTATTTGTCAGTAACCGTTTTTAAGATCGAGACTACTTATATAGTTTGCATCACGTAAACGATCTAAAATGTGTTGAATCCGTGGTAGTGGGTATGCATCAGGAACTGATCGTGCATTCAGCTGTCTATAGCCGATGCAAAGTCGCCACTTTCCATTTTTCTTCTTTACCAAAACAATTGGTGAGCTATAAGGACTTTTCGACGGTTGGATGTGACCTTTTTCAATAACTCGCCTATTTCCTCGTTTATTATCGCCTGCATTGCTGGATTTTTGGAGTAATACCTCTGCTTCATTGGTCTGTCGTCCTTCACTATTATTTTATGTGAGGCGAGATTACACGGTCCTTCCAGAGTGTCGAATTTTTTTAGTTCTTCATTAAGGAATTCATCTACGCTTTGATTACGATTTTCCGTGACTTTTACGACTGCTTCTTCCTGTTCTGTTGCTGTATATGGTGCCTCTGTCGTGTCTTCCATACTCTCCGCATCTATCTCCACGTCTGTTGTTCGAAGTGTAGAACATGCTATGATTTCTTCCGTTTGTGGCTTGGTCCCCAAAGTTATGGTTTCTCCACCACAGCTGAATGTAGCTCCGATGTTGGTGAGAAAATCGAGACCAAGAATTACATTATCCGTGGCATCGCGTAGTATTAGAAGCGGCATTGTGCATTCCGCTGTGCCTGATCGTATGGTAATGTTCAGAGCTTCTTTGATCACCTGTATTGTGCCGTCAGCCATTTTAACCTTTACGTCCGTCCTCGTGATTTTACCGACGACCATCATAGCTCCTATCTCGCTTATAAAACTCATGGAGGCTCCTGTGTCAATCGTTGCAGTAATGAATTCTTGTCCCAGGGCGACCTTTGCAAAAATTCTGTCTTTGTTGACTCCTAAACATTTCTCGGAATACGAGGAGTGGTTGGCTTCTTTGGTTCCAGCAGCCCTCGCCTCTGTTGGACACCCAAGGCGTTTCCCGACACCTTTCTGCAGCAATCCATCGTTTTAATTCCTTGTTTTCCACATTCCCAGCAAAACAACTTCCATTCGTTGCGGCAGTTCTGTCGGAAGTGGCCATTTTCACCGCATTTCCTGCAAGCGGTTCGTGGATCTATTCTTGAATCAACTGGTATTGAAGACATCATCCGATTTGATTCTGGTAGTGGTCGTCGTTGAGTTGGAACCATGCGTGTAGATTCGGCCTCTTGCCGAATTCCCTCAAAATCATCAGCGAGTAATATTAGTTCCTCTAGTGATGAGAAATCGCTTCTTCTGATATATAGAAGATAGTCCCGCTGACTATTTCTATATATCCGTTGTAGCTTATGCTCTTCCGTGTAATTTACATGTCGCATTAATGTTTGCATGGACAAAACATAATCTTTGTATTTTTCCCGTGCTCCTTGTACTCTCTTGCGTATATTGTCTTCCAGTTCTTCAAAATATCGCGACGGCAAAAAGAATCTCAAGAAATCTTGTTTAAATAATTCCCAGGTAGCCCAACCGCGATTATTGTTTCTAAACCAACTGAGAGCTTTGTCCTTTAAAAGCTCTGGCATGGTTCGTGGCAATAAATATTTAGGTAATTCATATGCCTCAGCGAGCTCTTCAACTCTTTCTATAAAACTAATGGGGTCTTTGCCCCCGTCATATCTACATGACCACCTACGAACTTTGTCCATCACGTCCGAATAACTCATGGGATTATGAGATGAATTTAGTGGTACCTGTCTAGTTGATACATTGTTACCTGCTACCAAATTGTCGTGTATTGTGTCTGTTGCCTCTTGGTAGGCCTCCGCATTTGCTGCTTGTGGTGCCTGAATGATCGTGGTAGGAGCATGTTTCGTCGTAGGCGAAATCCCTCGGCTCCATTGCTTTTCCAGTACATTTAAACGATCCATCGCTGCGTCTGTCAAATCCAGCGATGTTATGAATCCGGATAGTAAACTGCGAAGTTCGTCGACGGTACCGCTAGAGCGCTCGATGCCGAATTCCTCTAAAATTTTCTGCAAACTCTCCTTGGGAACATTATCGATCCAGCCTTTGCCCATGTTGTGGTTTCCTTGATTTTGCTTAAATACTAAATGAATTTCAGAATTTGCCTAACATTTATATATTTCCTAAACTTCTAAATATATAAATGTTTTCCGTTTAATTTTATTTTTATTTTCTTTTCTGGTTTTTATAAAATTTTTCCTTTTTTTTAAAACTATAAATTTTTACAAAATTATTACTCAGTTGAGGAAAAAAGTATATTATTAAACCTTTTTTTTACTACTGATATTCTTCTATTATCATACTATTATACAAATAATAATTAGGCAATGCATTGGAGTAAATATTATTGGATTATAAAATGACTCACCCTTTTTTTCTCAAAAAAAAATCTTTTTAATTTAATTTTTTTTAATTTTTAATTTGTTTTCTTAACTTTTCTTAATTTTTTTAGTTACTATTATTGTTTTCTTTAATAATATATATTTCTTTTCCACTGTATTTTTTTTTTGTTATCTTGTTTTCCTCTGAATTTTTTTTTCATATCTTTTCTTTTAATCTCTATATAATTTTTTTGTTCCAAAACTATATTTTTTTTACATTTCCTTTTAATAATATGTATTATTATATTGTATTATTTTTTTATAATTTTAAATCACTATTTAATTATTCTTTTCCGCTGTATATTTTCCTATTGTTTGTGTTGTTAATTTTTCTATGTATTGTAATTTTCCGAATTATTATTTTTTTCCACGTTTATTATTATTATTATTTTTAAGACCTTTCTTTCTTTCACTGTGTTATGTATGTTTCTTTTCGATATTTTACTTTCTTTCTCCTGTATTATATTTCTTTTTTAATCATTAATGGTTTTTTTTACTTTTCTTTATTGATGTTTTTTTTTACGGTTTGTTTTCCCGACGGCATTTGTTCACATTACTTTTTCTAAAGTTAAACTTTTGACCTTGTATTCGTTTTTCATTTATTACTCACTTCAATATTTATTTTCAAATTGTTATGTCTTTTAGGCTTTATATTCCACAATTCACTTATCTATATTTTTATTTAAATTAAAAATTTTTCCACAATTTCTTTGTTTTCAATTTCTCCGTCTTCCTTTGATTTTTCGTTGTTCACCATAATTTCGATGCTTTGATTTTGTTTTTCACTTCATTATACTTTTTTCTTTTTTTTAGAAATTTTACTTTAATTTAATTTTCAGTTTTGATTAAAATTGATTAATGGGTTTTTTCAGAGTTACTTTTTTCCGCGATTTTTCGTACACTATTTTCAAGTTTTTAGTTTTTTAGAGAGCTTTAATTTATTCACTGCGATTTTAGTTTATTCACTGTGATTGTTTTTTCTTTAATTAATTTCTACACTGCTGCTTTGTTGCCTTCCTTTAACATTTCCGCCAATTTCCGCCAGGATTCAAAATTTTTTTTTTAAAAAAATTCAATTCAATACAAGTCTATCAAAAGGAAAAACTCTAGTTTGTTTTTTTTATTTATTTATTTTAAAAGAGTTCAATTTACATTTTATCTTAATTTCTAAATGACATAGTAATTATTCTCCACATGGTACAGTATTTTACTATTTTCTCCTCTTGTACAAAGTTGATTAATTTTACTTAATAACATATTACTTGAATTCGGGTTCTATATAATATAGGCCGACACTTAACAGCCCTCGGCTATATTATGTTTACTTGGATTTAACTACTTGATAGATCTAGGTTCTATATAATATACGCCGACACTTAAAAGCCCTCGGCTATATTATTTTTACTTGGATTTAACTACTTGCTAGATCTAGGTTCTATATAATATAGGCCGACACTTAGAAGCCCTCGGCTATATTATTTTTACTTGTATTTAACTACTTGCTAGATCTTAGTTCTATATAATATAGGCCGACACTTAAAAGCCCTCGTCTATATTATTTTTACTCGTATTTAACTACTTGCTAGATCTAGGTTCTATATAATATAGGCCGACACTTAAAAGACCTCGGCTATATTATTTTCACTTGTATTTAACTACTTGCTAGATCTAAGTTCTATATAATATAGGCCGACACTTAAAAGCCCTCGGCTATATTATTTTTACTTGTATTTAACTACTTGCTAGATCTAGGCTCTATATAATATAGGCCGACTCTTAAAAGCCCTCGGCTATATTATTTTTACTTGTATTTAACTACTTGCTGGATCTAAGTTCTATATAATATAGGCCGACACTTAAAAGCCCTCGGCTATATTATTTTTGCTTGTTAATTTTTTTACGACGGAAACAAAAATAAGAGCAACTCACCTGAAGCAGGATTTTCCAAAAAAGACCCTTTGTAATCTGTGTTCCTCTTTTATAGCCAATTTTCATGCTTATTTACTTGATAGAGTTACCGTTTTCGAATTATATGTTCAAAGTCCAGTCTACAAAACATCTGCATTTCAGATGTTGTTGTTGCCTAAGATTTTGTTCTTTTTTATTTGCCGGTTGTAGACGGGTTAATTCCAAATGTAAAAAAACCATATGTTCATTGCTCTTTGCTTATGTAAAGCGTTTGGTTTGTTTCAATCATTTGCCCTAACGGTCATCTTCATCTGCATTGAACATGTTGTTTTTGTTTACTTCTAATGTTTTTAAACACAGTTCTTTTAAGTGAAGACAAGAGAGTATATATTAACTTCTTGTTTACGAGCTAAAATTCATGAATTTTTCGACGTCGACGTCGCGTTTGATGCCCCCTCTCTCAAACATTTTAGTGGAGAGTTTTATCGAATTAAATCCATCGCCGTTTGGGTCCGCACAAAAGCGATCACTCTAACTCAGTTTGCGATCAAACTGAGGAGAGCTCAGATGAATGTAGACCGCGTTCTACATGCTCCACGCGTGTGTTAAATTTATGAGGAAAATTTAATTTTCCTCAGGGTTGTGAACGGGTCGAGGGGTTATTTTGGTTGCTGGTGCGATGCATTTTAAAGACCGATACATCTTGTGGTACATTCTCAATTGAAGAAGAAGGATTATGTAGGCAATGATCGATGTAATTATGATCGGTGTTGGAGAGTTGGAATGATTCGGTGAGCGAATCAGGGTAGGGAGAAAATTCGGAAGTAGTGAGATTGTCGGTAGACTCATTATTAGAGAGAGGTAAATTAATAGATGATTGACGATGTGTTTTTAAGTAAGTTTTATGTTCTGCGGAGGAAACCGGTGTACAAGGAGAGTGAAAGTTTTATTATGAGAGATGGTGAGAGGTGGTTGTGAATTTATTTTAGTTTCAGCAGAAGAGCGAGACTTGAAAACAATATGTGGAGAAGATGAAGAGACTTTGAAGTTTTCTATGTATTCTATATTATATACTTCATTGAAGGTTATGTTATTTTTTAAAATTTCTGAGTAACGGGGATTTTCAAAATATGTTTTTACTGGAGATATTATGGGCAATTGGGGTCGGATGAAGGATAGTCTCCCAGGCAATTGATACACATGACTCTGCTGCAGGGGTGTGGGTTATGAAGTAAAAAGACCATAAGTTACGCAGGATTAGTTATTTTTACAAAATTTTTGAGTATGTCCAAGTAATTGGCAGTTCTTGCACCTCCTAGGGTTTGGGAAGTACTCTTTAACCATAACGGGGTACCAAACAATATCAATTTTTTTCCGGTAGTTTGCAACAATTAAAGGTGAGAAGAATTGCACCTGTGGGTACTCTTTTGTTGTCAATTAATTTTGAGTATTTGTATACGTTAATAACGCCCTGTTTCTTCAAGTGATTTAGGATTTCACACCGAAATTTTTGGAGTTTATGAACTTGGCAATATTTTACGATTTAGTTAGGATTAGTACCGCCGTCCCGAATTCAATTGATAGATTCCATTTGAGTGATGATGCTGTCAATAGCTTTTTTAATTGCGAAGGCACTAACCGAGTTTAATGGTTTACTTGGATCGGTTGAAAGAACCAGGACGAATTTAAGATCTGATGCGGATCTGAATACGGTACTTGTAACGACGGGAATACATCTTTTTTCGTTGATTTTTTTCATTGTTTTCTTTTCGCTTGGCACTGGGACTAATTATTAAAGGTTCAGAAAGGATTTCAAACCGATTCCCCGAAGGGAACGGTGAAGAAGTAGTCATGTTTTTAATGGCTCACCACTAAATGTATAGATCAAATTACGCCTGAATTCAAAAATTCATATGCAAAACTAGCGAAAGAAGGAGGCGGAATGATACAACAAAATTACTAGAGTATGGGGTGCTAAGTCGAGATTTATGACCGAACGATACGAACGCTAGATGAAGAATGCAGAAAATCTTGTATATTGTCATAAATTCGTAGTAGCATCTTCGCGGACATTCCAGAAAAGACAGCGACATCTAGTACACAAAACTATCAGAGCCACTAAATGTCACCACATCTATTAAAGATAACAATTAAAAACTAGTAACCAAATGCTACAGCCTTCGATCTCATGGTGGATAATCTGTCAATTTCAACACCTTTGTTGAGCTGAACCCATTGTAAGGCAAACTACTCTTTTAAGTGATGAAAAATTGAAGCTGATCAGTCCCGATAAATGTTTTAAATATCATTTAAGCAACATGCGATTTTAACTTATTCTAGACATCGATACGAATAGTTTGAGACTACTCCTACCAAATTTCTATCGACCAGTGTGAAGATGTTTGCATTGTATGGTGAAAAATTCTCTTAACACAAGTCAAAGAATAATGTCGATAAAAGCTTCGAATATCATTTAAGCAACATGAGAGCTATTTTAGTTTATTCCCTAAATAAACTAAAAGACATCCCTATGAATAATTTGGGACTACTCTCGTCAAATTCCTATCGACCAGTTTTGAGATATTTGCATTGAATTGTGAAAGAAATCTCTTAACACAAGTCAAAGAATATTCTCGGTAAAAGCTCCAAATATCACTTAAGCAACATGCGAGCTTTTCTAGCATATTCTACACATTCCTACGAATAATTTGAGACTACTCGTCCTATTGACCAGTTTTAAGATATTTGCATTGAATTGTGAAAGATTTTTTGTATTCAGTTTTCATATTAAACAATTTTCTAGAGAGAAATTATACGATAATGTAATAAAAAATATAATTACAAGATACTACCATACGATATATGACAAGTATCTACTGTTAAATTATACTTTCTATGAGATTTTACAAATATTTATAATTTTGCAAAACTATATAAGAAGTACAGTAGAACAAAATTATCCGAAAATCTAAATTTGAATTATCTGTCATGAAGGAAACATTTTCCATTATAATGTAAAACGAAACAAAAAAATCGTATGGGTCTTGGCTCTCGCCGAATCTGCTTTACTAATTTTCGGGTTATACTGGTGAGCAGCAATAACTCTATAAAACACAATATTCAAGAAAAAAAGCAAAACGAATTTTCATTTTCGTTACGTTTAAATTATATGCCTGATAATTTCAGTCTTAAACCAGTCGTTAATCGAGCAAAATTCTTTAATTTATCGTGCACAATTTTATATCCAAAGAAAGAAAGAAATGGTTTGGGTACTTCCTTTCTCTTAGCGAATTATCAAAAAATATATTAAATTAAACTAATCGCCGGTTAATTCCAACGAGTTTTCCCCATAAACACAGAGCGAGAGAGGTAGTTAACAGAGGCATATTTACTGAATTTGCCGTCTACTGAGTGGCCGAATTCACCGTCTGCCAACTTTACACCGGTCATCTTATTTGGGTCTGGTTTGTAATAGTAATCCATAGTAATCTAACAATTCCTCTACTCTTTTTTTCCATGAACTAAACTCACTGGATTTCCTGAGAATTCTCTTATAGTTTTTCTATTTCAGGAACGCGATCGGAATCCGCGTTTCTTGGAGCAGCTACGGGCTCGTCAACTAGATTTAGAAATTCATGAGTAGGGTTTGCTAGATAATTTAATATTTTATATTTATTTATTTATTTTATTAGAAATAAAAAGTTTACAATTAGTATCCGAGATTGTATTACAAGTAAGTGAAGAAAAATTTGATTTTTAAATATCAGCGTTTTCAAGGCTAACTCACTATTTTTCATGAGCAAGTAAAAGAAGGAAAAACTAAAGCTGCCAAATTCATTAAATCATATTTCAACACCCCCCCTCAATCAGATAATTTTAGATAATTTCTGATTGTGGTGAAAGTTGGCATATCCAGAGATTTTGTGAAAACATTTGCAATCTGGTTTTTTGATGATATGTATTCGATTTTGAAATTTGTATTTGTAATGTGATGTCTTATAAAACGATGTTTTATGTCGATATGTTTGGATCTTTTACTTTCTATATTCTTCGCCATTGCAATGCATCCGTCCATTGCAATGCATGTCCTCATTCCTTTAATCCAAATACCTTCAGTTACTGCTTGGCTCAAAGCATACTAAGCTTCACATGACGAGATTGCGACTACAGTTTGGTTCTTGCTTTGCCATGATACTGGACAACCGAAAACATAATATATATATATATATATATATATATATATATATATATATATATATATATATATATATATATATATATATATATATATATATATATATATATATATATATATATATATATATATATATATATATATATATATATATATATATATATATATATATATATATATATATATATATATATATATATATATATATATATATATATATATATATATATATATATATATATATATATATATATATATATATATATATATATATATATGTATATATATATATATATATATATATATATATATATATATATATATATATATATATATATATATATATATATATATATATATATATATATATATATATATATATATATATATATATATATATATATATATATATATATATATATATATATATATATATATATATATATATATATATATATATATATATATATATATATATATATATATATATATATATATATATATATATATATATATATATATATATATATATATATATATATATATATATATATATATATATATATATATATATATATATATATATATATAT
>OZ016502.1:15404263-15425193 GCA_963966595.1 Physocephala rufipes | reverse complement strand
TATATATATAATAATATATATATATATATATATATATATATATATATATATATATATATATATATATATATATATATATATATATAGAATATATATATATATATATATATATATATATATATATATATATATATATATATATATATATATATATATATATATATATATATATATATATAATATTATATATATATATATATTATATATATATATATATATATATATATATATATATATATATATATATATATATATATATATATATATTATATATATATATATATATATATATTATATATATATATATATATATATATATATATATATATATATATATATATATATATATATATATATATATATATATATATATATATGTATATATATATATATATATATATATATATATAATATATATATATATATATATATATATATATAATATATATATATATATATATATATATATATATTATATATAATATATATATATATATATATATATATATATATATATATATATATATATATTATATATATATATATATATATATATATATATATATATATATATATATAATATATATATATATATATATATATATATATATATATATATATATATATATATATATATATATATAATATATATATATATATATATATATATATATATATATATATATATATATATATATAATATATATATATATATATATATATATATATATATATATATATATATATATATATATATATATATATATATATATATATATATATATATATATTATATATATATATATATATATATATATATATATATATATATATATATATATATATATATATATATATATATATATATATATATATATATATATATATATATATATATATATATATATATATATATATATATATATATATATATATATATATATATATAATATATATATATATATATATATATATATATATATATATATATATATATATATTATATATATATATATATATATATATATATATATATATATTATATATATATATATATATATATATATATATATATATATATATATATATATATATATATAATATATATTATATATATATATATATATATATATAATATATATATATATATAATATATATATATATATATATATATATATATATATATATATATATATATATATATATATATATATATATATATATATATATAATATATATATATATATATATATATATATATATATATATATATATATATATATATATATATATATATATATATATATATATATATATATATATATATATATATATATATATATATATATATATATATATATATATATATATATATATATATATATATATATATATATATATATATATATATATATATATATATATATATATATATATATATATATATATATATATATATATATATATATATATATATATATATATATATATATATATATATATATATATATATATATATATATATATATATATATATATATATATATATATATATATATATATATTATATATATATATATATATATATATATATATATATATATATATATATATATATATATATATATATATATATATATATATATATATATATATATATATATATATATATATATATAATATATATATATATATATATATATATATATATATATATATATATATATATATATATATATATATATATATATATATATATATATATATATATATATATATATATATATATATATATATATATATATATATATATATATATATATATATATATATATATATATATATATATATATATATATATATATATATATATATATATATATATATATATATATATATATATATATATATATATATATATATATATATATATATATATATATATATATATATATATATATATATATATATATATATATATATATATATATATATATATATATATATATATATATATATATATATATATATATATATATATATATATATATATATATATATATATATATATATATATAAGTTAACACCAAATATGTTAACAATTAAAAAATAAAATTAAATTCATACATAAAGTGCAAAAAGTCACAAAACTGACGTTGCGGCTCCAGTTGCTCAACATTCCAACTGCAACTCAGCTTTGTTCCCATAAAAAGTGCAGACTTAGCGTCCGGAAGTTTGCAAGTGCAGAAACATGATCACGAGGTATGCCTATGCCTGCGGTAACTTGTTAAGGTAGTTAATAAGAAATAATCACTTGCATTTAAACTCTTGAATAATAAAGAAGTTGTTTGGATAACACCGAACAACTAAAAAAAAATTTTTTTAAATAAAATTTCCTAACAAGAAATTAACTGGCGCCCAACGTGGGGCCCGCGGTTCGAATAATAAATAAAAAGTTCCTTTAAAACGGGAAACGTCAAGAAAATTTTAAGTGTAAATTTTATCCTGCGATTAAATTCGTAAATTTTCCGCGAGGTCGTATAAACCCAAGGACTGGATCAACATACTGTCCTGCAAAAGTCTTAGAAGCAGAAAAGAGGCCCCCGAGTACCTGATTCAACCCAGAGGAAAGGGAGTTAGACAACGATCAACAGCCGCTGTTTCTACTTTTACAACGTAAAAGGATGCAAGTCATAAAATTCGTACTGTAAGTTAAAATTTTAAGATATAATTACAATAAGTGAGACAAAAATGTGTGAAAGAAATTCAAAAGAAAAAATCTTAAAAGTAATTGAAGAAATTTTAAAGCTTAGAGAGGTGAAAGTTTATTGGTGAAATTTAAAGAAACTTCAGATAGCTAATTATTTCTGGAAAGCTGTACTGTAAAATTCATTATTGAAATATTTCAAATTTATAGTTTGGTGCTTAGTGCTTCATTTCTGTGATACTCATTTTTCCTCCTGAATAAAAATAGTAAGAAATATAGAGTAGAACGTTCATACAAAGCTTAAGAATCCTTGCTTTCCTTCAGACTATTTCATTGACTTATAAGTTTTTAATTTTTACGAATGACTGAAAGCCCCATAGACGAGATAACAGAAAAGCTTAACAGAATGCTAACAATGACACAAGCCAGTAGGTCCACTACTGCTCCCACTCTTCCTGGACTCAATAAAGTTCAAAGGGAGCAGATTAAACAAATGATAGGAAGCATGGTAAAGTCTGATGGCGACGGTTCGTTGGACGAAGGTACGGACCAACCTATAGGTGCGCTTACCGCAAACTTAGAGGAACTTGATAAAGTTCCAGATATTGTACGCACTATACGAGAGTTTTCTGGTAAGCCTGGTGAATTTAATTCTTGGCGAAAGTCGGTCGATAGGGTGTTGGGGTTATTTAGCTCTTTGCGTGGCACAGGTAGATACTACGCAATTCTTCACATTATTCGCAGGAAAATAACGGGTGATGCCGACATGGCTTTGGAGTCGTATAAAGCTCCATTAGATTGGGGTAGCATTAAAAAAATGTCTTATGATGCACTACTCCGATAAGCGCGATATCGGAACATTGGAGTACCAAATGACGGTACTTTGTCAGGGGAATAGAACGATAAATGAATTCTATCAAGCTGTATATCAGCATCTTTCCTTAACACTGGACAAAGTTTCTTGTCTGGATTTGGAAGAGGCTAGCCTCTGTGCAATGACTAACACATACAGAGAGAAGGCCTTGGACACATTTATAAGAGGTCTTAGCGGAGACCTTCCTCGCTTATTAAGCATTCGAGAGCTAACGTCCTTACCGCAAGCGCTGCACATCTGCTTGAAACTACATAACATGACGTTTCGTAGGAACTATGTCCATGGGCAGACATCTAGAGCAGTATTTGCGAAAGACAAGATCAGTTCAACAAATTCTAATGACAGTCATAAATTTTATCCAGAATTGGCTCATACTGGTGCCACCACTTCTTTCAGACCAGCGATTCCTCCGCGTTATAATCCCGTAACGAATTTTAATCGAAATGTGCAACAAAACGGCTATAATAATGGATCTCCGGGAAAATTAGCCCGGCCTCGATATCAAAGCGAAATGAATAATCATCAGAAACTGCTTTTGTGGAACCGATGGAAGTGGATCGTTCGATGCAGACGAAAAAGATTAACTATATGAATCGACCTCCCAGTAATCAATATCCTAAACGGCCTGCTGGCGATTCTTTCCAAGGACCAATTAGCAAGATGCAAAGAAACTTCCACATAGATGTTAATTATGCAGAAAGCTATCCGTATCCTATGGCCCTAAAGGAGGTTGTAGAGGGGGAAATTAACCAACTACTGCGCGATGGCATTATAAGACTATCGCGGTCACCATATAATTCGCCGATTTGGGTTGTTGTGGATTTTAGGAGACTGAATGCCATGACAATAGCGGACAAATATCCAATTCCTGACATTAATTATGTTCTTGCCAACCTTGGGGGGAACCTGTATTTTACTGTCCTAGACCTCAAGGGTGGTTTCCACCAGATACAACTTAAGGAAGAAGATAGGGAAAACCGCTTTTTCCATTAACAACGGAAAATATGAATTCACTCGACTACCCTTTGGGTTTAAAAACGCCCCAGCTATTTTCCAGAGAACACTGGACGACATATTGCGACATTTTCGTCGTCATAGATGATTTGTGGTGTGTAGACGTGTGAAATAGTTGGTGGTAAATAAACGCTCTTTTTGCTATTATTTTATGCGACTTCGTGATTGAAAAGGTTCTGACTTCTTGAAATAACATTCATTCTACCTGTGAGAGTATTTCTCGGCTTTAGTTTCGATATTTTTTTATCGCTAAAATTAAAAAATTAATAATGTCAAGCGGTTTTGGTAACAAAGTGAGCGATGAAAATGCCAAACAATCGAGCGGCTCGACCAAACGTATAACTCGCAGCAACATTGTAAGCACCTGTGCGGGTACTTGGGCAAGTCCTGCCACCCCCGCAAACGCTGGGTCATCTGATTCGCACTCTTCATTTCTGGCGACGCTCGATCGGAAGTTTGCTATATTGCGTGAGAGCATAATTGAGCAGGTGTCAGCATCGATCTCACAATGTGAAGATCGCATCTTGAATATATTTGGTGAGCTCAATGCTGTTGTGAGCAATTTTAAAACACAACTGGTTTCTCTCTCTACTCGTGTTGCTGAACTGGAAAAGTGTAGTGAATCGGTGAGAAATGACTTAACAGCACTCAGCAATAGACTCACTAAGGTGGAGAGTGATGCAATCTCAGCAGACGTTGTCGTATCTGGCATTCCCTGCATTGAAGGAGAGAATTGCAAAGATTTATACACCAAAATATGCAATGTTGTGGATTGTAAACCGGCTCCGCTCTACTTGATGCTTTTCGTTTAAAAACTAAAACCAATAATGGTGTGGTGATTTTGAAAATGCAATCCAATCGAGATCGTTTTGCCTTTCTTCGAATAATCTCTTTATTCTGTCGCGAAAAACGTCGTGCTCCCACTCTTAATGAACTTGGCTTTGATGGAGATGGAAAAGTTCATATACATGAGAGCATAATTGAGCGTTGGCGTGCTGTTTTGAAGCATGATCTTCTTCTGAAGAGGCAAAAAAGGCTGCATTCTGCCTACACTGTGAGAGGCAAAGTCTTTGTCAAAGTTAGTCCTAAAGGAGACTCTGTACTTGTGGATGACGTAAGAGCGTGGATTGTCTTGCCATCAACTAATATCCTCTGATAGTTTAAATGAAGTTATATTTACATCAAATTTTAATTTTAATCTGTAATTTAATTTTATATTTATGTCTATATTTAATACTTTCTCAAAATTTCAACTTTTTATCATTCTATTTCTCTTGCTCCCTCTATTCAACTTTTTTATATCTCACTCTGCTTCATCTATTAAATTTTTCTGCTCTCTTACAATACACTCTTTTTAATCTTAATTTTTCTTGCTCTGGTGGGTTTGTCGTGTTTTTTTCTAGCAGGTTAGATTTGAGTTTGTGCTTATGCTTACTGCACTTTATTTGTCTTCCCTCTCTTAATAATTCTCTACTCTAACTAATAATTGTTTAGGTGGTGCTGACGGAAACCATCGTGCACTGGTAAATATTTTATGCAGACAAAACGATGGACTTAACCCTTCTGTCCACGGAAAGGTCTGGCCAGACCTTTTGCATTTTCAAGGACAGTTTTTTAATATTAATATCAGAGCTATTTTCACGAAATTTCCTGACTTTGTCAGCGTATAAGTTTCCTTTAATTATGTGTAAATAAAAAATTTAGAAATTTTTTTTACCGAGAAAAACGGTTTTTTCTATAACAACCCTTAGAATTCGCGGAATAGGTCTGGCCAGACTTTTGGTGAATTTTCCTATTTTGCATATGAGAATAACATATCTATTTGTTAAAAAAATTTTTGTTGGTAACAGATCCTTTCATCTGCAGATAATTACACTTTTTTTATTGCATCCTCAAAAAAATTTATATTATCAGGTGTTTCCACCTAAAAAGTTCGTAGAATTTTTTATGATTATGACCCTTGTGAAAAGCCGGGGTTTCTAATATTACCTGAACTTATCACCTTCTATTGTTCAAAATCTTTTTTATGTTTATGACTCTTGTAACGAAGGAGGTTTTGACATGTTTTCACCTATGTTACCTGAACTTATTTGAACTATTTGTTGGGCCGTTTTTTCAAACCTGCAATTTCGGAAACTCTAACAGTGAACTTGTGAAACTTTAGGAAATGATATATTCGATTGCAAAGAGTATAAAAAGAAATGTAACAAGATAATTATTATCATTCAGTAAAAATACTTGAAAGTGTCGAAAGCATAAAAATTGTAATGGCTGAGGATCTACCACCATTCAACTGGCGTCGTATGAATCAAGAGCAAAGAGAGGAATATCTCAGAAGACCTGCAGATGATGTAACTGGTACATCTGACAGCGACGATTTCAGCGCAGAAGACGACGAGGATTATATTCCTGAGGGAGGTGACTCTGATGCGGATCCGGAATTACTAGTAGGAGGAATTACTGACATCGAAGATAGTGATGACGACGATATACTGGAGGAGCTACATGCTGAAAATGATGAAGCTCGTCAAGCTTGTTCAGAAGAAGGCGATTATTATATAGCACGTGATAATACAAAATGGTATAAGCAACCTCCAGCCGGCGGCCGTTTGAGAACTCACAACATCATTCGTGAAGTCGGGGGTTGCCCAAGACGTGGAATATCCCACGATCACATTGGAATCTTCAAGAGTATGATATTCGAAGATATGGTGGACATTATACTGCGCTGCACAAATAGAAAGGCCGAGATAGCAACTAAGAGCTACAACGAGAAAAATTCTAATAAACCAAAAATTTGGAAGCCAGTCACAGATGAGGAGCTGTATGCCTATTTTGGACTTTGCCTTGCAGCTGGCCTCAATCACTCAAACATGCAACATACGCGGGAGCTTTGGAAAACTACCGCAGATCCTGTACTCAGATCGACAATGCCGCTTAATCGATTTTGATCAATAAATCGTTTTATAAGGTTTGATGATCACAGGACGCGCGCAGAAAGACAAAATTCTGATAAAGCAGCAGCCATAAGAGATATATGGACCATGCTGAATCATCACTTAGAAACTGCGTATACACCAGCAAATGTTATAACCGTTGACGAACAACTATTCGCATACAGAGGGAAGACAAGATTCACGCAATATATTCCTTCGAAGCCGGCGAAGTATGGCATAAAAGTGTGGTGGGTCTGTGATTCCACAACCGGATATCCCTGCAAAGGAATTATATATACTGGAAAAGAAGACGGACATCAGAGGACCGTTAACTTGGGTGAAAAGGTGCTACTGGAACTTACTTCAAAGTACAGATGTAGCGGAAAAACTGTCGTAGCTGATAACTTCTTCACAAGTCTCGAAGGAGTGGAGAAACTGCGGCAATTAGGATTGGCATATGTTGGAACCATTCGGCGAAAAAAAAATGTGTTCCGATTGAAATGCTTCCCAATCGTAGTCGCCCAGCGCAATCTACTGTTTTCGGATTTACGAAAGATGTCGCAGCTGTGTCATACGTACCGAAGCGAGGCAAAGCCGTTATTTTATTGTCAACAGTTCACTACGACATGGAAGTGGTTGGAGAGGCAAAAAAACCACAATCTATTTTATTTTATAATAAATATAAAGGAGGAGTTGACGTCATGGACCAGATGTTAGGAGAGTACACTTGTAAACGGCAAACTAAGAGATGGCCCCTAGCATTTTTCTACAATATGTTAGACGTCGCAGCATTAGCATCCTGTATTATTTATAAAAACGTGAATGATCACAATTCTAATAAAACGGATTATCGTCGACAATTTTTACATTCTTTGATCAGGGAGCTGGTTACACCTCAGATCAAATTAAGGATGACTAATCCCCGGCTATAGGAGTGTTTGCCATTAGAAACGGCATTGAATCCTTTTTTGGAGCACCAATAACAAATAGTAATCTACCAAGTGGCAGTAACACAACAGCCGACTCGAAAAGGTCATGCAGAATATGCAGAACAAATGACAGTATACAGCGAAAAACAAGATTTAACTGCTATGTTTGCAAAGAGCCCGTTTGCTTACAACATTGTAGTAAGCAATATAATTGTAATAAATGTAATTAACGTAACGAAACGAAAAGTAAATGTAAAAAATTAAAAAAAGTATATACAAATGTAGTAAAAGTATAAATAAAAGACTGAAACTAATATATAAGTAAAATGTTTATTTAAAAAAATGGTAAACTACAATAAAGACCTGATATATATTTTAATATAATCAAAAAACTTCAAGTCTTTCATTATTATTAGTTATTTTCATGCAAATCGTATGTAGGTCCAGCCAGACCTATTCCGTGGAGAGTAAGGTGTAAAAATTGTCATGGACAGAAGGGTTAATATTGTACACTTCAATGCCAGAAGTTTGAGTAATTATAAGTTAGATTATATTAGGCATATATTCAGTGGTTCTGAAGTCGATGTTATTTGTGTCTCTGAGACATGGTTTCAGCCAACATTAACTGAATCAGCGATAGCGCTAGACAATTATAATGTTTTTTGTAGTAGTAGGGTAGGTAAAGGCGGAGGTGATGTTGCAATCTACATAAAGTCCTCGTATAAGTGTAAATTAGTGTGCAAATCAGATAACTCGGAAGTAGAATATGTGTGTGCCTCTATTTCTGATTCAGCCCATAGTATTCTGGTTTCTTGCGTATATAGTCCGCATAAGGCCTGTGATCTCGACCCTTTTTTATATATCTGACCGGACTGTCGCTAGACTATGACTTTATTTCAATTTGTGGAGATTTTAATGTTAATTTAATGTCTGTTGATGCTAAGTCTCTTCATTTTTGTGATATTGTTACTTCGTCTGGTCTGTCTGTTGTTAATAGTTGTGAGCCAACGCGGTTTAGTAATAATGTCTGTCCTAGTCGTCTTGATTTATTTATTATTTCTGATCCTTCTCTGTTGCTTATGTTTTCACAAATTTCATTTATCTCTGATCATGACCTTTTGCTTTGCTCTTTTGACTTAAAATTGACTATGTGTGAAAGACCAGTTTCATTCTCTTTCCGAGATTTTAAATCTATTAACCTTTCGACTCTAACTGCTTCTGCCTCTTCCCTAGACTGGACTCACTTCTGGCAGCTACTTGATATTGATGAAAAGGTTACCTGCTTCACAAATACTGTAAATTACTTATTCAATAGGCATATACCTTTGAAGTCAATTAATATTATCAATCCGTCCTGCCCCTGGTATACACGACAAGTTAAATTAGCAATTATGCTGAAAAATAAATTGCACTCTATGTGGAAAAGAAATCCCTCATCTGTAAATTACGATAGATATAAAACGGCGCGTATTCATGCTCTTCTTGCTGTTAGAAGATCTAAGAAGCATTATTTCTCGTCAAAATTTGCCGCTTTAGATTCCCACAAACAGCTGTGAAGTAAACTGAGAAGGATGGGCATTGGATCCAAAAAAAGTTTGACTTGCGATGTGTGTTCAAATGCTCTTAATGAGTTTTTGTTGCTAGTGTGGATGGTGGCAATTATGCTAATGACTATATTATTAATGAACATGGCTGTTTTCAATTTAGATGTGTCTCAGAACTTGAAGTCGATCGTCATGTTAACGCTGTTAAGTCTCTTGCGACTGGTGAAGATGGTCTTTCAATTAAATTTCTTAAACTCATTCTGCCCTACGTTTTGACTCAACTTACTCATATCTACAATACTATATTCACTTTCTCTTCTTTTCCGTCACTATGGAAGATGTCTTTAGTTATTCCTATTCCTATTCCAAAAAAAATCCTCTCCTGCTACACTTTCTGACTATCGTCCCAAGTATTTTGCCATCGCTCTCGAAAATTTGTGAATCTCTTATGTCTGAACAAATTTATTATTATCTCTCCTGCAAAAATTTTCTTCACCCATTGCAGTCGGTTGTACATAAGAAGAGCCCTCTGCGAAAGCTATCGCCTTTCCTAGACAGCGATCAAATTTTGCGTTGTAGGGGACGAATAGATAATGCCCCAGTTAGCTTTAATGTAAAAAATCCAATAATTTTACCAAAATGTCATTTGATTACGAGATTAATAATAAGATTAATAATAAGTCAAGCTTTCGGCGATATCATAGCTGTTCAACTGCTTTATTAAAGGTCACGGACGATATAAGAATTGCTTTTGATAAAAAGTTTATTACCTTGTTATGTCTTTTGGATTTTTCTAAAGCTTTTGGTAGCGTGAATCATAACCTACTAATTTCCAAGTTGCAAGGCTTCTTCGATTTCAATGCAACTGCTACTAAACTCATTAAAAGCTATTTGCTTGACCGTTATCAAAGAGTCAAAGTAGGAAATAATGTCTCTGAGTTTAAAGTTGTATGCTCTGGGGTTCCGCAAGGTTCCGTCTTGGGCCCACTTTTATTTTCTTTATTTATTAATGACATTTTTTCTATTGTTCAGTAAGTATCTATCCATGCATATGCGGATGATATACAATTGTATTTGTCCCGACCCTTAGAGCATTTAGATATCTTAAGTGCCAAGATCAACATGGATTTGAATAGTATTGCTGAATGGTCCACCAAGAACTCTCTTAAGTTCAATGCAGCTAAACCCTTTGTGCTGTCTATATATAAGAATACGATAGACTTGTCTATATTACCCGCTTTGTTTTTGGGTAACAATAGGCTTGAGTTTGTTTCTAAGAAAGTGAATCTTGGCATGACTATTAATTCGACTCTGACTTGCTCTGACCATGTTAATAACATTATACAGAGGGCTTACGGCATTCTCCGTAATCTTAGGTACTCTGCTGACTCTGTCCCATTGGCCACTCGCCGTAAACTAGTTATCCAGCTAATAATGCCTATTTTGACTTATTCAGAATTAGTTTACTGCAAACTTGACTCGATATCACTACAAAAACTGAATGTCTTAATTAATAATCTTACTCGGTATGTATTTGGTTTACAGAGGTTTGAACATCTTGGAGAACTAAGATATTCGTTGCTTGGCTGTGATATTAGTAATTTTTATAATTATCGTAATTGTATATTTTTGCATCGTTTGATTTTTACTGGTAAACCTGCATACCTTTTTGATAAGCTTCAGTTTGGGCATTCTATTCGCAGTAAATCCATCATTGTCCCTAGCTTTGTTTGCCTTAACAGTGGGCGATTTTTTTTCGTTAACACCATTCAACTTTGGAATCGTCTCCCCAACAATATAAAGAATATAAGAGAGGAAAGACACTTTAAGAAACTTATAAGGAATTACTTTGCGAATTAGTTTCGCGGAAAATATGCACACTATACCCCCTCTCTCACTAATTTAGCACTTTTCTTTCTCTTCATACGCTACTTCTTTCTTTTTAGGTTAAATTCCTTCCGTTTTTATAATTTCTTTTCGTTTGGTTATGTAAATTTATTTGTGTGATTATTAATATGCTATAAAAGAGCTCAGCACTCTTAGTGTATTGTTTGTATATATTTGTTCTAAATAAATAAATAAATAAATTTAATTGGCAAGATATGTTACGTATATGTGGACGACATTATTGTTTTTAGTAAAGACGAAAAATCCCACTTAAGGCACGTTAATGAGGTATTTCAAACCCTAGAAAGGGCTCAAATGAAAATCCAACTGGATAAATGTGAATTTTTTAAACGGGAAGTAGAATTTCTGGGATTCGTCGTATCAAAGGATGGAATTAAAGCTGATCCGAAAAAGGTAGAGTCAATATTAAAATTTGACTACCCAACAACTCTAAGAGAACTTCGTTTGTTCCTGGACTTATCCAGTTATTACAGGCGTTTTATAAGAGGATATGCCGACTGTTGGCAACACTCACCACAATTTGATATGACAGCAGAGCTCTGAAAATTGGCATATCTAAAGTTATGTCAAACGCCTTTTCCGGTCTTCTTTCTTTTTGCGACGACGAAGCGAGCGAGACGATCGATTTCCAAAACTAACTTAAAAGTTCACATTTTATATACCTTTGTTCTCTCGATAATAAAAACAACTAAATAAAGTTAGTTTCGTAATTTTTATTTTGTAAATATAGTTTACAAAATTCTTTTAAGTTATTTTACCAAATACGTCGTAAAACCGAAATCTAAATGGTGGAAGCACGAGATCGCAGCATCCCTCAAGAAGAATTATGCGGAATTTGCAAAAAAATACAGACCGATGACATGGTCCAATGCGACGACTGCGACAGATGGTCTCACTATGGATGCGTTAATGTCGACGAGACAGTTCAGAGCAAAGACTGGAGCTGCATTGAATGCGAATTAAAAAAGGCAAGCGCCACTGGCAAAAGCAAGGAAATGTGCACTAAAACAGGTACCGTAAGGAAGACACAAGAACCACCTTTTCCAAGAAATCCCGGAAACAATCAAGAATCACAGGTAAACCGATCAAATAAAACAGATGGAAAAGCCAGTATTGATTTCAATTTAGAGCTCATGTATTTAGAGGAAGAACGTCAAATGAATATACTATATATTCAGAAAAAATACGATCTCTTAAATAAAGATAATTCATCTAAGGTAAATTTATGTACAGCCGGTCAAAAGAAAAGCGAAAACTTTGTTGAATGTGATATCTCTGGATCGTTGAGGCCAAGTATTAACTTACGACCCGAACAAATAAATGCGCGCCATGTTGTGCCAAAAGAGCTCCCTGTTTTTACGGGTAAGCCAGAAGAATGGCCTGCCTTTATAAGTAGCTTTGAAAATTCCACTAAGCTTTGTGGATTCTCAAATGAAGAAAATTTGTTGAGGTTACAGCACGCGATAAGAGGACAGGCTCTAAGTAGTGTAAGAAGCCAGTTACTCATGCCTGCTTTAGTACCTCAAGTAATATCGACTTTGAAAATGGTTTTTGGTAGGCCTGAATGTATAATAAATGCGCTTTTAGTAAAGATACGTACGTCAAGTCAGGTGAGTGAAAGAAAGTTGGAAACTTTAATTTCATTTGCATTGGAAGTGAAAAACCTAGTAGCCACTATGGTGGCAGCCAATTTAAAGTCACACTTAAATAACCCTCTTCTATTGAGTGAGTTAATTGCTAGGCTGCCACCACAAATGCGATTAGACTGGGCCATGCAATCAAGAAATTTCATTGACTCTAACTTGACGCACTTTAATGAGTGGCGCTTTGAGTTGGCTTCGGCTGCAAGTTCAGTAGTCTCATTTGCACCCACGCCACATGACGAGCAGAAAAACTCTCACAGAGTTGGATTTCACAATGATTCAAGTATTCCTGAAAATGAAGGAAACCCGCGTAGGTGCACTATGTGTTCAGAAGATCATGTACTTGCAGCTTGTGCTCGATTCAGAGATCTACCGCACAATGAAAAATGGACTTTTATTCGCAAAATGAAAATATGTCGATCTTGTCTTAAAATTCACGATCTACGCTTTTGTAAAGAGAGAAAGCAATGCGGATTTAACAATTGTATCGCAAAGCATCATAAAATTTTACATAAGACTGTCCAAGAACCTAACAGTCAGCAGGTAGCAATGAAAAACCCCAATTATTTTTAAAATCTTGCCAATAACCATTTATAGCAAAACGGGTAAATTAGATGTATACGCCATGTTAGATGACGGGTCAGGTCCAACTATGATTACTAACGACGTATTATCCAAACTGGGTATAAACGGTATACAATCAGACTTATGTATTCGTTGGACAGATGGTTCTGTCCGCATTGAACCTAATTCAGAAATGATGAATCTTAGTATATCAGCTAAAGGAAAAAATACAAAAAGGCTTATTCTAAATGATGTTCATAGTGTTGATAAATTAGATTTGCCTAAGCAGACTATGATTGTAGAAGAACTAAAAGAAAAGTTCAAACATTTGAGAGGGTTGCCTATTAGCTCGTACCATAATGTGGTACCAAGTATGATTATTGGTCTGAATAATAAACATGTAATAATGCCGATTAAGTATAGGGAAGGGAAAATAAATGAGCCTGCGGCCACTAAGACAAGGATCGGATGGACCGTTTTTGGTTCTATCGATAAAGATTTCAATTGTCGTAGTGAAACAATTCAACTTCACGTATGTGAGTGTGATAGCAAGATGGCTTTAAATAGGCTCATGCTTGAAAACATGAAAATAGATAGTGTGTATCATGGAAGTCATGAAAACGGGTTAACTACCACCACTTTAGAGAAATTTGAGAGCCATGTTCAGCGCAAGGGAGAATACTTTACGGCGAAGTTATTCTGGCGCTCAAGTAATTTAACTCTCCCTGATAATTTTTCTATGGCTTTCCAAAGACTTCAATGCTTTGAAAAGAAACTCGCTAAAGATAATGATCTTAAAATTCGTGTAAACGCTCTTATTAGTGACATGGAAAAAAAGCAATACATACGTAAACTATCTAATTCAGAAATTCAAGAAAGTTATCCCCGCAAGTGGTATTTACCAATTTTCTCGGTATACAACCCAAACAAACCACATAAGACAAGAATAGTTTGGGATGCAGCAGCGAATTATAAGGGAATTTCTCTGAATAAAAATTTGGAATCAGGACCAGATTTATTGGTACCTCTAATCAAAGTCCTTTATAATTTTCGGAAAGGAAAAATTGGCATATGTGGCGATATATGAGAAATGTTTCATAGGGTAAAAATAAATGAGGAAGATCAACACTCCCAGCGTTTTCTTTGGCGTAACTGTGAACCAGGAATTCCTCCTACAGTATATGTTCTTCAAGTATGTAGTTTTGGAGCTACTTGCTCACCATGTATTGCCCAAATGGCAAAAAATAAGAATGCAAAAGAACACGAGGAGGAGTTTCCCAGGGCAGCTAAATGTATTCTAGAACATCATTATATGGATGATATGCTTGATAGCGTAAATGAGCTGGATGAAGCGAAAAAATTAGTAAGTGATGTACGCCTTGTTCATAAACGAGGAAATTTTGAAATAGGAAATTGGTTATCTAAGTCAACAGAATTAATGGAATTTCTCAAAACGCCTCCGAAAAGCAATCATTTTTGCAAAGCAGCACAAACTATTGATCAGGTTATTGAGCCCGATAAAGTTTTGGGCTTGTGGTGGGAAACGCAAAAGGACATTTTTACATTTAATACGAAACTCACAAAAGCCAATGCGAGCATTCTTAACGGTACCAAGCTCCCAACCAAACGTGAACTTCTTAGACTCATTATGTCTATATTCGATCCTTTGGGATTTTTATCCTTTTATACTATGCGAATAAAAATTTTGCTTCAAGATATATGGAGAAGTGGAATAGATTGGGATGATGTTATACCTGTGCAATGTGAAGGCACTTGGAGAGGATGCCTCTCAATGTTAGATAAAATTAACCAAGTTCAGATTCAAAGATGCTATTTTAATAATCTCATTCATGAAGATTGCATAGTTAATCTCCATATTTTCGTTGATGCAAGCGCTGAAGCGTACGCCGCAGTAGCACATTTTCATATTTTGAATGGTGAAAAAACTCAAGTCTCATTAGTTGGTTCCAAAAATAAGGTAGCCCCAATTCGCCCTCTTTCGATTCCCCGTATGGAACTTTTAGGCGCAGTTATGGGTGCGCGCTTTGCAAAAAGTATAGTAGATAGCCATAACCTTTCCATTCGTGAGGTTTTTTATTGGACTGATTCAAAGACAATTTTAGCTTGGTTACATGAAGACCCACGAAAATATGAACAGTTTGTTATGTTTAGAGTAGCAGAAATTCAGGAAATCAGTGACATCACGCAGTGGTTTTATGTACCATCTAAACAAAATATTGCAGATAAAGCGACGAAAATTAAAACTTCTGTAGATTTCGAACCGAACAATGAGTGGTTTTCTGGGCCAGCGTTCCTTAAATTACCCAGAAATAAGTGGCCATCACAAACTGAAGGTGCAACAGGCAAATATAAAGAAGATTTAATTGAAACAAAAATGAAAGGCAGATTCGTAGGTTTACAGGTCAAATCTGTAGGAAAATTAATAAATCCAGCACGATTTTCCAAGTGGGAGTCCTTATGGCGCAGCATGGCCTATGTTAAGCATTATATTGAAAATTTAAAAGTACGTATAAAAAATAAAAAACTTGGTCTCTCCGTTCCATGTGAAATAAAGTTAAAATCGGAAGAACTATTTTGGGCGGAAAATCAGTTGTATCGTTTAACGCAACGAGATGAATATTTTAACGAGATAAACGCCCTTGAAAAAGATCCTACGACGGTTGTACATAAGAAGAGCCCTCTGCGAAAGCTATCGCCTTTCCTAGACAGCGATCAAATTTTGCGTTGTAGGGGACGAATAGATAATGCCCCAGTTAGCTTTAATGTAAAAAATCCAATAATTTTACCAAAATGTCATTTGATTACGAGATTAATAATAGATTGGTATCATCGAAAATACCACCATATTCATCATGAAACGGTTCTGAATGAAATAAAACAAAAGTTTTTAATATCAAATTTAAGACGTACATTGAAATCGATACGAAGCCAGATCTGTAAAAATCAGTCGGTGAACCCAGTGAATCCTGAAATGGGCCAGTTACCAGTGGGCCGTCTCTCTATTGCAACCCGACCGTTCACTTATACAGGTATAGATTTCTTTGGTCCATTTTTAACCACGGTGTGTCGACGGAAGGAAAAGAGGTATGGAGTATTATTCACATGCTTGACATGTCGAGCTGTACACATTGAGCTTGCATTTTCGCTGGCAACAAGTTCTTGTATTATCGCGATTAGAAACTTCATGGGCAGAAGAGGGATACCTTTACAATTTTATAGCGATAACGGCACGAATTTTATCGGAGCTGAAAGAGAACTACGCGAAGAACATCGGAAACTTGCCATAGAAGATTTAAAAGAAAATTTTACTACCAGCGAAACAAAGTGGACATTTATACCTCCAGCAAGTCCACATATGGGAGGAGCATGGGAACGCATGATCCGTTCAGCAAAAAATATATTGTACAAGATAGTGACTCCATTAACATCATTGAACGACGAAAAGCTCTACAATCTGTTTATCGAAGTAGAGAGTATGCTGAATAGCCGGCCTCTAACGCAAGTACCACTAGAATCAGCAGATCAGCAGATAGAAGTTCTTGGAAGCATTGTCAATATTTGGCTGACTGCTTTTGGAAACGGTGGGTAACTGAGGTTCTGCCCATACTAACGCGCAGAACAAAATGGCATGATAAGGTGAAGCCGGTTGAATGCGGCGATGTGGTGCTAATAGTAGATCCGAACCTCCCACGAAGTACTTGGATTAAGGGCATAGTAACCAGCGCCGTCTGCGCCAAAGATGGTCAAGTACGCATTGTATTTGTACGGACTGCTAATGGCGAATATCATCGACCTGTTGCTAAAATTGCAGTTTTTGACGTTCGAGCAAAAACTAGTGACGGTGTTGCTATTGGAGGTATTGATGAACGTATTCATCATACCGAGGAGGAGAATGTTGGCAACACTCACCACAATTTGATATGACAGCAGAGCTCTGAAAATTGGCATATCTAAAGTTATGTCAAACGCCTTTTCCGGTCTTCTTTCTTTTTGCGACGACGAAGCGAGCGAGACGATCGATTTCCAAAACTAACTTAAAAGTTCACATTTTATATACCTTTGTTCTCTCGATAATAAAAACAACTAAATAAAGTTAGTTTCGTAATTTTTATTTTGTAAATATAGTTTACACCGACATTGCAAAACGCCTTACTATCCTGTTGTGAGGAGAAGAGGGTCGCGTGTCAAAGTCTGCATCTAACCGTACAAGGGTTTGCCTGAATGACATGGCAAGGAAAGCCTTCAATGACTTAAAGAATGCGATAGTCTCCAAAGAAGTAATCTTATCATACCCTGATTTTAATAGCGAATTCCAGTTAACTACAGATGCATCTAGTTTCGCTATCGGCGTCGTACTTAGTCAAAATGACGAACCAATTACGTTTATCTCGAGGACACTTAGTCAGACGGAAGAAAACTACGCTACCAATGAACGCGAAATGCTGGCCATTATTTGGTCGCTTGGGTACCCTGCGAAATTACTTATATGGTTCAAGAAAAGTTGTAATTTATACTGACCATCAGACGTTAACTTTTGCCCTCAGCAATAGTAACCATAATCACAAAATGAAGAGTTGGAAATGTATTTTGGAGGAATATAACTACGAATTGAGGTATAAGCCAGGACGGGCAAATGTGGTGGCAGACGCACTGTCCAGAAATACGGCAGAACTCAATATTCTTGAAAATCATGGAAACTCATCTACGGCAACCCAACACAGTGCAGAAAGTTCATCAGAAAATCTGATACCTAGCGTTGAAACTCCAGTCAACGTGTTCAAAAACCAACTATTCATCGAAGTCGGCGTAACACCCTCGTATCAGTTCAAAATCATATTTCCAGGAGTTCATCGGCATCTTATTGTCGAAAGGGAATACAGTGAAGAAAAACTCATTAATATTCTTAAAAGGTACCTCAACCCATCGGTCGTCAATGGTATTAAAACTGCGGAATATATAATGGGTAAGATACAAAATTTATATCCAAACCATTTTTCCAGCTATAAATGCAGATTCACACAAAGGATTGTCAAAGATATAGTATCGAGCAGTGATCAGGAAAATATCATATTGGAGGAGCATAATAGATCGCATCGTAATCAAAAGGAAAACCGAGAGCAAATTATGGAAAGATACTATTTCCCAGGCACGACAGGGAAAATAAAGAGAATTATTAAACTATGGTCAACATGTAGGGAAAACAAATATGAGCGACATCCAAATACGATGAAATTAAAAGAAACACCAATTCCAACTTATCCTGGGCATACGGTTCATCTTGATATTTTTTCAACTGACCGTAAAATGGTTTTAACTTCTATTGACAAATTTTCAAAATTCGCTAAAGTGAAATTATTGTGTGGAAGATCTGCGGAAGACGTTAGGAGACCCCTTAGGGAAATTATTTTTTCGTATGGAGTACCAAAAAATATCGTCATGGACAACGAACCCTCGCTAAATTCGCTATCTATTATGTTTATGTTAAAGGACGATCTGAGGATAAATGTCACTACAACACCGTCCTACAGGAGTGAGGTAAATGGTCAGGTGGAGCGTTTTCACTCTACATTGGCAGAAATTATGAGATGTCTTAAAGAAGATGGTATTTCAAGAAATTTTGAGGAGTTGCTAGAAAGGTCAGTTAACGAGTACAACCATACAATTCATTCAACCACTAATAGAAGACCAGTCGACTTATATTTCGGAAGACTTTTCACCACTTGACTTTTCACCACAAGACATAGAAAGAACCCGTCAGTCAAATATTGAAAGACTAAAAAAAAGCAGGAAAAGGGCTTAGCTTATCATAATAAAAATAGGAAACCCATCAAAGATTATTTACCAGGGCAACTAGTTTACTTAAGATGTAACAAAAGTTTAGGAACTAAATTGAGCAAACGTTTTAAGAATGAAATTGTTAAAGAAAATCGTGGCATTACTATCGTAACAGAAAGTGGACGTGTGATACATAAAAGCTACATACGAAATTAATTTACACACTTATAACTTTTATTCACTTCTAGACTACTGGTAGCGGCCGTTGCGGCAAACTTAAATATTCTGGACTACTCTAATACCAGACTTATAACTATCCATACAGGAATGGCAAGAAAGCAGAATGGTACTTTCAAAATTATACATTCAATCGACCTTGGACAATATAAAGACTTGATAGACAATCTTGAGTCAATGATCATAGCAAATATTACATATAGACATCCGCTCCGTCCGTTTTTACTACAGCAAACTTTCGATATAAAAGGGATTATCAAACGCCTGAGTCCGTCCGTCGTAAAGCGATCAATTGATTTTATCGGTACAGCATGGAAGTGGCTTGCCGGTACCCCAGACAAACACGATTTTGAAATTTTGGCCCAAAAAAATAACAAATGTTATTGAAAATAACAACAGACAAATGATAATAAATGAAATGAGTATCAAAAGAATGCAAGAAATATCCGATATTACCAATGAAACATTGAAAGATAAAAAAGAGGAATCAATCGTTGAATTAATGTCTAGGATTGAACACAAATTAAATTTAATTGAAAAAGAACTGCAAAATATCGAATATGTCATAGAGTGGGCGAAAGTAAATGTTGTAAACTCCTTTATTTTTTCGAAAACAGAAAGTGAAAATTTAAATAATGTACTAGCAAGTTATGGTATACCAACATTTGGTATAGACGAACTGCTAACCTTTGGAAATGTGAAAATTGTAACGAATAGTAAAGAAATTTTGTATATTCTAAGTATTCCAATAAGACAAAAAGATTTCTGTGAAACATA
>OZ016502.1:15391763-15399263 GCA_963966595.1 Physocephala rufipes | reverse complement strand
TCGATTTTTCCTCAAATTGGAGGATGAGATTCGCGCCAGGATACAAAAAGAGGAAGAAACCTTCAAGGATTACGTTGTGTATTTACAAAATTTAATGAGGCATACAGATTACACAGAAGCACAGCAACTAGAACGTCTCTATGAAAACTGTCAATCGGACTACAAGTTCTACATTAGGAGGAAAGCTTTTAATTCCTTACAGGAATTAATTACTCTAGCAGAAGATTTTGAATTCCTTCGTCCAACAACCTCACCGCTTCCACCACTTCGGAATAGAAGAGAAGAGCGCCATCAAGGCATGAGACAAGAGGCTCGAGAGAACATAAATCCAAAAACCGCTTGTCGTCATTGTGGCCAAGAGGGCCATAGAGCACAAGGTTGTAAAAATCGCCAGGTATTATTCTGCTGGGATTGTGGTCAACGTGGTCGGCGAACCATTGAGTGTTGTCGACAGGGAAACGAGCAAGGACTTCGCCGTGCACGAGAGGAGGTGAGGTCCCAGGTTTCCAAGTCTCTCAAAAAGTAGGTGATACTAACCACAACAATATTAGCCTCAGTGACGGAAGAATTTTCGCCAAGGTTACGATAAGGGGAAAAGATTTTCGACCTAGTATTGATACTGGTGCAACGCGCAGCTTTGTTAATAAAAGCATGCCCCTTAGACTGGGAACAGAAATATTACCAACAACGGTATATATCCGATTAGCGGACGGCAAAATGATTACAATTACGGAAAGTACAACGTTGGAAGTCACATTAGGAGACACTTCATGCGTGATAGAATTTTTAATATTACCCGGTGTTTCGGACGATTTACTTTTGGGAATGGATTTCCTGTGCGGTTTAGGAACAACTATTACTGCAGGGGGACAGAGCTTGGTCTTAAATAACAATAATCAGTGCCGATCATCAATGTTCAGCACTTGTGCGACGTTGGAAGAGCAGGAAAAAATCAATTATGACGCAGAGCATAGCAGCGGAGACGAGGCAAAAACAACACCGAGTAAATCAAGTGAAGAAACTATAATAGAGGAATTCCATTATGATCAGCTGAAGAAGTTTGACAGTCTAAGTGGCCCGTCCAATATTACATCTCATAAAATCTTCATGCGAGATGACAGGCCAATCAAACAAAGATATTACCCAAAGAACCCAGCCATGCAAGCTGTCATTAATCAAGAAATAGACGAATTGTTGGAAAAAGATTGCATAGAACCATCCCATAGCGCATATAGTGCACCTATCGTACTTGTGAAAAAGAAAACAGGACAATGGAGACCTTGTATCGATTATCGGCAACTTAATGCACGATCAGTGCCCGATGCATATCCACTACCAAGAATACAACATATTCTAGACAGGCTCAGAAATGCACGCTATATAAGTAGTATCGATCTGAAGAATGGATATTGGCAGATTCCTATGGATGAAGAGAGTAAGAAATTTACAGCCTTTACAGTTCCAGGAAGAGGCCTGTATCAGTGGAAAGTAATGCCCTTTGGTTTGCATTCAGCTCCAGCAACGTTTCAACGAGCACTAGACCAAGTAATAGGACCAGAAATGGAACCACATGCATTTGTGTATTTGGATGACATCATTGTCATAGGAAGTACACTCGATGAGCATATAAGAAATCTACGCGAGGTTTTTCGAAGATTACGGGAGGCGAACTTAAAAATAAATAAGGAAAAATGTGAATTTTTCAAACAGGACTTAAAATATTTAGGACATGTAGTTTGCAAAGATGGTATCCACACCGATCCCGATAAGATCGCAGCAATAAAAGAATTACAACCGCCGATAAATGTGCGAGGAGTACAGCGTTTTCTTGGAATAGCATCATGGTATCGGAGATTTGTGCCAGAGTTTTCAAGAACAGTTGTACCACTTACCAAACTTTTAAAAAAAGGTCAGAGATGGAAGTGGAAAGAAGAACAATAACAGGCTTTTGAACGCCTGAAAACATGTCTTACTGAAGCACCAATTTTGGCATGCCCTGATTTCTCTAAGAAGTTCACTTTGCAGACAGACGCTTGCGAATATGGACTCGGGGCAATCCTCACCCAGGAAATCGATGGAATTGAACGAGTAATAGCTTATGCTAGTCGTCACTTAAATAAATCAGAAAGGAATTATTCTCCAACAGAGAAAGAATGTTTGGCTATAGTATGGGGCATAAGAAAGATGAGACCGTACCTGGAGGTATATCAATTTACCGTAGTCACCGATCACCTATCGCTAAAGTGGCTAAACTCTATAGAGAGCCCAACAGGTCGTATCGCACGGTGGGCTTTAGAGTTGCAACAATACAATTTTGAGGTAAGATATCGCAAAGGTAAGTGGAACGTCGTTGCGGATGCATTATCTCGAGACCCGGTAGAAACAGTCAATAAGCTAAACATGGAGAACCAACATTGCAAATGGTATCAAGATATGGTAACGAAGACGCAGGAAAATCCAGCGAAGTTTGCCGACTATGCGATTGAAAATGGTCAGCTCTATCGACATCTTCCAGGACAAACGAACGACGAAGACTGTGAAGCCTGGAAACTATGTGTGCCATTACCACAACGAAGTAGAGTATTACGCGAAAATCATGAAGACCCGTGCGCCGGACATCCAGGGATCAGGAAGACCATAGCACGGGTGTGCAATAGATATTATTGGCCTGGAATGTACAAAGACATTCGACGGTTTGTGCGCAGTTGTGAATCATGCCAAAAGTTTAAATCCACGCAAGAAAAGAAGGCTGGGATGATGTTAACACAGATACCTGAAGAACCTTGGGCAATTCTTTGTGCAGACTTTATTGGCGCTTTACCACGGTCGACCCGCGGTAACACAGTAATTCTGGTATTTTTCGACAAATTTTCCAAATGGACAGAAGTCATACCTTTACGAAAAGCCACGACTGAAACCTTAAAGAAAGCATTCAGGGAAAGAATTCTTGCACACTATGGTGTTCCGAAGGTTCTGGTTTCCGACAATGGAACACAATTTGCCAGCCGTCAGTTTAGACATTTTCTGCAGGAAATGGGAATCCGCCAGCAATTTACGGCACCATACACGCCGCAGGAAAATCCAGCCGAGAGAGCAAACCGTAACGTTAAACGGATCATTGCACAGTTAACGGCCAGCAATCAAGCTAAATGGGATGAGCTGATACCAGAAATTACTCTAGCGGTGAACACCATGGCATCAGAGTCTACTGGATATAGCCCAGCATTCATTATACAAGGGCGTGAACCACGCCTACCTCGAGCATTTTTCGATGAAGTTACTCTGGGAACGGGAATGAAGTCCCAAACTCCAGTAAAAAAGGCAAGCAGACTTAAAGAAATTTATCAAATCGTGAAACGGAACTTAGAGCGGTCAGCAGAGGATCAAGCCAGATATTATAACTTGCGAAGGAGAACATGGCAGCCAAAAGTTGGGCAACTTGTCTTAGTTAAATCGCACCACTTGTCGAAGGCCGCCGACAAATTTAATGCGAAGTTAGCGTCGAAGTTCGAGGGACCTTTCCGGGTTGTGGGATTCACATCACCAGTGATCGTAAAGATTAAAGAAGATGGCAACCGCAAGGAGCGCATGGTGCACATCAGCGAAATAAAGGAATTCCACCAAAGTTCTTTGACGGAGAACCTAGAGGAGTAGCTATAGTACTAACACCACATTTAGATAAATGTCAGTGATGTCCAGACCCGTAGTGTCGTCAAAGATGTAGTAGTATATGCGTGTTGTCCACTGTGTACTGTAAGAAGATCTGTTTTAAAACACATTTATTTCACTCACAGGAATATTCATCATGTCTTCCCAGTGGTACGAGAAGATAGAATCCCTCGTGGAAATCAAACATTCGCCAGAGGCTGAGAGAGCCCACTTCGTCCCTCCGAAAAGGGTGATCGAACTTGACGATGAAGAAGTCCCGACGAAAAGGTCATGCCCAAATCGTGACGATGTTCTCCTAGAATATCCCCAGGGTAGAGGAGCAATCACCATACATGTGGAAGACTATATGAGCCTAAAAGAGGGGGTATTCCTCAATGATGCTCTAATTGAGGTCTACTTGAAGTGGGTAACAGAGTGCTTACCCGAAGAGAGGCGTACGAGAGTACACTGCTTTGGTACTCACTTCTTCGAAAGATTGAAGGGGAACATCAGCGCAGAAGAGCGGTTCACACGCGCACGTTTTTGGTGTCGCAGGATCAATCTGATCGATAAAGAGATGGTGATCATCCCGATTAACGAAAACCACCACTGGTGGCTGATGGTCGTGACCCTTAAGTCCCCACCTGGGCCTGCTATTTGGCAATTTAACTCCTTGCCATCAGAGCCGAGAGAAGATGTTGCGGCCTATATTCGGGAATTCTGGGACGAATTCACAAAGAACCGGCAACCCGAACCACCGCGTAAGTTCGACTCTGAGACGTTGCCACTCATAAAGGTGCCAATTCCCCAGCAGGATCTGCTGCACTGCGCAGAACTTTTCCTTCAAAACCTATTAGAGACCTGTGAGTTCCCCCTGCTGGTGGACAGATGGTTCGATCCCAATAAGGTGGCGCAGAAGAGGAAATGGGTAACCGAAATTTTAAGGGCATTAGCGGTACCGGACAGAGTTTTTCCCCAACTTGATGAGGATAAACACATATCCCCAGAGATCCCTACGATCCCAGAAGCAGAGCTTGCCAGGCACAAGTATGCTCCCGTAAAAGTTGCTGAAGAAGAATGCCCAGAACCCATCGGATTTCTTTACGAAACCCCAAGAAAAGCCCAGTACGTCGACCCCATAACTGGAGAGCCATACGACGACCTGTGTGAAGAAGTGGATCGCATGGCTGAGGAGTCAGTCATGAAAGAGACTACGGCTCAGTACCGATTCAGTGGTCTTAAGCAACTACTTGAGAGCGTATTGCCCGATAGCATAAAAAGTTTTATAGCGGATCGTTTCCCAGCCCTTGAAAGGAAAAAACGAACTAGTTTTGTCTGCGGGGACTGGAGAGTCAAGATAAGTCGTTCCGCGATAACGATTGTTCCGCGCTCCGGAAGAAAAGGGGGGTGTAACGACCCAAAATATGTCTTTTTTTTGGCTCATACAGCTATGGGTGTAGAACCTGGCCTGCATCCCAACTGAGCATTATCTCTAGATTTATTTAGAGATACATGTTACCTTCCGATGTGCGTACCCGGTAAGGTGGAGTAACTCGGCTTAGGCCACAAATAAGATATTGCTATATTTTACAACAAGATATAAAAATTTATAAGAAGCACTGGAATCGAATACAGTCCAACATATTCATGATGAAGTAGAGCCACACACCGTAAATTCAGACAGCGTCGACACAATCCATTATTAATGGTGTGGAAGTAAAAGTGGATCGTAGATGGATCATGCTAGACACTGCGTCATCATTTTAGCATCATATAACGTCATCATGTTAACAGAGCTAAGTCCAAAAGTAACAACAACAAGTGAACATTAAGAAAAAAAATGGAAATAATCATGAACGCTAATCACTAAGCCAGACCATAATACAAAGTTAAATTCCTGAAATATCAACACAAAGAAACCAACAACAATAGGTAATGCAAAAGAAGAAGATTAGTTCAAGAACATCAAGCCGAATGCAAAAATTGGACCCACAATAATTAACATTTAGAAACAACAACACGACATTATATAAAAAAGGGATAAACATGAATCACTAAAGCCGACCACGGAAGGAAAATATAACTTCGATGATATTTATGAACACCTGCACTTGCAAAAAAAACATAAAAAAGGGTCATATAAAAAAAGAGGTGATGCGAAGGCAAGTATGATTTAAATCAGACCCAAAAATATGAAGAAAGAAAAACAATAACAACAAGACGCAATATGCAGAAGGAAATATTTCGCGAACAAATAAAGATGATCTGTGAAAAGTAGACCCAAAATATTAACACGTGAAAAAAACAACACGCCATAATATAAGAAAGCGGTTATCAATAGCCACTATGACCGATCGAAAAGCCTAACTAAAATTCAAATTTGCGTGAACACCATAAGCAACAACAACACTATGGTCGGTCACGAATTAGTAAATTTGGAAGACAGTTAGAAATTAAATCATACAACAACAACGAGACGCAATACAGGATCAGGTGATCAAATAACCGTAAGATGGCGTGAGCACAAAATTGAAGTAAACAACTTACAGCAAGCAAAAACAAATACATGAATTGATACACCAAAGCCAAGGGTATAAATATACAACTCGAAGAATTAGAAGACAGTTGCTATTATCACCGCGACCTAGCCGAACAAGTGAAACTAGTGAAATATCCACAAGTACAAAGTTTTTTTTCCAGAACCTCCAGCAAAGCAAAATCCAGGTGAGAATCATTTATAAACCGTAACTAGGTGAGAATATTATTTCAACCGTAATTAATTGAAAATTAGACTCACTTGTTGAATTAGTAATTAACAACTAGTCTTGGAGTCGTAATCGACGCTCGACTAGTATAATATACTTAGTAATCGTAGAAATAACAAATACACGAAGTAGAAATTGCATAATTTGTAGAATTAGTAAATAACAACTAGTCTTGGAGTCGCAATCGACGCTTGACTAGCATAGTATCCTTTTCCATTCGTAACTAACAACTAGTCTTGGAGTCGCAATCGACGCTTGACTAGCATAGTATCCTTTTCCATCCTAGAAATAACAAACAAACACAGTAGAAATTTCATAACTTGTAGAATTCGTAATTAACAACTAGTCTTGGAGTCGCAATCGACGCTTGACTAGCATAGTATCCTTTTCCATCCTAGAAATAACAAACAAACACAGTAGAAATTTCATAACTTCTAGAATTCGTAATTAACAACTAGTCTTGGAGTCGCAATCGACGCTTGACTAGCATAGTATCCTTTTCCATCCTAGAAATAACAAACACAGTAGAAATTTCATAACTTCTAGAATTCGTAATTAACAACTAGTCTTGGAGTCGCAATCGACGCTTGACTAGCCTAGTATCCTTTTCATCATAGAAATAACAAACAAACACAGTAGAGATTTCATAATTAGTTATTAGCAACTAGTCTTGGAGCCGCAATCGACGCTTGACTAGCAAAGTATCCTTTTCCACCATAGAAATAACAAATAAACACAATAGAAATTTCATAATCTGTAGAACTCGTTATTAACAACTAGTCTTGGAGTCGCAATCGACGCTTGACTAGCCTAGTAAACTTTTCATCATAGAAATAACAAACAATCACAGTAGAAATTTCATAATTAGTTATTAACAACTAGTCTTGGAGTCGCAATCGACGCTTGACTAGCCTAGTATCCTTTTTCATCATAGAAATAACAAACAATCACAGTAGAAATTTCATAATTAGTTATTAACAACTAGTCTTGGAGTTGCAATCGACGCTTGACTAGTCTAGTATCCTTTTCATCATAGAAATAACAAACAAACACAATAGAAATTTCATAATCTGTAGAACTCGTTATT
>OZ016502.1:15356420-15391563 GCA_963966595.1 Physocephala rufipes | reverse complement strand
ACTCGTTCCGTAGCTCCTCCAGCCTACGATCAAACGACCGTGCGTAGTCATCTTTCTCGGGGCTCTCCAGCGAAGCCGCATCAGAGGCATCGGCCGAGTTTTCTTCTAATGGTTGAGTAGTCGATTGGGTTGGCGAACGTATTATTGGCATGGTTTCGAAGTCCCTCAGTCTTATCGGCGGGACTCCTTTATTTTGGCGCTTGCTTCTTCTTCTAGCCTCACTCACCATGAAAAATGGCGGCAGGTGTAGAATTTGGCGTAGATTTAGATATATTGGCCAATTAAAAGACCAAAAAGATTCAAATTGTTAATTTTAGCGAAAAAATCTTTTCTCAGATTTATTGTATTTCATGTGTCTTTATTTTCATAAGGAACGCTTAAGATTTAACAATATTTATGTCGGAAAATTTATAGGCAAAAAACAAAACGGATTAATGTGGCTGAATCTTTTTTTTGGTTCCTTGGCGTGCTCTTTTTTCTAGACAAATTCCACTTATCGCTTGGCTGGCTTTTTCTATACTGCTTTGGCTTGACATTTTCTTTTTCACCGCTATCGTTAGGGTGGGTTACTCAACATATATATATATATATATATATATATATATATATATATATATATATATATATATATATATATATATATATATATATATATATATATATATATATATATATATATATATATATATATATATATATATATATATATATATATATATATATATATATATATATATATATATATATATATATATATATATATATATATATATATATATATATATATATATATATATATATATATATATATATATATATATATATATATATATATATATATATATATATATATATATATATATATATATATATATATATATATATATATATATATATATATATATATATATATATATATATATATATATATATATATATATATATATATATATATATATATATATATATATATATATATATATATATATATATATATATATATATATATATATATATATATATATATATATATATATATATATATATATATATATATATATATATATATATATATATATATATATATATATATATATATATATATATATATATATATATATATATATATATATATATATATATATATATATATATATATATATATATATATATATATATATATATATATATATATATATATATATATATATATATATATATATATATATATATATATATATATATATATATATATATATATATATATACATGTGTGTGTGTGTAAATATGATATGCTAGTACGTAATCATATATTATGCAATTTAAAAATAATGATTGTAATAAAACAAAGAATGTTATTTGCTGAGCGGATGCTCCATTCGATTCTAACTAGGTGCAACAGAAATATTAGTTTCTTCGTAGGGTTGATTTCTTCCTTAGTGCTTTAATACCAAGAACTTTTCATCTATATGTTGAGTGTTGGGTCATTTTAAACGTCGGAACCATGGCTAGTTATATTAATACAATCCGATAACATCAGAGGAAATAATGAATTTAAAAATTCTCTCTAGATATATGCAGTGAAGTATTTATTTTACCGATATGCTAGAGCATATATGTCCCAGCGTCAGCCATTCTTCAGGAAAATTATCAATCTCTTGTGTAAGCAAGGACAAAATGAATGGAAAAATCAAAATGAAGAGCAAAGACATAACCCAATATTTGGATCAAGGGTCTTCGTCGATGGCTTGGTAACCCTATTTTCAATAGACTGCAAAAATGTGTTCGCAAAAATGTGCTAGCATTGGTGCTAGCATTGTGCTAGCACATTGGTCTGGAACAGACGATAAAATTTAACAACGAAATAAACAAATTAGTGAAATATTCAGGAAGCTCGCGGAGACAGATAAAATTATATACAGTACATGAAGTCACCCCCGACTACAGAGAAACGGTGCAGGTAGACAAGTAATAATTAGACTGGTTCGAAGACCACTTATCGAGATGACGTACGCTAAAGAATTACACACAATATGGTTAAAAATAACGGATACGAAAAACTGGTGGACAAAATCAGAATGATCTTCAAACTAACCAAGAAGAATAACAAAACTAACGGGATATCGATAGCTAATGCAAAATCATCCATTTTCGACCTACCAGAAGGAAGGTTTTCTAAAAAACGCACACGGAACAAACAAGCACCTGCCTCACCGAAATAACGAATTCAATACTAAAACTCGATAGCTGATATCGACGAAATGAACACCCGACAAACAAACGACGAAAACAACCAAATGCAAACGACTAATTTAAATAAGGGTGCCGCAAAATAGTTACAAATTTCAAAAAAAAACCTTGTCGAAAACTCGATACATATGAAGAACAACCTTGAACAAACACATTATAATAATAACGCACGGTCTCAATAAGTCAAAGAATATGAAATATTTTCTGGATCTCATCATTCAGATTTTTCTGTAAAGTCGTGGAAACGTCTAAAAACGTTTCTCAAAAGTTCGTCAGTTTTATTACCAACAAAAGTATAGATAAACAGTAAAGCCTAAATCAGTGTAACGCAATGTTATTATCAAACTACACTATTTTGTAAAATTACCCTTGTGAACGTTTGGATCTTATCCACACATTATATACTTCTTGTTTCTTAAATCGGTTTTATGTTTAGTCTTGGATGCGCAAAAGGACTTTGCTGTTAAAATTTAGTGGCTTCCATTAACTGTGCTGGCAAGAAAAACATAATTAAGGATATAAATTTTCTTAAACGATATGAAAGCAGCTCCAGGATTTGACACTTAATCAATATTAAGTGTCTGTCAATGCGTGTGCGTGTCTATCTGTAGGGTGTTTAAGTGTGTGTGCATATGGTATGTGTTTGCGTGAGTATGTGTGTTTATGTGTGTTTGCCTGCGTGCGTACATATGGGACATATGTTTGTGTTAGGGCATTAAGCTGCTCCCCGTTGTCAGGCTAATTCTAATTTTGACACCAATAAAATTGTTCATGTCTGCTTATACATTTATTCTTGTTTTTACTTTCTTAATTGAACTGTTGCTGCTGAGATGATGAACAGATGGCATAGAGTAACAAATTGCATTAATGTTGCCATCAGCTGCGAATCAAACTGATGTATTGACATTGTCACTTCCATCACCATCATCAACATCGTTATTTCAATTATGATAATCATATTCAATATTCATTTAATCGAAATTACTTTACCACGGCCACTCAAACGCTTCTGCTGTCGTTGTTATTAGTACTAAGTGACTCTAGTTCCCTTCCCCGTACCCTTTCAACTCTCTGAAACACAACTAATCTTGTGCACACTGGAGCAAAACAGAAATGAGAAATAGGGGAGAAAGATGCTAAAGAAAACTGAGTTTATTTATGCAAAGCAGCGAATTTAATTTGGCAGCATTGGTTATCACATCACTTCAATTTCCCCCAATGTATTTTTATAAATGTACTTTCACCATTCTCGACGAAAACAATATTAACAGCAGAAATAATCTTAATTAAAAAAGTAAAATTTAAAAATTGCTACGCAACAGGACAAAGAAAGAAGAAAACAATCAACATCTCAAGCGACTGATAGAGAAAAACAAAAATGTTTAGTTCTCGGGAGGAAAATGAAAATTTGTTATTCATAAGAATAACAAATACTGAGGAATAAATTGAAAAAATTAGGATATTATACTGTAGAGACAGAAATTGCAGGTTTCCTGGACAACCAACTAGTAGAAATATTCTGTTAGTCGATTAGGTTGAAATTATTTACAATATACGCAATACATCGTCAGTTAGAGAGTGAGTGAGATAGAGTTAGAACTCAAAATGAATTGAAGCATAGAATATCATACCTTCATTTCCACCCAGTAGTTATGTACCTCCAAAATGCACCCGTGGTTACCCCACGCCTACATATTCGCCATTCTATAGGTTAACCACAAAACTTTCGTCTCAAAAAATTCTGAGCGTTCATCACCTGCTGAATGCATTGAATATGTCACATTACCGTAAGGGGCATAACGATAGGTTCAGCGTTAAAGAGGACGTAGCAGTGACACGCATATTAATATCTATTATTTATCCTTATTCTTTATTTTCATAAGCGGTTGGTAAATGGGCGATATAGGATTGGAATAACGCCTACTTCTGATAACTAATATAAATATATCTGTATGTGTTCACTTTCAGCATTTCAACGTTTGTGCATGTAATTGAATTCACCTATTCACCCATGCGCATGAATGGGTGAATTCACCCATAGATGTTGATTTCTTCGCCTTTCACAGCTGCAATTATAAAGAAAGCGGAACTACAGCATCGCGAGAGGAGGTATTTTCGTGAAATATGGCAGACATAAGTCTGTTATTGTAAGTTGTTTGGTTTTTAAAATCGAGAAATCAATCCATGGTACTGGATTTTATGAAATAACATTTTTAAAACGAGGTTTGGAAATTTGCAACCAATCTCTTGAAATTTCAAAGCTGAAATTTTATGGCCGAATTGCCAGTGTTGGACATTATCAATCCACCAAAACTATCACTTTATCATGTGTGGACCTTTTCAAGAAGGTGAATGAATGGATCTAAATTATCTACGGGATGAGAAATGTAAAACTAAAGGGGTGTGCACCGCCCTCTGAATATTAGATTAAATGGATTCACACTATAAATGTTTATTATGGAAATGTTCTGTTTTTTAGTTGGTGTAAAAAAAGTTCGTTCGATATACAATAATGACCACATATACTTTTACTTACTCCTCCCTCTCCTTTTACATTCTCCTGTTACCTGTCGTTTCAAATTAACCGATGAAATCAACGATTTTTTGTCTTGTCTTTCATTTTGATAATAGGACATTCTCACTAACACATGCGCATTTTTATGCATTTTTTCTTAGAAATTCTTTGGCCATGCCCAAGCCGCTCGCACTTGCGATTTTGTATTAGCATCGAATCTAAGGAGCGTTGTAGTGAAATAAAGTAAATTTGTTTGAATTAGTCGATTACAAAAATTATTATTCCTTATTTTTTAATTATTTGATAGAAAGATGTGATCCAGTACCTAAAATCTGAAAATTGATATAGATAAAATTTATTTAATTATAATAAACGAGAAACCGAACTACCAGTTACTTACCAATTACCAATTACTTCTCTGTATAAAACTTTTCTGTATAAATTACATTTACTTCTCTTGTATAAAACGAAGATAGATAAGGGTAAATTATTTCACTTTAATAAATGTATGATGATGCCTTTGTATTAGATTATTATTTACATATATTTATAGTTTTATGTAAGATCCTAAGAATTATATATTTCACAGATCTGGGGAAGGCGTCTATCTTAGAGCCTCCAATGGGCTTAATTTAAAACCCACCACTATTTTCTACGTTTGGCCACATTTTTTACAATACAAAGCTCATTAAGAAAGAGGTCGCATTTAATCGTAATAAAAACGGACGTACTCAACACTCTATGTACTTAATGCTAACTTTATGTACTTACTTTATATACCAATTGCTAACTTTCTACGGCTGCCGTTTTGAGCTACGGGACATAAACACAGATAGACGCGCCAGGGCGCCACGTCAACGGTAGGATAAATTGATTCATGGAGTGTACAATTTATATTTCGATTGCCCCGTTAATTTCAAATTTATTCATAAACGTAGCACTCCCTTTAACCCCCCCCCCCAGAAAGAAACAAAATGGCAATTCTCATGACCGAGTTTATAAAATTTTTTGTATGGGTATATATGGTCAATAATACATAATATGCTGACAAAATAATTTAATTCTGTAACATTTTATTCATTTTTCCACTCGTTTTATTCATCGCCTTTGTTTCTGTATCCTAGTATATTCTGTTTTGCGCCTTAACTAAATAATGAAATTTTTTTGTTTTTTTTTTGTCTGACTTTGAACAACGTAATTCGCATAAAGAAATTGTAGAGTTTTATTATATATTCATCCGTCATTACAAGAATATCATATTCGTTTGTGCTCGTAAAAATGTTTTATTTAGAATTGCATTTAGTATCACACACTTGCAGGAGTAAATCATCAGGAGGGGAGTGGAGTGAGGTATAACATAAAAATTACTTAATACATTTTTATCATTTAGCTTTTATAGAACATTAAAATAAATTGGAGTCAATCCCATAGCACGTATATAAGGAAGAAGCATTGAATGCTTAACGCCCTAAGCACAACCTCTTAGCGGCAGCCGGCAGTAAAAGCAATTCAATGAATACCTCTTGGAACGAGCAAACTGACGGCAGCTTCAGTAAAAATTGGATCTTATATGGCAACAACACTTTTTCTCTCGCAAAATGCTGTCACATGTTACGGAAAGTACCTGACATGTTGTATATTACTACGAACAACTGTATAGTGTTCATAAGGAGGGAGCATGATTTTTACGGTTGCAAATAAAAATAACGAACATGTTTTCTCATAACGAATATGTTTCATAGGCGAAATGACGATTTCTGCTACTGCTGCCTCATTGATCCATTTGAACACGGCATCGCATGAGCGACTTTTGCTGACGCTGTCACTGCGAGGTTGTGGCTTCACCGTAATTCTTAAGAAGATTTAAGAGAACCCAGAGCGCCAATGATAAAAAAAGAAACAAAATACTCGTTTTCTATCAAATTAAAAATATGCGGAAATTTCAATAAGATGAAGATTTTAATAGTTTTTACTGAAGCTCGAAAGCTTCTAAACTTCATAATCAGTATTAATTGCCAATATTAAAATCCAAAATGCATTCAATCTTTTAAAGATTTTAAGTGAATTGGAAAACTTTGCTAAACGTGGCAAACCTCTGTACCTAAAACTTTTTCCAAAATGTTATTAAATGGCTTCTTTACAACAATATTTTGAAAAAATAGTACATTAAAAAAAAGTAACGTACGATAAGCTGAAAAGGGGCCCCGAGGAGCTTCGCGGAGCTTTAAAAGCATTCATGAAAGATCGGGAAAAAGATTTAAGAACGATTTTCTGAACCTTAACTTCACAAATACGAAGGTCGGAATCACGGAATGTATGGCTGAATAAAATATTTCCTTTTATGATTTATTAAGCAACGTGAAAAATGTGCGAAATGAAGTGGAATGAACTATGAAATGAAGCAAAGGAAAGAAAGGAGAAAATTAAGAATAATATGTATACTTCAGTTTAGAGAAAGATAGTTTGAAACAATTTCAATGTTACTCAAAATTTAATTAAAATTTAAGTACTCCTGTTGAAATTACTAAAGTATGTCCATGCTGAAACTAATTAAAAAATTTTGCATACTTTATGTATTTTTAATTAAATCACGAACACTGCGAGAGAAAGGAATTAATGAGAAGCATAAAATACAACTTTTTATTAATCCGACTTTTTATTCTTCCTCTTCCTCTTACTATTTTCTAGCCTAATACATTTTGCTGTATCGCACGAGTTACCGATAACGTATCAGCCTGCGTCTCTAATGTTTCAAGATTACTATTGATCTGATTTGCGAAACGGATCCTAGGACAAGAATTTAAATTTATTTCAGAAACCAGGATGAAAGCACGCATTTCGAGTAGCATTCATCTGAAGTTGCATTGAAAGTATTTGCTTTAATTTTCACGACCCCGAGCTGTGTACTTCCCCTCTGGGAACTCTCAAAAGTCTCCTGTTTCAAATCAGAGGGAGTTTTTAACTTCGATAGTTTCTCCATTGAAGAAAATTCCCTAAGCAATCTACTCAATTTTATACCCAAATCAGAAACAAGAAACGAATTCAGCAAGGAAATCATTATTTCTTATCAAAGCTTTCTACACCATTATTTCATACTAATCCTCGGATAACTTTTTTTTTTGAAAATACATTACTTATAAATTTATTGAAAACCATGTTCAAACATTTTTTAAAAAATCTCGTTAGAAATGAATTCAATTCAAAATCAGTTTAACTAAAGTAAATCGTGGTTTCATTAATAAACACGGAATAATTTCAGAAGTGCGTCTCTGCATAATTCGCGAGACGACTCCAACCGGGAATGCCATTTTAAATTCACCAAATTATTTGTTAAATGCGTAAAACTTTTGCCAAGAATAGAACCAAACAATGAACTCAACGACAATTAACGGAGGTCCAGATGTTTCATCTGTACGCCTTTCTATGCATGACAAAAAGAATGATCCAAAAGTTTTAATCGACAGTAGTAAAAACACTTGTATTACTTGCAAAAATTTCTGCACCTATTTTTAAAACCAGTTTACACGAAAAGGTCAAACGCCCAACAGTACACACGATGAGTAGATAAAGTAGAATTTAATTCCCTAGTAGCTTTTCCACTACTGCTACATCCAGTACCCAAAAAAAACTCCAATAACTTGCGATCTTGTCGCAATTTTCGAAGATTGAATACCGTTACAGTGCCAGACCGGTATTCATTGCCTCATATTCACGATTTTAAAATGAAAATTGAGAACAAATGCATATATTCGAAACTAGATGTAGAAAGAGAATGCTATTAAATTCTAATGTTACAAGAAGACGTTTATAAGACTGGAATCATAATATGTTGTGGCATGGTAAATTTTGTAAGAATGCTTCCCGGTTTACGTAATGTTATTCTTTACGTTAAAAGTTAGCTCTAACGTTCCAAGATTCATTGACGGAATAGTCAGCAACCTAGATTGCTTTTCTCTACATCGATGATATATCCGTCGAAGCACGACCTTCATATATTGTTCAAACGTGTGAAACCATGCATGTGTGCTTTTGGCACAAGTATTCAATCATCTGTTGAGAAAGAAAATCTATTTGGGATTTCTGACGTCCAAAGTAAGTTAAACGGGCTCATTTATTGGAATGGTAAATTACTATCACTGATATCTGCCAAATTTAACTGAACCAAAAAATAGCATTTACGATATAATTAACAAAGCTAGCAGGTATCTCAGTAGAATCTTAATATGGAGGGATAACTGAAATAAAGCCTTAAAGATCTTCAGACAGACGTTAGCCTAAACCAAATTGTTAAACCACTTTAACAAAAAGGCACTTTAGCAAATTATCTTGCAATGTAGACACATCAAATAAATCTATCGTTGGTATTCTACAACAAAATTACAAAAACAAATTGGATCAACTTTTATCTTATCCAAAAGAAATCTGCTTTTGAAGGACAACAATTCACGGCACTTATGGATTTGGACGGAACCCAAACAAGCTAAGTATTCAGAGTTTATTGCACAATTCGAGCGGCCTTGCAAACATTAAGAGAGAAACTAATAGAGTAGCGATTAGATTACCAAGGACTTCCGAAATTGTAGTTCACGAAAGCAGAATAAAAGTCTTTAATTTTACTAAAGGAAAAAGAGGACGACGAACAAAAACCCTAACATCACAACCATAAATCACAACCTGACATCACATCACATCATAACCATAAATTGGTTAAGATTCCAATATTAAATTCAGAAATTTGTTGTGAAACGGAGACTCTAAAAAATTTCCTTCCGACGCTCCCACAAAAGAGTGAGCGTAACTGACGTTAGTGCTTCGACGATGAGTAAGGTATCGTCGCAACTTATCATAGAAGGAATGAAACAATATTTGCCCCCAAAAATTCTATTGCTTACAGAAAATTTGCAGAAAGATTGAAAAGGAATACGAAACAATTTCAAATCAGCTTTCAAACACGGGAATATTTAACTCATTGAAATTGCCAATTTGAAATTTAGGCATTAACGCTATGCTTTTTCAATGTTTTCTTACAATAAACGGTTTTCAAACAATTTCAGTGAAATGCGTGTTTGACTTTATTTGATGCGTTTGTGTGTGGATGTGTATGTATGTGTCTATGTGCGTGTGTCTCACCCTACATGAGATCTTAGGAGTAGCTGATAATTCTAAAACGAAATCAAAAACCAATGATGAAACATCTCCGAAAACGGTTTACCACCAAAACACTTCAATAGATATTAAAAAAAATCTTTCCAATATATATTTGGCAAAAAGTATACCGATAAGAAGCAATTTATTTTAGTGCTTCTTAGAAACAATTAATTAGGGCCGATTTTCATAAAATTATTTGCATTTGGGAAAGAAATCTAATTCGACATTCCGCAATTTTGTTCTATGGAATTTCTATCAATATGTCTAGAAATTAATATTGAAATCAATGATTTTATGGTAGGATAAAAATTGTCTGCCATTGTTTCCTTTTCTTTACGAAAACCTGTAAAATTTGAAAAACAGCAAATAATACAAATCAGCACAAACAAGGACTTGTTTAATAAACAATTAGTATGTAAACTAACTTGTACTTGTGAACACCGCTACAATTAACAAACACGGTGAAAGGCAAAAACCGCATTCCGCAAACGCATTAGCGGCTAGCACAGTAAGGTGCAAAGACACAACTCGGTACCAAAATATAATCTCTTCATCCAAGTATTTAACAACAAATGTAATTAGTTCCACATGAGGAAAATCGTTAAGGTACGGCGAGTGCAGTAGAAGCGACGACGACTAAACATCATAGAAAGGAAAGAAATAGTCAAACAAACGACATTTGACGGACAAATCACCTCCAATGTATTTTCGAGCTTCTGGAACTAATCTACAAAAGACAAAACAATGATAATGAACAGAATATGAAAAACGATAAAATAACAAAAACAAAATGCAATAATAAATTAACTAACAAAATCACTGACTTCAACCGATCCCTACAAAAGCCACGATAAAAAGGTGGTTAACCTCTGATTACGCACCTTCATGAAGAACAAATAAGTACCCGACAAACTACTTTCATTACAGGAAAGAAACAACATATAGGAATGTACTGTCACAAAATAATCGTAGTGACAAAAGACACTGAAGATGGTGCGTCGCCGAAACGGGGATGGTTTACAAGCCTGATAAACGGTGACGGAAAATCGTTCCGAATATCTCAAAGAAAGAATTCGTTGTTCGAGAATTGTCTTCAACAGGGCGCTTCCAACGCGCTTACGTTAGGGGTTCCTACCACATCAATTACATATGTGTGAGTATGTATAAATGAATGGGTGAACGTTTGGATTGTATTGAAACAATCACACTCTCACACGCACATATACATACCCCTACACACACACACATTCATATATACAACTATACACACACATACACACGCACATTTATTCATTTGCTGGTTATGTTGGTTAGATGATGGTATTTTTTGTGTATGGTTTATACATCGGGTGTAGGGGAGAGATGGCTCGAAAATTATGAACTCAGAGCAATTTCTATATTATTTTTATAACGTAATTTAAAGAGTGAACAATTTTGTAGCTGTCTTCCGAGAACACAGTAATGAAATTAGGCTAATTTATTGGAACATGATAATAATGGCCAGCCTTTAATTTACTTTAAATTAATATTTAATTAGTATAAATATTCCACATTAAAAATCCTGTGTTATACCAATTTCTAATTTTAATCAAAGCAAAAATATTATATATATATATATATATATATATATATATATATATATATATATATATATATATATATATATATATATATATATATATATATATATATATATATATATATATATATATATATATATATATATATATATATATATATATATATATATATATATATATATATATATATATATATATATATATATATATATATATATATATATATATATATATATATATATATATATATATATATATATATATATATATATATATATATATATATATATATATATATATATATATATATATATATATATATATATATATATATATATATATATATATATATATATATATATATATATATATATATATATATATATATATATATATATATATATATATATATATATATATATATATATATATATATATATATATATATATATATATATATATATATATATATATATATATATATATATATATATATATATATATATATATATATATATATATATATATATATATATATATATATATATATATATATATATATATATATATATATATATATATATATATATATATATATATATATATATATATATATATATATATATATATATATATATATATATATATATATATATATATATATATATATATATATATATATATATATATATATATATATATATATATATATATATATATATATATATATATATATATATATATATATATATATATATATATATATATATATATATATATATATATATATATATATATATATATATATATATATATATATATATATATATATATATATATATATATATATATATATATATATATATATATATATATATATATATATATATATATATATATATATATATATATATATATATATATATATATATATATATATATATATATATATATATATATATATATATATATATATATATATATATATATATATATATATATATATATATATATATATATATATATATATATATATATATATATATATATATATATATATATATATATATATATATATATATATATATATATATATATATATATATATATATATATATATATATATATATATATATATATATATATATATATATATATATATATATATATATATATATATATATATATATATATATATATATATATATATATATATATATATATATATATATATATATATATATATATATATATATATATATATATATATATATATATATATATATATATATATATATATATATATATATATATATATATATATATATATATATATATATATATATATATATATATATATATATATATATATATATATATATATATATATATATATATATATATATATATATATATATATATATATATATATATATATATATATATATATATATATATATATATATATATATATATATATATATATATATATATATATATATATATATATATATATATATATATATATATATATATATATATATATATATATATATATATATATATATATATATATATATATATATATATATATATATATATATATATATATATATATATATATATATATATATATATATATATATATATATATATATATATATATATATATATATATATATATATATATATATATATATATATATATATATATATATATATATATATATATATATATATATATATATATATATATATATATATATATATATATATATATATATATATATATATATATATATATATATATATATATATATATATATATATATATATATATATATATATATATATATATATATATATATATATATATATATATATATATATATATATATATATATATATATATATATATATATATATATATATATATATATATATATATATATATATATATATATATATATATATATATATATATATATATATATATATATATATATATATATATATATATATATATATATATATATATATATATATATATATATATATATATATATATATATATATATATATATATATATATATATATATATATATATATATATATATATATATATTTGCATTGTTTAAATTATCCATTTTTTGCTATCGAGTTTTCGTACTTGCTAGGTGGTCGTCGTAGCAACTAATTAATATCGTACATTATACACTAGTGCACAGAAATATGTTGCATATTTCAAAAATGAAACGAAGTCACCTAAAATTAGTTACGGTTGCGGCTTCAGATTATAATTTTGAAATTCGTTGGGAAGATAAAATGTGTATCAAATTTTTCAAAGCAATGATAATTAAAAGCCAGAAATGACTGAACATAACACAATAATTGTGTGCTGAAGTTGACCCTAACATTCCGAATGGATATATTAGTCGATATTCCTTAATATTACGTATAACACCTAACCATCCTCAACACGACCGCCGTCGTGCGATGATGACCACAAAGACGACGGTGATGACCACAATAATATAGTATACCGATTACAATACTTAAGGGAGGCGCAGGAATAACGTTGGGGTAAATCGCGCTTAAAGTATTTAATTGTTGTTTCACTGATAAAAATAATCTGCTAAAGTAAATCATGGAGTGACGAAAACAGCGAGTCCCTGAGTTTAGTTAATATGAGGTTTGTTCAATGTATTCTTAGAAGTGTACGTAAATTTCAATATAAGTAATTTAACTCATTTTTTCACTCAGCGTTATTACCTGAGGGTGTAGGAATGATAGTTAATGAAATCGTGATTAAAGATTTGGGATATATCTTGTTAAAAGCTATTATAATGAATGATGCATAATTTTCGAGGAAGCTCGAACGCTGCCAATAAGTACCGATCAATTTTATTGTTACTGGAGATGAAACATGGGTTTATCATTACGATCCTAAAAGCAGGCAGCGATGGATAAGTTTGATGTCACTTCTTCAAATGCAAAAGTCAAACAATTGACTCTCAAAAGGAATTTACAAAAACCTACCGCAAAAATTTCAACAACCATTATTTTTAGTCTTTTTGAATTTGGCTCCGTGTTTGCATCATTGGCTCTCTGTCCTAGTTGTTTACGTTCCTGCTCTTTGAAATTATAATAAATGGAGGTGTTAAAAAATTTATTACGCCTCAGTCAATTCAATTCAGTTAGCACCGAAGACCTTCCTTGCTACAAGCACATGCGTGTGTAGAACAATTGAATCATTAATTGGAACCAATATGTATTGATATTTAATTGAGTAGTTCAACTCTGATGTAAGTTCTCAATTCTGTTTCTGTAAATGGAATTCTGTAATACAACGGTCGGTACAAATTGACCACCACGGAGGTTGACATCACCTTAATAATTTTCAAATTGTTGCTCGCCTTTCATGGACCTACGGTGAGTTTGGATATTTCAAATTCTTCAGTGGACGCCAATGGTATATTTATTTCGAAACTTACATATTTGGTGGTAATTTCTTCTTCTATTGACATGAAGGAGTAAAGTTTTAATAGATCGGGAAAAGTGAATCGCGAAACGTGAAAAGCGCAACTGACAATTCGCGTGTTGCAGAGAAATTATTTTTAGGATTCCCCGATGGGTATCAATAAGCACGTCAATTAGTGATGGTTTATATTTCAAAATCAATTCTTTGCACCTTCTAGAAAAGTAGCTGTTTTATCAATCCTCCTTTTACTTATTTGTTGGCTGATTTTGATGAAGTAGAGAGTGCTATCTAGAAACGATGTCTGGTGTCTTTCTAGAGCAGATAACAGGCAGCCACACTTTGTTCTAATTCTTAGTTGGTTGCTCTTGCCTTTTTGTCATACTTTTCATCAATAACTTCAAATGGATTGATCCGACTTCAATTATGGCTTCCTTCACTCGCGTGGGGGATCACTTTTTAATAATTCATTATTTAGATTGACCCCGACAGTAAGTTGATCAATTGCCAGGATTATTAAACATGATCTAGTATTATCGACCCTTTTGAAATTTCACATGTAGTATGTGCAAATTGATGAAAAACACTTTAAAATTGTAGAACATTATTTAATATTGTTTTTTGGTGCGATGACTGCCCAAACCTTCTTCTGTTTTTCTTTATCTTCTCATGAATTCATAAAACTCTTTACAATTCTTTCAAACAAATTTCCAAATCGGTAAACTCCGTAAATTTTGAGACTAAGAAGTTGTTGCTATTCCGTCTGCTGGTCGATGACGGAATTCTTTTACTGCTCGCTGTTGATGTTGTTCCTTCTGATGTATCGTTAGATTCTGTTCCATTTGCCTCATCTTCTGAATGTTCCCCTAATAGGGTCATAATATCATTTGATTTTTATATAAAAATTGATGACAAGATGAATGACAGTACAATTGCGCATGGCCTTTTTTCAGAGAGAGTGAAAAAAACAAGGGACTTATCAAACTCACAATAGCACGTTTAGTAAGTTGTGCATGTAGCTACGGACAAACGGAAATAATGGACCAATAGACATATGCATTTTAAGAACTAAAAGCTCGTAGATTATTTATACCATCCTTCCCATTTAAAGAGGCAAGTGTGAAATCATTTCGATTTCTAAAGGTTCTACAATACAATATGAATTCATATAAATTGCATGCAGTGAATAAAAATAGTATTATTTTCTGTCCAGACAAATCTGTAGAAAGGTATCAAATACGACACAGGACAATTTGGAAATTTAGTCCATATCACCGATAGATACTATGTGCCTTTGTAAGCATTTCCTAAGTGATGTTGTTGTATGTTTCACGACTACAACAGCACAACAACAGCAACAGCAACTACAACAACATCTAGAGTTCAATATCACTAGCATTGTTAACATAAAAAGGAGTAATAGAACTTTTTCAGCCTGGCCTAAATACATGCTCCGGTAATATAAATTTATAGCTTGATTCTAGTAATCAGTGCGTGCCAAATTTCATGACAATACTTCTACTCGCTCTCCTGCCATGCGGTCAATCACTATTCTAGTAAATGGACCGCAACCACATTTTTACAAAAGCCTTTTTCTAAAAACGTTAAAAGCGAAGTATACATGTAAACATATAAACATATTAGATCCATTTCGATATTAGATCACTCATTTTCATTACGAACCAACTACCGAGTATTTGCGCGAAATTCCGTGAGACCCATTCTGGAGATGATTCTGAACCAATATATATACACATTTTCATACCTACTGCGCCCCATTTAATTTTCCAAACGGACGAATAAACTTAACATACCCTAACATACCCTAATAGTATTGAAACAAATCCCCACTCGTCCCAATCAAACGTCGGATGAATGACGCTAATTAAGAAAAAGTACGCAAAAAAAGAACACAAACAACTGAAACTCTTGGAATTTATTGACTAAAGTGCCTTCTGCTAAACTGCCGTGTGAGCTAAATCACTTCAAAAAATTATAACAATAAAATACCTAATGATGGTTAGTAGTGACGGCGATTTTAAAAGTTCACAGCAGAATTATGACGATGATTATTATAATGCTGATTATGATTACCGTGTAATATATTGATCCTGTGATGCAACTGTCATCAGCCGTGATAGATATTTTGATTGAATAATGAAAGAGAATTTAATGGAAGTGATGACTATAAAAATCTGTGGTTATAAATAAGTAACAACAAAAGCCCTTAATCATGTCGGATATTTTACAAGCTATAGCAGTAAAATCATTGTCGACGTTGCTGTTCTGTTCATATTTCATTCAAAAGAATAATATTGTAAAGATATGTTAAAATATTAAGAATACTATGAGATAACTAGTGGGAAAAATAGAATGACAAAATTTAGCAATCATGACAGATAAAATGGGATGGGGTATGGTCGATGCTTATGTGTATATCCAACACTTAAATTATAAAACTATTGTATAACTGCTATCACTACTACTATTACTGGACAGACCACGTCCGTTTTTGCGACTACATATTTTCTTAGATGGTAAATTTGAAGGAATTCAAATTTATTATCTAAGATTCTTTTCTTCTGTTTTCTTTCCTTTACTTCTACATTAGCGTATTAAATGCAATGGAATACTTATAGAATTTTTGCGAACCTAATTATAGCTCACAATTAAACCAACCATGAACATTTTTCTTTTAATTTTTTGGCCCGTGCCAACATATGTGAATACAGACCCAAGGACGCCACCACGAAAGTGGTCAAAATATAGCCAGAATGGTGGAAATATATATTTCCGTTGAACTATAAACTTTGAGAATTATTGCTTTCACTATTTGCTTTATTCCATACAAGGAGAGAAACGAGAGAGAACATACAAAAAAGAAATAAGATGTAGTAAATAAAATCACTATATTAAATTTCTTGCGATAATTGTATTTTCATGTTCTGTTTCGCAGCATTTACTTGAATCACATAGTTCTTCGCAGAAGCGATCGAACGACAACAAACGTATGGATCATATGAACACATAATTATTTCGCTTGAGTGGCGGTGCGCCCCTTAAGAATATTTTGCTGACATAATTTTTCTTATGGTCGCATCTTTCTTTATTGCTCTGATGAATGTGACTGTCGCACGAATTGATAGATAAAACCCAAAATTGAAACGGAGTTCGATTCTATATGGCATTAATTAAAAAACTTAACACGAATATAACACGAAGCTAAATTTGTAATTATGTATTTTAAATTTGTTTTTTATAATTTCTGTGTGCGTTCGTCATTTAAATGACTTCATTTTATAACGTTTCGTACCGAAGTGCGTTTTTTGAAGTAAACTTCAGTATAATAATCAGCGGTGAAATGTCACGATAATTAAAGTCTTAACATCAGCAACTGCTACTACTTATCCTACAGCGAAAATAACTTTTGATAAAGCTTATCATAGAAACCTGTCCAATCACAATGGCATTGAAAATTAATGAATTACAAAACTCTATAAGGTTTTTGTGTTTAGAGTGACAAATTACTACTCGTACGCTTTGAAAGTAAATGCTAATGTTCGGTTTTAATTGTCTTCAATTAAATTTCAAAAGATTGCTAAAGAAATTACTGGTTGCAAATTCGTCGCATTTCACTTATGGGGCAAAACTTTTGTATTGATATTTCTATACACACGGCAATGGATTATATTGAATTATATATTGAATATATATATTATATATAGAATATTAGAGTAATGATCCTTGAAACAGTAAGACTTTTAATTTGTTTTTCATCAGTAATTTTATCAATAGATTTTAACGAGCTTCTCCGGGAATACCCACCCTAACCAGTATCCAGCACAATTTAAATTCACAAAAAAAAATAAATAAAAACAAACAAAATCCTTTTAAAATCCTTCCACGCACCAAGCTTCAGAAACTTCGGACGGTAATCGAGAACTGACGTCGTCATCACCCGTTCTGCGTACTCCAGCAGGTGTGATCCATAGTCTGTACCATTTGCCTGAGCGGTATACGAAAATTCGTCGGCATTTTCTGTTCTGGGCGGACTAAATCTAAATTCTTCTGCCATATACTCGTGAAAGACTTGAACCATCTCTGCACGCGGGCCTGGGTTGATTGCGTCCACTTGCATGATGCATGGCACCTTCACTCTATAGGTTCCGTCGCTTTTACGGAGATCCACTATTATTGGCTTGTTTAGACCGCGGAAACCTACAACCAGTACAAACCATTATTGCTTAAGTTGACCGGAATAAAAATGTGGTTTAAATCAAAAATACTCACGCTCCTGGTCTTTCGATCCATTCGAGTGTGGCACTATTATAAAGTTTCTGGAAATCGATGTTACACGCCCAAAATTTCGCAGGTTATAGTCCTAACAATATTTCGGCTTCAGACCCAAGACATTTCCATTTAAAATTCGCACCACCTTTGTTTTGTTATTCCAACTTGGTTATAGATTTATAAAACTAAATTCTATTTCATGTACACTTTTTTGCTTTAAGTCGTGTACATGCATTGTGTGCATATTTTGTTTGATAACCATAACGTATATATTAATTTATCAGGGGAAATGTCGCACTTTTGTAAGAATAAGAAAATAAACAAAATGAAGTTGCGTGTAATGTTTTAGTGATTCGCAAAACTGAGTGACTTAAAGGGGAAAAGCCTACCAAGCAGAGTGAAATAAATTAAACAATTATTTAAAACAATTTACTTAAACAAATTATATTTATTAGCATTATTCTGGAGCCAAGTGGAGGAATTTGTTTTCAGTTTCCATATTTGCTAATCACACGTCGAAGCAATCTAATTCTACTACATACGTCGTAATATACTGCATTAATGTAATTAGTTTTTCAATTTCTATCTTCAATTTATCCTAATAATATTGTTAAAATTTTATAAGAATATAAACGAAATGTGTAACGTTTTACCAATCAAAGGCTAATCGAGACACATAAGACAATTTTCATGAACCAGTGATGGAAAAATAAACGAAACAAATATTTAAAACAATTTATTTATTATTGTATTAATTAATAATAATGTGAATTAATGTCATTACTTGCTATTTCTATCTTCACTTCGAAGTAATATAATTATTTTAAGAAGTTTATTTTTCTGTCCTGAATAGTTTAGTTCAATTCAACATATTTGGTTTTCGCATTAATAACATATATTACATGTTTCACTTGCGTTTACTTGAATAAATTACATAGTTTACTTCTAAAAGCCATTGTTTTGCCTTCTTATTTCTTCAACATAACTGTGACGAATTCATCCTCAACACAAACTCTTAAGCCGTGTGTCCACTAGCAAGTCGCTTGCGGAAGAACTTCTGCAAGTATTTGCTGAAGTGTTTCCACTTAAACCGAAACTTGCGGAAGTCTGCTTCCAGAAGTAGTTTGTAGAAGTTATCACGACGAACTTGCTGCAAGAAATTGCAGACGTGTTTCCACACAATGTGAGTGCAGCTTGCAGTAGTTTGCTTTTTACAAATAAAAGAAGTGTTTGGGTGAGAAATTGGGTGCTGCGGCGCGTAGATATAAGTTTCCAAAATACATTACTTGAAGAATTGCGGACCGAAGGTTCCATGCAGCTTAAAAATTTTCTGAGAATGTCTAATGATGATTTTGAATACATTTTATCTTTAATTCAAACAAGTATTCAAAAGCAGGATACTAAAGTGAGATTGGCTATACCTCCCAAAGACCGGCTTTTAGTTACTCTTCGATTTTTACCAAATGTGTTTTTTCACTACTCCAAACGAATTTATTTTTGTCCATTTTTATAAATTTTGAAAAGAACTCAAAAAAAAAACAAAACTGAAAACAGAAGAGAATACCACAAACCGTTTACTCACGTATATCCAACTTCTTCTGCAAGTCTTCAAAACACTTGTAGTTCACAGCAAGTCCGTCAAGTTATTTCCAGCAAGCAACAAACACGTGTTTCCACATAATTTCTGCAAGTAACTTCTGCAAGCCGTAACTTCTGGAAGTCGACTTCTAATACGTGTTTACACGACAAAAACTTTTGGAAGTCACTTCTGAAAGCAACTTCCGCAAGAAAACTTGGTAGTGGACACACGGCTTTAGAAAACCAAATGCATGTAATTACTGGTGTTGGTATATCTTAATTATTTTCTGACCTCACAATTAGATTTGACCATTTTAATGTTATCTGTTACGCAGTGTTTGTAAGAACCGTTTAAACGTAGTAGCACTGTTTAAACGTTCGTATTAAAACAGTGTTGCCGGCATTCTTTAATGTGGTATAAAATAAATTTTATCGCTAATTATTACAAAAAAAAATCAATAAACCAATATATTATTCTCTCTAAATGAGCTTCAAACTACTTTTATGTTTAGCAAATTTCATTACTTTTGGTACTGAGCAAGTAGGTCACTTTTGTAGATCACCTACTTTTCGTAGTTCACTTTTGTTTGCTTTTAATAATTTCTATACGGAATTTGGATAGTTTTCAGTTCAGGCATTTATTTATGTACCGAGTTATAGAAATTGTTATGTAAAACGTACTCATACGGTTTATGTACGAGCTACAATACGTGTCACCGGTTTCGCACATTTTAAGTTAATTTTTTTAACTTAATATGCAGCGCTGAGACTTATAGGAAATATATTTATAAAAATGTGATTGTATTTTATAAATAAAATAAGCGACTGTGCAGAATTTGGTGTACTTATCCATCCGACCATTCTCAATTAAGGAGTAACAATTATAAAACTTGTTGTACACGCAAATCAACAAGTAGCTTTCATTCACGAACATTCACGACTATTACATGCATTCGACTGATTCAGTATCAAGCGCTTGCCCTCCCGCAATCTGTAACAACCGAAGAGATAATCTCCCATTATTCTACGTATCCGTCTCAAACGACTTTTTTGTATATCATAACACACAATTGTGGCGGGACGTAAACTTTGTATCATTAAGTGATTTTACACCGGGAGCTGCACAAGCGTTCAGAACTCGTTCGTCACTTCTCACATAGAGGAAAATGGATGGCAGAATAGACAAAAGATAGTGAGAGCGCTTCACAAATTTGATCAGGATGTATTGGCGTCAGCCTCCTCATTTATTTCAACGGCTTTAAACGGCTTAATCCTCCTACCCGTTAGACATTTTCTGAGCGACTTTAATTCAGAGCAATTGCTCATTTCGTACGCGTATAAACAAAGATGTTCGAGGAATGTGAAATCTTTCTCTAGTTCGAAATTTAGTGGATTTCTAGTGGTCTGACTGTATTTATAGAAATTAACAGGCACATATTCACGTAAAGCACAGTCACCATCATGATTCACAATATTCTTCTGTAGTCTCTTCTAAAGTTTTATATGCATCTTCAATTGCACAACCTTCCTCCATTTTATCTTCTTCGGCATTGACATCGCCTTATTGTAAGCTCGGAGGGATATAATTATTATACTAGTGTGAAGTTAGTACACTTTTTTAAAGAACCAAATTTGAAAATGTCTAACTAAGACGCAAATTGGAGAGAAAAAGTGTTGCCATGCTTGCAAGAAAACTAATCGTTAAATACAACAAAATATTATTCGCGACACAAACCCGATAAAATTTTTATTGCATAAGACACACAAATTTTATGTGCTTATATGATTGGATGGTCGAATAGTATATTATATTGCGAATGTCACGAGCGTAAGCTTTTTACCTAAATCAGTTATTATAAAAATAGGAAAATACGTACATTGAAAAAATTAAAGATATATTAAATTCTTTATTAGTACGTGAATCTGTGCGTGCAATTTTGTATATCTTACAGTTTTAGATTTTCCGTTTTAACCCACAGCATTTCAACACCGATGTACTAACTCTAATTAGTGTTTTTCCGCCGAATAGCGATCTAAACCAAGGTAAAGGCATTGTGTTGACTTTTTGTTCATTGATTTTTCCAGGAATCTATGAATTTGGTTAATTGCAGTAAAAAAATATTATCCAAGTTGTGTTGTCATATAATATTAAATATTTTAAAAAACAGTACAGAGTAATCATGATTTCATAATGAGCAGTTATAAGTAATATTTCACCTTTATGTGCATTCTAAAGTCTACTTCTTAGAAGCTAAAATAGCAGACCATTCAATCCATGCTAATAAAATAGGTTCCGTTCCTGACTATAACTCAACTGCAGCATGACCAAGTATGCCATCCAAGTATACAAAACACCGCATACTTTTGGCTGTAATTTTTGGAGAAATGTGATTCAGTACCTACAGAATACAATACTGCTGTCCAGCATATCTTGAATTTGCAAAAAATTGTCCAGAGTTATTCGAATGAAATCCTACAATATAGAGGAAGGTCCCAACTAACACCCTGTATTCACACTATTGACTGTCTACCAACGGTTTGTCAGATATACTCTTTTTTCTCCCGGCGCTAAACTTTTGGAGATATCGTCATCCAGTTCATATTCAATTTGCAAAAAATTGTCCAGAGCCTTTCGAATGAAATTTTTCCACAACATAGAGGAATGTCCCACCTAACACCCTGTATTCACACAATTGACTGCCTACTAACCGTTTGCATATATACGTTTTTTCTTCCGGCTTTACTAAAGCCATCATCGTCCAGTACACATTCAATTTGCAAAAAATTGGCCAGAAATTTTCGAGTGAAATTTCACCACAATATAGAGGAATGCCCTGCCTAACACCCTGTATTCACACAATTGACTGTCTACTAAACAAAGGGCCGGAAGAAAAAAGAATATATCTGGCAAACCGTTGGTAGACAGTCAATAGTGTGAATACAGGGTGTTAGGTGGGACATTCCTCTAAATTGTAGGAAAATTTGATTAGAATAACTCTGGAAAATTTTTTGCAAATTCAAGATATGCTGAACCGTAGCATTGTATTCTGTAGGTACAGAATCACATTTCTCCAAATATAACAGTCAAAAAGTATGCAGTGTGTTGTATACTTGGATGTTACACATATCTATGCTACAGTTGAGTTATAGTCAGGAGCGGAACCAATTTTCTTAGCATTAATTGCATGGTCTGCTATTTTAACTATTAAGATGTAGACATTGGAATGCACATAACGGCGCCGTGAACTATTACTTATGACTGCTCATTATGAAGTCATGGTTACTCTGTAAAATTATTTAATATTGTATAACAACACAACATAAATAAATTTTTTTTACTGCAATTAAGTTCACAGATTCTTGGAAAAATGGAGGAAGAAAAAGTCAACACAACGCTTTTACCTTGGTTTAGATCGCTATTCCGCGAAAACGCGCAACTCAGAGTTGATATATTGGTATAGAAGTGCTGTGGGTTAAAATAGGAAATTTACTAAATTTCCTAATTTACTAATTACACGCACAGAGTCACGTATTAGTAAAGAATTTAATGCTTGTATCAAGCAGATCCTTTGTTCTTAAATCTATATTAGATGAGGGCCGGTATATACATTTTTTAAAGTTATCTATGTCGATCCGTATATTTCTACAAAGCAAAATTAACCGATAATAAATTGGACTTGCCAGAAAATTATTACCAAAATTTGTCGAGGAAACTGAAAAATCTATGACAAAATATTTTTGGCGTGTAACCTTCACTACCTCTTGTACATTCACGAAGATGCAAAAATGTCTGGCTCTCTAGAAACGACAAGTGCCTTTATATTTGATAACCATTTACAGAAAATTAAAGAATCCGTAAAAAACGAAATAATGCTGCTTCCTAAATTTATAACCGTCAAGTGGAAAAAAGTATTAACATTCACAAAAATTCTGTCTTTCTCGCCAAATATTGGTTACGGAAAAAATTGTAAACGATGGCTTTTCGTATGTTGATATTTACGGTGTTTATATATCAATAAACTTCCCAGATAATTTCTGCATGAAGGAAAACAGAGTACTAAAAATTATTGAAATTACCCATCGAGGCAATTTCCCTTATTTTGAGGCCTTATTAATTCAGAAATTGGAGTATTTTTTCCAAGATCCTTTTATCTCTTCGGATATTGGTATATATTCTATTGAAATCTTTGACTTTTTGTGCCATTCATTGCGCAGGATCCAAAATGCAGAATAATTTATTTCCCACGCAAGGTAAGTGTATTTCAATTTGGTACCTTTATCAATAATGCTTTATTGTGCATTTTTCAGAATTCAGATGCTACTCCCAAAGCTATGATGCAAACGAACAAAGCCCGAAAATATTCACCGATTTGACAAATGGTATAAATATATAAAAATGCACAATAAAAATAACTATTTGATTACATTCATCAGGTTCACAATCGTTTAGAACAGGGATCTCCATACTACGGCCCGCGGGCCTAATCTGGCCCGTCAGTATTACCAATCCGGCCCGCGCCAACTAAATACTAGTGTCATCAATCCGGCCCGCTAGTTGTTGCTGTGATAATTTGGAGTTTCGGGTGCCAGTCCCGTTGCAGTGGAGGCACAAAATGGCAGTGACTAGTCTCGCCTGCACTAGTTCACTGCCAATGAACTAACGCAGACTAGTTCCGCGGCCTTACCAAAGGCTATAAAATGGTGCCACGGGTGATGCGCATCGTATAGGGGTCCTTCCTACCCCGCTAATATAAAGCCCACTAATATAGCGCATCGTGGGTAGGCTTCTCACTTGTGAGAGCTTCGTGGTGGCTGTGGTTGCCACCCAAAGATACGCGGGTGATAGTTTGGAAAAAGAAACATAGAACGATAATAATTCATTTTTTATTTACTTTTATTTTTTATTTACATATTGGGTTAAAGACCATTGTATACTAGTAAATATTTGCGTATATCGATCTTTGGAATGTATGTATATGTATAAGCTAATGAGATTTATGTAATTGTGATTTTGCACTCACAATAGCTAGCAGTTGTGGACTAATTTTGCTTGTACCAATTATTAAAAGAGATTTAAGATGCTCATCACTTAACTTAGATCTGTATACATTTTTTGTATATTTCATTTTTGAGAATGTTTTCTCGCACAAGTAAGTAGTGCCAAAAACAGAAAACATTCCACGAGCGAATTTATGTAAATTATCAAATTGTACCGGTACCAGTGAAAGGCTCTTATAAAACTCCAACAAAGTTGCGTTTTGATATTTGTTCTTAATTATATCACTGCATTGTAAATCGATAATTTCCATTTGAAGTTCCGGGGATAGGGTTTCAATGTCAGCATCAAAAGGGTTTTGGAAAATCCTAATTTCATTCGCAATGACATCAAAGTCTAAGAAACGATTTTCAAAATTTATCTTCAAGGCACTTAACGCTTCGATTGCAAAATCGATGGGAAACTCAGTCTTAGTTGTGTGGCTAAATTTTTCACATGTTCCAAAATGTTTGAAACATTTTTTACGTAGTTGTGATTGAAACAGTATTATTTTCTGCCGAAACGATTTGATATTACTATATAAATCAGGGAGAAGCTGGTTTTCTCCTTGCAATTTCAAATTCAGTTCGTTCATATGTTTTGTCAAATCGACATAGAATGCTAACTTCCACAACCATTTGCTATTTTGTAATTCGGTAAAAGTGCGATTCTTTTCATTCAAAAAAATTTCGATCAATGCTCGAAATTCAAAAAAGCGCTGAAGGACTTTTCCACAACTAAGCCAGCGTACGGCAGTATGATATGGTAAGTCATTTTCTCCCATCTCTTCAATAAACTCGCGAAATTGTCGGTGATTAAGCCCATTCGATCTGATGAAATTAACAACTGATATGACTGGTTGTAGAACTTCAGTCATATCCAAACATTTTCCGCACAATGACTGTTGATGAATTATGCAATGTAACACTATTGGTTTTGTACCACCATCGTTTTTTACAGCTGTTGACACATGTGCTACTACTCCTTTATTTTTGCCACACATATTTTTTCCTCCATCAGTTGTAATCGATTTCAAATTTTTCCATCGAAGGTTCTTTTTAATAATGGCATTTTCAACTCCCTTAAAGATATCTTCTCCAGTCGTGGTGCCGTAAATGCTAACAGTATCAAGAAGTTCTTCGTACACTTCATAGCTTTTGTCTACTCCTCGAATGAAAATCAACACCTGAGCAATATCTGACACATCCGTTGACTCATCCAAGGCCAGAGAAAACCATTCAAGATGTCCATTTGCGTCCGATAGTTGAGATGATATATTATCTGCGATGTCTTGTACCCTCCGAGCCACGGTGTTTGCTGATAAACTGATAGCTTTAAATAAGTTTAACTTATCCGGGCACATTTCTTCGGCTACTGAAATTAAACATTCTTTGATCATTTCTCCATCGATGAATGGTTTTCCACGTTTTGCGATTTCAAGAGCCATACGAAAGCTAGCTCGAGTTGCAGCCTCTTGTTCAGTATTGACTTTCATGGGCAAAGCTTGCTGCGATATAAAGCTGCGCTTCAAATATTCAAATTTTTCTGTCCGCAAACGTCCTGCATATTTTGAGTAATTTTGAAGATGTTTCGTTTCATAGTGACACTTAATGTTATATTCTTTAAGAACGGCTATGGTTTCATTGCAAATCAAACACTGCGCTTTATTATTGGACTGAATCACGAAATATTGAAGCCTCCATTCATCTTTGAATGTTCTGCATTCACTGTCTATTTTGCGTTTCTTTTCCATACGAAGTGAATCACACAAAAGAATAATAAGTCAGATCTGTTCGAAGATATCTCTTGAACAGAGATAACGAGATAGGAAACTCTTTTCCCGCAAAAAATTATGTCAAAAAGGCGAAAGGGTCTGATCATTGCCTTGGTCCAATCTATAAATATTCTTGGAAAAAGATGATTCAGGGTCCAATCCTTCACTAACACTACTTTTGAAAGAGCAAACTCGGTTGCATTTTAAAGAGTTTCCTATCTCGTTATCTTTCCTCTTGAACGCCCAATGTTACCATATCGTCCATTGTTACCATATCGAATGTAGTGGAATACACCAGAACTTATTCGAACCAGAAAGCTTATTATTATTCACGAATGTTTAAAGGTCGAACACAATCACGACGATAACAAATAGCGGCTAACGAAAAAAAGCTGTCAGCCGCACACTTAAAAGCCCAGAGACATTACATTTGCTAGCCAGTGCTGTCAAAATGTTCACGAGCTCTTATGGCACAAAAATTTTCCCTCTACGCGAGCGACAAAATCTTCACCGTCATTTATATTTCTTTTAATTGTGAAAGTACTACTAGCGCCATCTTTTAGTGATGGATCATACTACCACTGCCTACGAGTATTTTCTTTTTTAACGCCACCTAATGGCAGGAAAATTGAAAAGGTTTTGGCCCTTGGACCTTACTGGAGTAATCAATACTGGCCCGAACGCTGATAAGTTTGGAGACCCCTGGTTTAGAACATCACAAATTTAAGAAATGAACTGTTGTAAATAACGACCCGGTTAACCAAGGAAATCATTACAATTAAAAATGAAATTCGATGTCTCAGGAAGTACCAGCCGCCGCTAATTGATAGCAAAGAATTACCGACAAAATTCCCACTTAATTTGTTATCCCCCATTAGAGAATTCGACAACGAGTTAAGACAAAAGCGAGAGATGGTTAACGAATTGGTATGCTATAAATCTGCGTTTAATATGCTCATTCCACATCATCGACGTGTCGTTCGTCTAGCACGTGTGATTGCCTGTTAACTGATTAATACCATTATAGGAGACGTTTTGCTGTATAGAGTTATATACAACAGTTAAGAAGAAACTGGAAGCGCGAGCCGAACGACACGTTCGACGATATTGTATGATTTTAATTTAAGTATATCAGAAAAATCCAACAAATAATTTTTTTCATTTATTGAAACGCATTGTAAAGCAAACAGGTGGCCAAGATGTTCATTCATTTGGAGGAGCTACAATAAAATTAGTATTGCCTGATGAAGCAAGCACAATGGTAACGTCGAAGGGAACCGACACCAATCCGTCTGTCCAATCATTTTACTTTTTAGACATAATAAAAGGTAAAATTAATAGAAATATACACAATTTATAAATGCATATATTATAATATATATAACATATAAATAAATACACAATATATGTTATGGTTTTTAATTGTAGACTAGTGCCACTTGAAATTCGAAAATGTGGAAGATTGCACAATCCACAAAATCTTGCAGCAACATTTTGTCCATGCTGCAGGAGGAATTAAGAAGCGCAAAATAGGCAGAAGAGCTGTCATACTGTGACAAGAGCTGATTAATTCGTAAATAATAGTATTTGTTTTTTTTGTTATTTGATTATATATATATATATATATATATATATATATATATATATATATATATATATATATATATATATATATATATATATATATATATATATATATATATATATATATATATATATATATATATATATATATATATATATATATATATATATATATATATATATATATATATATATATATATATATATATATATATATATATATATATATATATATATATATATATATATATATATATATATATATATATATATATATATATATATATATATATATATATATATATATATATATATATATATATATATATATATATATATATATATATATATATATATATATATATATATATATATATATATATATATATATATATATATATATATATATATATATATATATATATATATATATATATATATATATATATATATATATATATATATATATATATATATATATATATATATATATATATATATATATATATATATATATATATATATATATATATATATATATATATATATATATATATATATATATATATATATATATATATATATATATATATATATATATATATATATATATATATATATATATATATATATATATATATATATATATATATATATATATATATATATATATATATATATATATATATATATATATATATATATATATATATATATATATATATATATATATATATATATATATATATATATATATATATATATATATATATATATATATATATATATATATATATATATATATATATATATATATATATATATATATATATATATATATATATATATATATATATATATATATATATATATATATATATATATATATATATATATATATATATATATATATATATATATATATATATATATATATATATATATATATATATATATATATATATATATATATATATATATATATATATATATATATATATATATATATATATATATATATATATATATATATATATATATATATATATATATATATATATATATATATATATATATATATATATATATATATATATATATATATATATTATATATATATATATATATATATATATATATATATATATATATATATATATATATATATATATATATATATATATATATATATATATATATATATATATATATATATATATATATATATATATATATATATATATATATATATATATATATATATATATATATATATATATATATATATATATATATATATATATATATATATATATATATATATATATATATATATATATATATATATATATATATATATATATATATATATATATATATATATATATATATATATATATATATATATATATATATATATATATATATATATATATATATATATATATATATATATATATATATATATATATATATATATATATATATATATATATATATATATATATATATATATATATATATATATATATATATATATATATATATATATATATATATATATATATATATATATATATATATATATATATATATATATATATATATATATATATATATATAATAAATTAATAGGCACATCATAAATTGTTGGACTTTTTAACAAAAAACAAAACAACACAACAAAATGTTTATAATTTCATTGTTATTGCAGGCATATGGCGAGCAGATGACGATGCTTGCCATCTTATCGCTGGCGACTTTAAATGTCTTATTGCTGGCAACTGGACACATATTATTGGTGGCGATTCGACTTGTCTTATTGCTGCCAGCTTGACGTATAATCGCCGGCGAGGGAACAGCTGCATAAAATCGTCTATCAGAAAGCTATCAGATAGCAATAATTGCCGGCAAATAATTTACTGTCACGGCGAGTCGCTTTCTTGTTCATTTCTTTCGCTTCCTTAACGGCACTGCGTTATCACTAGTGATTAATTTGGACAACCCGTTCTACAGCATTTGCTAAGAACCACGTAGAGGATTCAGAGAAGTTGTTATTGGCAGTCTGATTTGAGATCGTTGGTAATCGTTGATATGTTGATATGGATTGTAAAGCTCTTGTTTGGAAGCTTGGCAGTAAATTTGTCCACTGCTTTAAAAAGCAGATGAGTCTTTAGCAATACCCATGTCCCTGTTGTAGTTTTCACTGCCTGCGCTGAAGGTTATGAAGTCATGACTTGTCGTTAAATGTGCGTCCAAATATCCTTTAAATTATAAGGAAAGTCTCTTGCAAGCGTTTACCTTTATAATCAGGACTCTGCGGTGTGACCCAGTACATATGGTGACTTCATCGAAAAGCAACCCCGGAAGTCAAGATTCTCGACCCTGCTTGAGAAAGTTTGGACTGAAGCCTGTCGTCTCTTATGTCATCGAGTTGAGAACCGACGAAATTTTGAGAAGAAATTCGTCACATTGGGTTAGCTTGCTGCCCACTCTCTGCGCAATTACTTTCATAATATTGCCGTTAGCTCCCTCTCTCTCTCTCTTCCTATTTGTCGGGACTTCTGGCGGACTACGCCCAGAATTGTTGTTGGTTTCCTAGTAGAAGTCATTATAGTGGTATAGTGTTGAAATGCTCGCCTTAATCAGTAACTTTTGGTAATCCATATTTAGATAGAACTCTTTTCTGGAATACTCTTATTGTGTTCTGCTTGTCTTATTGGTACTATATCCATCCATTTGGAAAACTCGTCAAGGAAAAGCAGTACCGTCGTGTTGCCGTGCTTCGTGATAAAGGTTCTATTAAATCCACACAGATGACACTCCATGGTTCTTCGGATAATTGGTTAAGCACCTTTCCTGCGGCCTCGACTTATACTGGTCTATATGGATGATATGATTCAGAACAACGCTCATTTTTCCCGATATCTCTGAATATCCAGGCCAGTAATTTCTGTTGGCTACTCGAGTTAATGCCTTCCTAATTTACTACATCAGCCTGTGTGATAACAGCTCCTAATTCATGATTACGTGCATTATTCTGCAATGTAAATGGCTAAGAAAAGTTTGGGTATGCCAGTACTGGTGCTCCCGTGATTTTCTTTCGACTTATGGGTGCTTGCTATTGCGCGTCGGTAGGTTGCACTTACCTTTCTTAATGCGGTAGGTAGAACCACCATCTCGGCGGAACCTGGTACAAATCGACGATACGGCAGGAATCACCGTATGCCTCGGACGTTTTGGGGTTGATGCCTCCAACAGGTTTGGATGTTAAAAGATATTGGAACAAGTTTTCGTCATCCATTGTCAAATTTGGTTTGGAGACAAACTGGTTTCGGCGATGTGACACCTTAAGTGTCTGATTTCGTTCCTTTATTATCGCCACCTTCTCTGGATCGGTATGGATTCCCTACTGACTGACTACGTGTCCTAAATATTTCAAGTTCTTCCTGAATAACTCACTTATTGTTGATTCACTTATTGATGACCTCACTTATTGATGGTTGCCGTTCTCAATCACCGAGAAATTTCTTTCAAATTTGCCTTGTGCTCTTCCATAGACTTGCCAGTCGCGATGATGTCATCAAGATATGCGAACACGTCTGCGTCTACGTCTACGATATGCGGTTTCATATCTGGGCCGATCCAAATATTATAAACTTTCATTTGAATAGTCCTCATCCTGGGACCGTGAATACTGGATATTGTTTGCTTTCAGGTATCCGGAATTTGTTAGTAGCCATTTTTTTCCTAACCAGAACGATTAGCGTACTGCACGGATTACATGAACGCTCGAAGCAACCTTTCTCTAGTAACTCGCCTATTTCTGTATCTATTGTAGTTTGCATTACAAGCTTTTTGAGATAATATTTTCTTTATCGACCTGTCGTCCTCCATTAGAATTTTATGAGGCGCAGTATTAGAGATTCCTGCAGGTAGCTCGAGTATCGCTGATTCAACAGTTTCGCTTGTCGGTTTCTCTATCATACCTTCCGTGTGTTTTACATGAATGGTGCAGGTTAGATTCTCATCTTCTGACGTATCTAACATGATGGTGTTGCCTCCACGCCTTATTTTCCCCCGATCTTTGTGGAAAAATTCAGATCCAGGATGGCGTTGTCGATGATGTGTTTGAAGACTAGCAATTGAAACATTCATGACACATTTTCTAGCCGCAAGTGGACCTCAACAGCTTCCTTCATTCCGCTCCCTGTGCCGTCGGCCACTTCCAATTTGATGCCTGCCCTGATTAGCTCTTCACTAACCATGATGGTGGTCACTAATGCATTCGACCACATTTGCGACAAATTGATCGAGAATCGCGATGATTCACTTTTCCTTCTACAGATATCATTCGGTGTGACCCTTATTGGTCCCGACGTGGGATGTACTTAACCCGTGAGAGCTACCTGTGAGGCGATCCTGTTCTATTCTCTCAATTTCGATTTCGAAAAGTCAGACCTCCTTATGTACAACAAATATTCTTGGCGAAAATTACGGTAAGTTCGTTGCAGCATTTGTTCGTCCGAGTAGGAAATACGTCGCATAAGTGTCTGTATGGCCAAAGCGCATTTCTAAAATATCCTTGCAGTCGTTTCCTAATATAATCCTCCAGCTCCTCAAAATATCTGGCTGCCGGGAAGAACTTTAGGAAGTCTGCCTTGAAGGACTTCCGTCTTGACCATCCAAGATTGTTGTTTGTGTGCCACGTTAGGGCTTCTTCCTTCAGAAGTTCTGGCATAGTCTCTAGTAGCATATACTTAGGTAACTCACATGCTTCCGTAAGTTCGTCAACCCTCTCGATAAATTCTATAGGGCGTTTGTTTCCGTCATATCTGTCATATCACCAATATGCTCTTGCTCCCAGTCTGCTGCTATGTCGCCGTCTGCAGCCGCGGATGTTGATCGGTTCGGCTTCGCACTCAAAACTTCCGTGCGCTTCATTTGCTTGACCATTTTAATGACGACTTTTTGCGACATCGACGGTGTTAGGAGCTTGGCACATGGATAAATACTTCACTCTTTTTTAAGTCGCATAACCGGTTAATCACCACCTCCTATAGGTCAGGCAAATATATTTAGCCGAAGAGTAATCTGTGTAGTTCTTAGACGGTACTAGTAAGCTCTATCCTGCGCGATTTCTTGCAATTTCTCTCTTGTCAAATAATAACTCCATCATTTTACAATTTTATATTACGTTTTTTCACTATGTTATGTTTTATGCTGTTATAATTGAAAATATCGCTTTCTTTAAAACACTGCGTTTTTTTTTCTTATTAGTATCACACCTTGACCCTGTTTTATTATATGAAGCTTTTGCAATAAAAATCCAATAAATTTTTGTTCCCATATTATTTGCTTACATTTTTCGCACTACATTGTATTTTCCTTTGTATATTTCATTGTATTTCACTTGGTACTGTGGTACAATTTACTTTTAAATTTGTTTTTCCCGTTTCATTTTTTCTTAGTTTCTTTTCTTAGAACCAAGGATTTGTACCAGGATATTGACCTTCCCCAAGAAGCTGTTGGTTTCTATAAGGATCAAATATTTCTACGGGATTATTGACCTCCGCTAAAAGAAGCTGTTGGTCAATACAGGGACCAACTATTTATACAGAAATATTGACCTTGAATAGACAAAAAAGAAAATTGAATAGAGAAAAAATAAAAGACAGCGCAAACTCTGTATTATTTAGACGTTAGACGTCTAGGCGGACACATGGGCAATAAACGCCGATTTGTGGATGCCAAAATTTATTAAAAAAATGCTTACTTCATATAAAAAATGTGTGAAGAAATATTTACAAATGTTTACAATATTTAATTCTAAAAGTCTGCTCGGTTTGAAACTGAATTACAAATTACTCATACGCATGTGGGTATATCTGATAAGGTAGCTATTCTCCT
>OZ016502.1:15288692-15353692 GCA_963966595.1 Physocephala rufipes | reverse complement strand
CAAATCAATGAAACAGATTAAAATAATAAGACTAAAAGCGAATTATCCCTATTGCAACAAAATCTGATAAATATTCGATTCTATATGCGTACTCTTCTTTACTTCTGATTTTCGATGTTTTCTTTAAAGGACACGGACGAGAGAATGTAAATGCGTTTGTGAAATATCAAGTGTCTTTTTGATTACAAGTGTAAAGAAGAATAAGACAAGCGACAGCAACAAAAATACGTAGGAATTTTCGAGGTTATCTCGTTGTCTTTGTCTCAGACAAAGATAAAGCAGCGATATTTAATGCTTTTCTTTATAAGAGCGTGTTTTATTTCCGCATGTTGTTGCGGCCAACATCGAAGAATAATAAAGGCATATAACTCGTACCAATTCAATTTTTCCCGGGCAAATTTCCCGTACCCAAATAAAAGCTAAATGTAAAATAGATTTTTACATATTGTTGCTGTTATTGTTGTTTTTCGTTTGTCGTCGATTAGTTTTCTCGTGTATATATTTTATAATTTCTCAATTCACGTCTTTTTGATTTGTGTTTTTCGATGTTATTGTATCTTCTTCATGGCAATGAAAACATGTTGGAAAATATTTATATATTTTTATATCCTATTCCCTTTAAAAAAGGGATATAAAAAAAGGATATATTAAAAGGAAAAGGATATATTAACGTTGATACTAAATTTGTGACGCAGTGAAGGAGGTACAATAGATATAGAAAAGTATATATATTCTGGCTCAGAATGATCCCCTGAGTCGACTTAGGCTTTTCCGCCCGTCTGTCTGTCTGTCTGTCTCCCTGTCTGTCTGTTTCTGAACGAACGAAGCAATCATCATGAAATTTGGTATGAACATTTCGTTTTAGGATAGGCTGGTTGGTATTAAATCGGACAACTTTGACGCCTACTTTTGGTATTTAATGTGATTTAAATCGTGTTTAGAACTCAATTTCTCAGCTCCGAGTACGAACTTAAAGGTGAAATTGTATATCCGTATATACATATATGTACAGGCATACAGGCGTAAAAATAGAGATATTGCCATGAAATTTGGCTCAAATATTCCCTGTCATCATAGGATGGGTGGTGTTGAAAACGGGTAAAATTGGAAAACTGCCACATCCACGCCTCAATTAGAACTGTTTCACAAATAATGAGCGTTGAAAAGACCAAATAAAGCATGCAATTTAGCACGAATGTTCTCTGTCATCACAGGCTGGTTATAAATGTAAAATATAATAATTTAAAAATAAATATATAATATATATTATATATGTAGCCCGCCGACATTTTATTTGATCGTTGTTATCGAGAGATTCGGGAATAGAATATATAAGCTACGAAGATAACGTTCCTACTAGTTTATTGTAATTTTACCTGAGCATATACGAAAATGGACCTTACTTCTTATCTGCTTAGCTCAATTTTGTTTTGGGTAGTATCCGTGTTGTGACTTTCTTCTCCTATTTCTTTGTTTTCGCCTCTGCTTAAACTTTAAAGAATCCACGATTTCTGAAATTTCTGGAAATGTTCGAACTTCATCATCAATATAATTCTGTCTAAGCTTTCGAGAAAGCTCTTCCACCTCTCTCGCGAGTGCTCTCTCTCTCTTTCTCTATCGCTCGCTTCGTTTCTCATTTTTTTCTCACTTTCTCTCTCTCTCAACCTTTGCTGAAATATTGGGATAAGGCTTTTCATGCCGTTTGCAGAGATGTTGTATCTGCCGAAATTTAATGATGTCATACAGAATCATAACCAAAACAATTCCGTATCACGTGCATTAGATAACAGTTTACACACCTTATCACCCTTTCTCCTTCCCCTATTTTCTCGACGTTCTTTCCGAGTCATAGCCTGAAAGACATTGACACTCAACTCACTTCGCTTTCTTCCCTTAAGCAAAAAAATTTTTAATTGATTTTCAACCAAATGCCCAGAAGGAGGAAAGTTTTGCTTAATGCATTCGGTTGCCTGTGTTGGCGCTGATATCTAATACCGAATATAATCCGTATAATGATGAAGACGTACTATCCAGTTGTAAACAAATGATCGGTTATAATCTTAATTACATGCATGCTCCCTTCTGTTGTTAATCTCCCATCCTTTTTCTGTCATTTGTTTTATAACGCATATCTATATCATTCAATTTACGAGTATTTCTAAACATCACCATACGATAGGATTACGAGTTTATTACACTACCCTACACTTGGGCTATGTAGTGTAGTCCGCAATTACTTCAACCGACTTGTATGGATTTCTGAGACTGGGAATCTAGAGAGAATCTAAAGATTCAATTGAAGATGCATATGTGCGTTTCAAGTGGAAGTATATTTGGTGTGTGCTTCAGGGGTATAGTTTTGTGTCTTAATGAGAACTATCATCATCATTATTTTCCTCAAAACTTCCTTGATTATTATTTACCGGTTATTGCCATGTTGGATAGTGGACAATAAATATATCAGTTGATCAATATATAATTCCAAGTTTGTTTAAACCTTAACCCCTCTACATATATAAAAACATAAAGTGGTCTAAAAAGCAACGAATTCATTTAAAGGGAGCAAACACATACGCAGGTAAATATGAGGTCATTGGTGAAAAGTATCCGACCTCATAATTGTTGATGGAAGATATGCAGCAGAAAAAAAAACACATGATGAATATAATAATTTCATACAGCAATAGTAATTAAAGATCGTAGGCACTGCCCTAAGCATTCTTCCAAAAAAACATACATTCAACCTTCAATAAACAAATTGGCATATGTACATAATAGCCTGCATGCCATATAAATGAACATACGCTTCCATAGAAACAACATAAGAAAGATAGACAGACTGAAAGAAATATAAAAAAGAAAGTCAGAAAGAATGCGTGACGATACTTTTAACGCTCATCACAAAAATACTTCAGTTTGGGTATTTGAAAAACACCCCTTCCGTCCTTTTTGTGCATCTCCGCCCACCTTATACCGTGTCGCAAACCCATTTCATGGCATTTGCTATCGATTGGCGCAAAGTAATTTTTTTGGTAAAAAATGCGCCTTCCTCTCCCTTTTGGGGGTGCACGGCCCGTATCACCATGTCTCAAATTCGTTTCATGATATTTGCTACCGATTGGCTCAGTAATTTTTTTATGAAACACCCCTTTCTCGGCATTGGGTGGACCCCGCCCACTTCCCATTATGTCGAAAACCTGTTCTTCCAACCACCAACTGAAATCCATTCTTTTCATTATTTCTTATCTTAATATGAGTTCGTATTGACCACTATTTACATCATCAACAATAGGCTTATTACGAAAAAGCCTTTAATAACTCTTTGAAAAAATTTGTGAAAACAAGAGTTATTTTCGAGCACTGGTTAGTAGATCTACATTAACCAAAAGAAAAGAAAAATATAGCAATATCCTGTTATTATGTGGGCATGGCCTGCTGAGTACTAGGTTCAAACTAGTGTTAGAATTATTATGATCAAACTATACGTCTATACTGCGTTGGTACATGTTTCGGTCAGACTCGAATTACCGCCCCTACTTGCTTACATAATTTTCAAAAAGTGAAATCTTGAAGTGAAATTCTTCAAAAGTGAATTCATCCATTCCATCATTTACGGAAAGCAATACATTTTCGCCTAAGTGGGAGAAAATTGTATAGAGTTGGCTCGATATAGGAAGATTTTTATTTTGAGAGATCAATAAAGGAGCGATTCCATCCCCGGAATTATCAATATAAATAACTTTCTTAACTCAATAATAATTGTAATAGTACGCACTATGCAAATATTCATTCTAAATAGATTATGTTGATTTAAAAAATGAAGAAGCTTGAAAAATTATGCGAGTGCGCCGCGCAATTCTAACCGATAACATAGTGTTTGCTAACATAATAGTGTTAAATTTCGTATGTTTCGATTTGGGTGCTAAGGGTCAATTTACATTGAAGAGATAACGGGAACGGGGAACTTAGTTACTACTTTGCTGATGATCCGAATTGCCGTTTTAGTTGTATCACAAATAAAGTGTATCAACTTTTATATGTTTTAATTATTAATGACTTCTCAAGAAAATATATTTTCAAAATTGATTAAAATTATTTTATAATATCTTTATTTATTTTAGTTTATTTACTTTTTACCTTACTTTCTTCTATTACTTATTGTTTACTTTTTAGTAAAAACTGTCAAAATGTCAAATTTTATAAATTTTAGAAAGTACTTACATGTATATATATTACATTATGCTATGCTATATGGAGACGAATGGAAGGTTTATATTTGGAGGTAAATATTGAAGAAAAAATAAGGAAGAAATTAACCAAAATTAAATGTTATTCATTTCATCAAGCGAATTAAATTAAATGTGTCACAAAACTTCAAAGTGAACACAATTTGTACATAGTCTGATATCTCAAAAATTAAAATTCTGTACTTCAGTATTTATAATAGAATTTTATTATATAACACTTCTGTCTTAATTCTGGCGCTATAACTCTTGTCTTTTGCGTTCAGTATACAAGATTCATTCTGCAGAACAGCGTTAATTCCCTGGTAATGGCTGTCGGCCATTGAATTTTATTTCCCAACTGTGATACAAAAATAAATATTATATAATAATTTCAGGATAGATATTAAATTCTTAATAATTTGTGATTACCGGCGCTATTTTTATAAAAATACCCAGAATCGCAGCACAGAAATTTCTTACATAGCAACGCAGACAAGGAAACAATTTAACTACAATAACATTTAAATCCGCTCAAAAAAAAAATCTCTCACAAAACTGCGTAAATCAAAAAATGAATTATGAGAAAAATTCATTAACTTGGTCTTCTTACATTTTTATTAGGCCGCACTCACACAAGAGATATTTGCCGCGAGACATGGAACTATTCATTTATTTGTCCCCGATACCGCTCACACAGGGGACAGATTAGAATATGGGTTGTATCCCCATGTATGATTTTTAATAAGACTTATTAATACATTTTGCTACTTTTAAATCCTTTTTCGCTAAAAGCTTTCTCACTACTTTCGACCATTATTTGATTACATTTCATTTTGTGGTGAGCGCTAAGTTGATTATTCGGGATGAAGATCCACATATATTAAAATCAAAATTAATTACTGTATACATTTGTTTATAATATAGCAGCTAGAGGTTTAAGAGGTGTTTTCAAACAAAAAATACTACTTCCGCATGTACGTGTCGCATAATAATAATCAATAACCAAATAACTACGTTGAAATAATCAATATAAATTTCAATTGAAATTTTAAATTTGGGAAATTATTTTATAGTAAATCTGTAGCCGCACATTTGAAAACCGCTTACATCGCCTTATTCGCATTTGGTTTGACAGCTCGATCAGCTGCTACATTCAGGAGAAAAATGTTGCATTTATTCCGAAAGAAACAATTAAACAAGAGATGTAAGATTTATTAAATGCATCTGCTGTTGTGCAAACCCAAAATGTGGTCACAATTTGATTTAATTTTTTTTGGCCAGAGGATAAATATATTGAGCGAATTGTGTCGAAAAAATAAGAGAAAAATACGAACTTCACAGAATTTAAGATGTTGTCCACGAATACTTCTAGGCAGTTGTAATCGAAGGTAAAATGAATACATTCATTTATAAAATAGATAAAAACATATGTTGAATTACTATAATCGAAAAAATCAGTTTTAAAAGAAATTGTGAACTCAAATAATAATGATTTCTTCAAAGAAAACTTTCGGATGTCGGAAATAATTCGCACATTGTGCGAATATTTGAGGCACACTGAAAGGCAAAACACAAATTACCGTCATGCGATTTTTTCTTACGGAAAACATAATTCTGAACCGTTTATTATTTTGATTACTTTTGACACTTGGTTTACTGTTTTTAATCCTTTTGACACTGATACGTTATTCCAGTGTGAAATTTTGGAAAAGCTGTGTTTAATAGGAACAGTAGTGTGCACAGTCGTATTTCAGTTTTGCATGGGACTTGAAGTCGAAATGCGTGATTTTGGGTCAGTGTAAATGTACTATTAGCAATAAGTAGAAACACTTACTTGTTAAAATGTCCACGAAATTTCAGATACCATAATCTTTCTATTCAATAAGAAATTCTAATTTTTTAGATTTTCCATTAAAATCAAAGATAAGTCATGATTTAAATTTTAGGGAGCAAATTAAATTGGCTAAATTAATAACTGAGTAACTCAAGGCGGATCTATTTCCCCTGTAAATTACAAAAGATGTGAAAACAATAGATTTCCTATAGATTAATTATCTATAAGAAAATTGTTATATTTTCCAATAGAAAAAAAACAATTGGTTTTTAATGAAGACTATTCAAAATATTGCACAATATTCGTTCTTTTAAAAATTTATTTATAAGAATATATTCATCTCTCTTATAGCCCCGCATTAGAGTTGCCTCATTTCCTATTCTAATTAACCAATCAAAGTTCATTGCAACAAACCAATATTTATTTCACAATGCTTTAATCCCCACCCCCTTCCGACTTTCAATCATTTTTATGGCAGTGCGTATTATATCATGGCGTAACAAGGAGAGTCAACTTCAACTGTCAATGTATTTCTTTTTCATCATTCGCTTATATTAATAAGATTGTCCGATTTTGCGATTATGTGAAGTAATAAGGTAATGAATTGATTGAGCAAATAAACCAGAGTTGCCAACGTATTAATGCGTAGCGTATTAAAACTTTATTGTACCGAAATATGTTCAAAACAACATTAAAATTAATGTATTCAAGTCTACATAAAATTTTTCCGTTTAAAAACCGAACAAACAAGATAATAAACCAGATAACCAGATAACAAACCAGAGTAAGGAACAACCGGAAACCGAAGAAACGAAACTGAGAATGCCTTATAAGCGTCATTATATGGGGCGTTTATATAAGAAGTCTTTTTATACGCACGCGTCATATATGTATTTTTGGGTGAAGATGTTGTTGCCCTATTTTAAAAGACCGTTTCACTGTTGTTGTAGTTTTAAACAAGCTGGTAATTTTCACAGGAAATCTAGTCAAGAGGAATTTGTTTCAACAGCAATTATTGACAAATCTTAGCTTACAGTGGTAATTATTGGCCTCCAACGGTTGCACGATGAATGTTGCCATGGTGATATTAGCGACTATAGTAATGGTAGCAGTGACGGTAATGGACATGGTGCTGATGATAATGTTGGCAAGGATGGTATTGGAGATGGTGGTATTGATGTTGTAGATGATAATCCACTTACTTCTTTATTGACTGCAGTCAATGCCGAGGTGAAACACAGGTTAATGTGATATATATATATATATATATATATATATATATATATATATATATATATATATATATATATATATATATATATATATATATATATATATATATATATATATATATATATATATATATATATATATATATATATATATATATATATATATATATATATATATATATATATATATATATATATATATATATATATATATATATATATATATATATATATATATATATATATATATATATATATATATATATATATATATATATATATATATATATATATATATATATATATATATATATATATATATATATATATATATATATATATATATATATATATATATATATATATATATATATATATATATATATATATATATATATATATATATATATATATATATATATATATATATATATATATATATATATATATATATATATATATATATATATATATATATATATATATATATATATATATATATATATATATATATATATATATATATATATATATATATATATATATATATATATATATATATATATATATATATATATATATATATATATATATATATATATATATATATATATATATATATATATATATATATATATATATATATATATATATATATATATATATATATATATATATATATATATATATATATATATATATATATATATATATATATATATATATATATATATATATATATATATATATATATATATATATATATATATATATATATATATATATATATATATATATATATATATATATATATATATATATATATATATATATATATATATATATATATATATATATATATATATATATATATATATATATATATATATATATATATATATATATATATATATATATATATATATATATATATATATATATATATATATATATATATATATATATATATATATATATATATATATATATATATATATATATATATATATATATATATATATATATATATATATATATATATATATATATATATATATATATATATATATATATATATATATATATATATATATATATATATATATATATATATATATATATATATATATATATATATATATATATATATATATATATATATATATATATATATATATATATATGAAAACTAGTGAAAAACTAGTGAGACTAGTGAAAAGGAAAGCCCACCAGCTTTTTAATCAGAGAAAGATTTATGGGCATACTTTAAAAATACATTCAAGTCTCCGATTTTCAACAACCAATTTTAAGGTTGAGATTTGCCGTTATTATCAAAAATACTAATTTTTTCCGGCAGACGTAACCATCTTGACTTCAAAAGCATTTGAAATTTTAGTGCACGCAAGTCCTATCCCCACATGGTATATAGCGACGGCTGAGGTACCGTTGTATGGTGCCACCAGAGAGTGATTTTACGCAGAACTGTTTTGCATAACCACAATCAAAGTTAAAACCAAAGAAAATGTTTTATAATTATATTATTAAATTTAATCTAAATATGGCGTTCACAAAAAAACGGATTTACTTAAAAAATTTTAGTTAAATTTAAAGAAAGCTAAACTAGAGAAAGCTAATCTCTCTAAACCCAAATCACAGCCTTACGATTTTTCATTTAATGTCCATCGGGCAACGTGCAACAACGTGCTGGAGGCTAACAATTTCGCCGTCTTCCTAATCTCTTGTGATGCCTAAAATTCACTAAGCGCATGAAAAATCGCCTAATTCATACAAGCGGCAAGAGTACACAAATTTCCCCTGCGTCGGATAACACAAATATATCACTACCATCGGATGACACAAATATACGAATATATATACTAACGGTCTTATTCTACTTGTTAACTTAATAAGATTTTTGTTTAACTTAATAAACTTAATAAGTTCTTGTTATAGATTTTGTTAAGTTTAGTTAATATTCTGAGAAAGCCTTAACAACGCAAGAGGTTTTACGGCCCTATTCTGGTTGTTTGCTTAACAGCGATTTGTTGAAGAGTTCTTGTTAATGACGGTGTTAAGTTTAGTTAATTTTGGTATTCTGAAAAACCCTTAACAGAGCAAAAGCTCTAAAAATGTACCCCGCGTGGTGAAATTAAAAAATAGAGTCGACAGCTCTCAGATTTGATACAAACGAATGGAACCCACTGAAAAGTAAGCATCTGTATTTTAATTCTGTTTATATTTTCAACGTATTTTCAATTTCAGCGTGCTACAGAAGAGCAGTTGAGCTTTTTTCTTGATTTCTGCCAGCAGCAACCGGAAATGCTGGCTGGGAAAACAATCCGCGATCTCCGCGGTGATCCAGAGTCTGTAGAGAGAGTTGTCGGACAATCTCAATTTCATGAGAGGGCCGACAAGAAGTCCCGCTAAATGGAAGGAGGTAATTAAAGACCTTATGATAGAAGTTTTCACGAGTCTTACTGATATTTTTTTTAGAACTTCGCGGTGTGGAAAACCCAAATTCGTACTCGCGCCAGGCAAAAAAAGTCTGAGCTAAGGCTGACTGGCGGTGGTCCTAGCAGCGTTCACTTAGTTCGTTAGAGGAACGTGCTATAAGCGCTTTCAAGAACGCTGCAGAAGACGGTGTAGACGGGGTAGGATCACTTGGCATGGAGGTAATGTAAAATTCTTATTGTTCTCAAGCTTTCCTCTGATATATTTTGATTGATTACTCAGTTTGATTACTCTATCTAGTACGCTATCAGAGCTTATAAAAAATATAAACAAATAAATAAGATAAATGAAATAAACATATATATTCTTTTATTTCAAAACAATGTTTTGTATTTTAGTTTTTAATTTATTTGGTTATAACGAGGAAATATATCCTCGAATTTGTTCCCCTTCTCGTGTATTATTGGATGGAGATATTTCTTCATCATTGGGCTCTTCTTCAAATTCATCTTCAGAATTTGGAACCTCTCCGGTCTTCATAATAATATTATGCAGAATTGCAGAAGCATATATGATACTAGCCACCTTGTCATGGGAATTACACAGCATTCGTTGCTTTGATAAGCATTTGAAGCGCGATTTAAGAACGCCAAACACTCTTTCTATGGCGTTCCGTACCTTGCCATGTGGCTTATTGTATTTTTCTTCTTTATTATTGCGGGGCTCTGGTAACGGTGTGAGAAGCCATGGCTCCAGAGGATAACCCTGATCTCCTAATAGCCACGTATCGCGCTGAGTATTATGATTACTCGTCAAATGAGTTCTTACGGGGGATGTTATCCAAATGCCAGAAACATGGAAAGAACCAGGAAATCTTGCATTAATAGATGTAAACACCAAGTGATGATCACATATCTAGTCAGAATGTTGTTCCTATATTAGAGTTAATTCTTTGCATCGATTAAAATTACAAAAGAACTTACCGCTTCTACGTTAATACTATAGAAGCCCTTCCTGTTCATATATAAATTTACAGGAGCTTCAGCAGTGGATGGAGGAGCAATAATCGGCATATGAGTGCAATCTATTTCACCTATTGTACCCTTGATACCAAAATTCAATTAAAAACTGCGAAGAATTAAATTCTACACAAAAATAGATTCCTCAAAACATAATTGGTCGTACCCTGACTTTACTATAGTCTTTTCTTCAGATCGGTCATCTGATCTTCAGATCAGTCATCGGAAATTTTATTTCGCTCCCTTTTCATAAAATAAATAAATTCGTCATTTCGTGCAGGCTCCAGGAAACTGATGGCTGGCTCATAGGCAACACCCAATGGTTTACAATGCATTTTTGGCAGAAGCCATGCTCAAAAAAAGTACAATGCACCCAGAAATCGTGTTAAAAAAGGTAAAGATGTCTTTTGTGTGTCGAATGGCATTATGTCGTCAATTATCCTACCACACAAAGATTTGGTTATCCAAATACAAGATCAGCTAACAATTAAAGTTTACCCTTTCTGTCCTTGTTATGATGTGCTCTGTCATTAACGAAATAAAAGAGCTTTCAATTTTTGGCTAGAATACGAAAACCTAACAACTGTTAAGTCTTAACTATTTTCCTTTGTGCTTGTTAATGTGGTGAACTTAGTTAATCAGCCAGAATAAGGCTGAATGAAATACAAAATATCCAGAAATTTTGTATGAAATACAAAATAGCCAGAATACGGCTATTTTGTATGCATTGTTTACATCACATACACTATACGTGAACGAGAAAAATACGCAATAGGATCATAGCAGAACGCATTAACTCCCAGCACATTTTTGTAAGGTGCCCAAAGAAATATAATTTTGTGAATTATATTTCTTTTTGGTAACTATGTTTCTTTGTTGTAAGAAATACAATCTTAAATAAAAAAATATATAATTATAAATATTTTGTTATATATATTTTTATTTATAACTCACAACTTTTATAAACGAGTGTGCAAAAAATCAGCTGGTTGTGAATTTTTTTCTATTACTACTATTGTACACGGAGCGTTTTCCGCGTATTCATCAATGATTTGAGGGCCGTTGTGTTCACTGTAATTTTCAAGAGTTGCAGCACCTTAACTGCAACCTTCTGTTGTGATCACTGTACTTAAATAGGATTGCAGCACTATAACTGCAACCTATTGTCCTGTTATCGTACCTTGAATAGTATTACAGCACGTAAACTGTAGTCTATTCTCTTTTGCTTAATGTGTTGTATTAGGCACTTAAACCGTAATACAGCCACTAATAATGAGGACACGAATGTTTGATGGTCACAAAGTAACTCTCTATTATTCAATAAAATATCAATACATTACAATTAAATCAATAATCAATAAAAAGCAATAATCTAATTAATCTTAAAGTAATATGAGCAGCAGGAAATTGCGCTCGAAAGTGTGCCAGTTTGCATTCCGTAAATTTGTATCAGAACATCATTATCGGTCAACGTTAGCCAGTGTTAGTACTTTTTAAATGCAGGAATGATATTTGGTAAACGCTTGCCATGGTGACCGATTTTCGGCAGTGGGACATGAATATGATTGTTGTTGTTTTTTTTTTTTGGTCTGACACTGCTTTGTTGTGCATTTGTACATATTCTGCCCCACCTTGAACGAAGTTCAAGAAACTGTGACTACGAAGTCGGTTGAAGAACTTGGCTGACGTGGAGCTGGTTGCGGAGTTGTGTTTTGTTGTGTCTTCAGGTGACATTTTAAATATTGTACCCAAGCTACTCGAACACTAAGAATGATGACCAGTTCTAAACCTATATACGATACCGACGATTGATGATACTGTAATTTCTGTTCCAGGATTGCTTTCAAGTCAGGATTGCTATGAAACATGCTCGACTTCTGAAGGTCACTTAAATTTCTTATATGATCGTGGTAAGTTTCAATCATTTTATGGAAGTTGAGATGTATGTCTTCTGACGTCACATTGGTGAGGTTGGATAATCTTGTATAAGATGTGTGAATGATGCTGTAATAATTCTGGTGCCCTTGAATAACAATTGATTTTTGCTTAATGGTGCACTGCGTTTCCACGGTTAGAATTCCTTATCCTTTCAGGACTATTTGTTGCATTTCTTCTTCACATGTTGTGGTTACGCGTATAGGATTTCTCAAAGAATACATCCATTGATTCCTGGTGTTTATTGGAGTCCAAGTTGAATTGACATGAAATACATTACAGTACAGTGACGTTTCGTTGTTGAATAGTTGTACCTCACAATTGCAAAGTTCTGCACCTATGTTATGAGTTAGGTAAATATTACCATATAGATATTCATCCTTGTTTAATAGAACACATGCTTCCTGTTCAAATTCAGAAAGTAAAACAGTCAAATTGCATTAAAATGAAATTAATAATTTTATATTGTCCATTTGTCCTTGGTGTTGCGTTCATTGACTTCAAGTCATCGCACACAAAATGGTAACATGATGCCACCGTCCGACGCAGCGGTCGCTTCCTATGCAGTAGCGCTAAGTTACTTAATTTTTTTGCACTTATTTTTGCTGACAGTCAAGTGTTTTTTTACCTCATTCTTTCGAGGTTCGCGACAATAATATGACACCATTGCCAACGCAATAACTATTTCCCATGCAGTGAACTGCACAAGAAGTTCAAAATGCTGAGTCTCACGTTTGAATTTGAACATCAATTAATTAATATAAGTTATTCCCACCAATTCTATGTACTATGCACCTTGTTTTTTATTATTGTAAAATCTTACCATTTTTATTTAAGTAAGAGAAATTACCTTAATAAATGACCATTACAGTTCAATAGTGGAAGCGAACACAACGTCCTTGTCTTGTACTTGTACATTCATACCTTGTATCTGGTTAAAGTGCCTGATACAAATCATCAAGAAATAATTGCATTTCTTAGCAAACACTTTCTATCTGGTTAAAGTGCCTGATACAAATCATCAAGAAATAATTGCATTTCTTAGCACACTTTGTATCTGGTTAAAGTGCCTGATACAAGGAATCATTGTTTGCCAACCTTTAAACGCTTGGTACAGAGCATCTGGTTTACGAGTCAGCTGTCCTGATCAATCACCAGCAACCAACATAGACGTTGGATAATCCGACGTCTCTAAACAAAACATTGGTGACCCCGACGTGATCGTCTTTACGATCTTCATCAGAACAGTCACAAGACATCATCGTAACATAAACATCAAATTCATCGACCACAATGGAAGGTTCCACGGAAGATTTCGAGAGACTTGTAGCAGATCAACAGACTATTGGAAATGAAATTCGGAGCATCATCAGGAACTTCAAAAAGGACTCCGTCAACAGGAAGCAAGTAGTTGCTTATTTTCAAGAGCGTGCAAATAATTTGCAATCATCGTGGAAGCAATTTGAGGAAATCAATTATGAAATCCGCTCTATCAGAAATCCACCAATGGACCATGAATATTTCTTTAAAAACTACTTTGGTCAAATTCAAGCAGTTGTGGAGCAGTACTCAGAAATATTTGAGTCTGAAATAAAAAGGTTGCAGAAAAGATCCCTAGCACCCACACAAGGCCGGACTATCGACAACGAGCCAACAACTGAAGTTCCAATTGTTGACGACAAAGCAAAAGCAAATCGTTACAAAGGCTGCTAAATGGCAAAACAAAAGACAGCTCTCCTGAACAATGCCTTCTAGCCATGAACAAGTTCTGGGAAGACAAAGAGAAGGTCAATTTCCTACTGTGGAAATTATACGACAGTCCAGAGGCTATGGGCTATGATATGGATTCGTACATCCAACTGGAAGAAAGAGTGCTAGAGATGCGTGGGCTCTTATCATCAAAGGACAACTCCATAAGTATTCAAAACCATCAAGTGTTAGTAAATCAACCACCGAACATTCAGCTACCCAAGATCAGTATTCCAATCTTCGACGGTGATTACTTGAAATGGAAGCAGTATTTTGATCTGTTTTCAAAAATGATTCACGATCAGCCTCTGCCTAACATACAGAAAATGTGGTACCTCAAAACCACAGTTAAGAGTGAAGCCGAGCAACTTATTCGACATTTACCATTATCAGAAGAAAATTACATGACAGCCTGGACCATGCTTCAGGATCGCCTCAACAAAAAAAGAATTTTGCTCTCGACATTATTGCAAAAATTACTGAATCAGTCAAATATTCAGCCTGATGCAACATCAGCAGCCAGAATGCCTGTTGGCGATTCAAAATTTAGGTGTCAATGTAGAAACTTGGGATCCATTAATAGTTCATTTACTAATCAAACGGCTAGATCAAGGAACACACATTCTGTATAAACAGTCCTTAGAAGGACCAAAAGAATTACAGTCTGTAAAATCATTTCTAGAGTTCTTGGAGCACCGGTTTCAATCATTAGAAGCTGTTGGACGAAAGGAAAAGACTTTCTCTACAAAGACAGTTTCCTCGGTAATCACAAATGCAAAGGGCAATCTCAAGTGCAGCACTTGCAAAGAATCTAATCACCCATTATTTTGCTGCAAAAAATCTGAATCTGTCACCCAATCTGAATCTGTCACTGAATCTGTCACCCAAAGACAGACTCCATCATGTTCAACAACACAAATTATGTACAGATTGTCTCAAATCAGGGCATAAGGTCAATTCTTGCTCATTAAAAAGCTGTCTTAAGTGCAATAAAAGACACAATACCTTGCTACACTTTGATGACACAGATGAACTTGCAACAGCCGTTGCATCCAATTCAGTCACTCTTATTTCCTCATCTAACAACAAACAACAGCACATTTTACTTGGTACGGCTAAGATCAAAATTGTTGCGTCAAATGGGAAATTTACCGAATGCAGAGCAATTCTTGACTCAGGTTCTCAGGCTAACTTCATCACCGAAAGAATCATCAAAAAATTGTCGCTGAATACAAGACCAACATCAATGAAGATTGAAGGCATAGGTAAAAGCACGAAATCATCAAATCGACGCGTTCATGTCACTCTTCAATCAACAGCTGGGGAATATTCGACTCCATTTGAAGCACTTGTACTGCCGGAAATAATCTCCATGCAACCTTCGGCATTTCTAGACACTTCAGCCTGGTCAGTTCCCAACAACATAATACTAGCAGATCCACAATTCTACCGTCCAAGTAAGATAGACGTACTTATTGGAGCCAAATTCTATCATTCACTAATATCAACTGGAAAGATTGCTCTGGCAGATAACCTATCTGTCCTGCAAAATTCTGCTTTTGGATGGATTGTAGCCGGGAAGGCTGAATCTGAACAATCAAGTACACTAACTTGCGTAATCATCAGCTCAGATGGCGAAGCACTGGAAAGCACATTAGAACGATTTTGGCAGCTTGAGGAAGTCTCAGAATCATCGCAGTATTTATCTTCGCCAGAGCATTCACTTTGGGAAACTCACTACACACAAAACACAACCAGAAATAAAGATGGAAGGTTTGTGGTGAAACTTCTCTTATCCACTAATCCTACTGCCCTAGGAGAGTCTCGAACAATAGCATACAATAGGTTCGCAGCTCTCGAAAGGAAATTCGCAAAAAACGAGGAGTTAGCGCAAAAATATGTTCAATTCATGAAGGATTACAGAGACCTCGGACACATGACCGAAATCAATCCTACCAACATTGTTCAACCACATTGTTTCATACCGCATCACTGCATACTTAAACCAGAAAGTAGCTCCACAAAATTAAGAGTGGTGTTCGATGCCTCATCTAAGACTTCGTCAGGCTTGGCGTTAAACGACATCATTCATACAGACCCGTGGATACAAGGCGAACTAGTCTCCACTTTGTTAAGGTATCGCCTGCCACGTTTCGTATTCACCACAGACGTCGAGAAAATGTACAGGCAAATATTAATTCATCCAGCTGATCAAATACTCCAATTGATCCTCTGGAGAGAGAATCCATATTCACAATTGAAATGTTACAAACTCAACACAGTTACTTATGGAACAAGAGCAGCACCATATCTTGCTACAAGATGCCTAAAGGAATTGTCAAAGCAAGTTGCCAATAAATATCCACTTGGATCAGAAGCATTAGAGCGAGATTTTTACGTAGATGATGGCATTACAGGAAGTGACAATCTAATAACAGCCAAATTAATGCAAGAACAACTCTGCAAAATTCTTAACCCCGCTGGATTTAAATTACGAAAATGGTGCGCCAACCATCCACAATTATTACAAGGAATTCCGATGGAGAATCAGGAAATTAATCTCAATTTCGATGAGGGAAAGGAAGCAATAGTCAAAACTCTAGGATTAACCTGGATCCCGAAAGCAGATTCGCTTTGCATAAAAACTAACATTAATACAAGTAACAAAATCACAAAACGGATAGTTGCAGCAGAATTGGCGAGAATTTTTGACCCATTGGGTCTTATGTCTCCTGTAACGGTTACAGCCAAAATCTTCCTACAAAAACTATGGCAATTAAAGATCTCATGGGATGAACGGCTTCCGGAAGAATACCACACCACATGGAGAAATTACAGAGAAAATTTACGACAACTGAACGATTTAAAGATTCCTCGACATATATTCTCCCAAGAAACTCCCACATCAATTCAAATGCATGTATTCGTAGACGCCTCAGAAAAGGCATACGGTGCTGCTATTTACGTGCGATCAATTGTAAAAAGGGACACAGTCATCGTCAGATTATTGTAAAGTTTGGTCTTCTGATACTGCTTGTCCTTCTGAGTTCTAAAGTGTATTTTTTTTAAATGAATCTTCCTTTTCTTTGTAAAAAAATTAATGAGTACTTACAAAGCTCTCCAGCCGATTATTTTCATGACTCTTAGTCACGACTTTGTATGGTGAATTTCTTAGCCTGATTGGGCCGAATTAAATCTGAGCTCCAAATAGAGCCGAACAAAAAGAGAGTTGTTTCTTGGTTTAATCCAGAATCGCCTCTACTTTATTCATATTTTTTGGCTGGTATTTATACAAAAATCATTCCATAGTTTTGACTGTTAATTCTTACATATAAATATAATTCTAAGTATATTTTGTCAACTAAGGGATTCTATCCCTTAATCGATTGTTTACAATAAATCGTTTAATTACTGAACTAATGCAACGCAAGCGGTATTGGCGTTCATTCGATTGCAATACATTCGGAGTTATACTGACCCAATTATTTGGCTCACTTCACGCGCAATATGATCGTCAGCACAAACTAAGCATTGGCTTGGCTTGTGCTGCCGTTCATTGATTATGTTATTGTTGTTGCGTTCTTTATTTTTAGCATTTGTTTTTATTATTCTTTTTGCTATTAATGAAGTAGTGTATACATACACTACATCCTAACCCCAAAAAAAGAAAAATTATTTTATTATTTTTAAATAAGAAAATAATTTTTTTATGATTACTTATCTCTAGCTTTTATTAAATTATTATTATGTAATTCTACGTTTTTATTATCTATTAATAGAGTACTCTTTTTTCCATTCTGTGCTACAATTTTGAATGGACCTTTGAATGGTATGTCTAGTTTCTTTTTATTTCCAACTTTCACATATACATAATCATTTATTTTAAAATTTTGTTTATTTACTTTCTGTTGTTTGTGTCTTCTTATCAACTTTGATTGTTTTAATTTTTCTTGAGCCATTTTTTGTGCATGCTTTAGTTTTACTTTTAATTCATTGCAATAATCATCAATATTATATATAGTATTTTTACTTTTGTAAATTTCACATGGCAGAGAGCATAATTTACCATAAACTAATTCGAAAGGTGTATAATTTGTTGTGACATGAGGAGTAGAATTATAACTGTACACATAGAATGGAATCAACTCACTCCAATTCTCGACATTTTGCATCGTCATTAAATAGTCATTTATAACTTTGTGATTCCGTTCTATTGTTCCTAGTGTTTCGTGGTGAAAAGGTGTTGAGGTTCTTTTGTCAATATTTAATAACTTACAAATATTTTTAAGTAGTTCGTTTGTAAATTCTGTCCCTTTATCTGTTTTTAATATGTTGAAACAACCATATTTTAATATGAATTTTTCTACAATTGCTCTTGCTACACTTATAGCATCTTTTGTTTCTATAGGTATTGCTTCTATAAACTTTGTTAATTCACATTGTAATGTTAATATGTATCTATAGTTATCTGATGGTCGTAATGGTCCAACTGTGTCTATTGTGACTATTTCAAATGCTGTGTTTGGATTATCCGTTATTTCGTATCTTTCTTTAGTGTACCTGCAGATTTTGACTTTGTTGCAAATTCTACAATGATTAATATACTCCTTTACCATTTTGTTCATGCCTTTCCAAATATACTTTTGTTTTAGTTTGGCTATGCATCTCCTTATTCCACAATGCCCACCTTGTATTGAATTATGATATTCTTCAATTAATCTTTTCATTTCTTCACTATCTATTACCTGTTTTGGTGGTTTATAAATTAATATGTTTAGATTTTTATCTAATTTCAATTCTTTTTGCAGCTCATTAAATAAGTTTTTAAGTTTTGCATGCTAATTTCATTAAATATGACGTCATTTTCTGATAGCGCTAATTTCTCAATTCCTAAATTGCTTGTTTCGAATAATAGTTTCCTCAAAATCAATTTTATCTCTGATGATGATTTATCGCTATATTCTACAATTAGGTTATTCTTTGCTGCATATATTTTAATTTTGGGTACCCTTTTTAAATTTTCACACATACTATTATTTTTTATAAATTCTAACTTTTTTATATGCCTAACATCTGAAATCGATGTTGAGTTCCAAATGTGGAGGTGATCAATCTCTTTATCTGGAACTATGATGTTAGCATCATTTTCTTTGCGTACTTCGTTATTTCTTTGTTCGTCTTTTTTCATTTTTCTTGTTAATATATTCAAATCATGTTTTGGTATCATATCTATTAATTTTTTGAATCTAAATCTATTCTAGACAGTGCATCTGCATTAGTGTTCATTTTTCCTTGTTTGAATATTATTTGGAAATCATAATCCGTCAAATCTACTCTTATTCTTGTCAGTTTAGAAGATGGATTTCTGTGTGTAAAGAGACTAACAAGTGGTCTGTGATCCGTATATACAATGAATTTTCTGCCATATAAATATGGTCTGAAATAGTTAATTCCCCAGTGTATTGCTAATAGTTCTTTTTCTATTATTGGCTTATTCAATTCACGTTTGCTTAAACTTTTACTAGCAAATGCTATGGGTTTATCTCGGCCTATATCTCCTTGTGACAAAACTGCTCCTAATGCATGATTAGAGGCAGCTGTCGTGAGAATGAAAGGTTTAGAAAATTCTGGGTAGCTTAAAATTGGGGGTGTTATTAATTTATCCTTTAAATTGTTAAATGCTTTTTGACAATCTTCTGACCAGTTAAATATCTTATTCTTTTTTAATAAGTCATTTAATGGTCTAGCTATGTCAGCAAAGTCTTTTATAAATCGTCTGTAGTAGTTACAAAATGCTACAAATCTTCGTACTTCATCTGCATTATTCGGTATTGGATAATTTTTAATAACACTATATTTACTGGGATCTGTACAAATACCATTTGCTGTAATTAAATGTCCAAGGTAAGTTACTTCAGGCTTCAGGAAATTGCATTTTTCTGGGTTTAGTTTTAAATTATATTTCCTAAGTCTTTCAAATACTTTTGTCAGATTATTGTTGTGGTTTATTAAATTTGTGCCAAATACTATGATATCATCTACATATAAAAAGGCTGTATCTTGTAATCCACTCAATGCTAATGAGAGCATTCTTTGAAAACTGTTTGTTGAAATCTTTAACCCGAATGGTAGTCTTTTAAATTGGAAATGTCCTTTGTCTGTTGAAAATGCTGTTAACGGTCTTGATTTAGGATGCAATGGAATTTGATGAAATGAATTTGTCATATCTAATGTTGAGAAATATTTCGCTTTTCCAAGTTTGTCTAGAATGTCGTCTAGTCTAGTTAAGGGAAATTTGTCATCTACTACTTTTTTATTTAGCTGTCGGAAGTCAACTACTAGTCTCCATTTTTGTTCTCCTTTGCTCGTTTTCTTTGGTACAATAAAAAGTGGTGAGTTGTATGGACTTATTGATGGTTCAATAACGTCAGTGTGTAATAGGTTTGAAATTTGGTTGTCCATTTCTTGGATCTGAGCATTTGGTGTCCTTTAATTTTTTATATAAACTGGAGATTTGTCTGTTACAGAAATGTGTTGCTCATAAAAGTTATTAGTTGTTAAAGGTTCTCCTTCCAAGTGAAAAATGTCTTGATATTCCTCACAGATTTTGTGTATTGTCTCCGTTGCTTTGCTGTCTAAATTGTCGATATTTAATAGTTTTATAATATGTTTTCTTCTTCTGCAGTGTTTGTTTGTTATGTAATAAGGTAACTAATGGTAATTTTTTAATGGTTGGACTCCTATATTGACTCCTTTTATGTTTACAGATGTGTCTCTAGTGTTCAACAGTTTTATATGCTTTATTCCTTCAGCCGGTATTATTTTATTCGCTATAAAGACTCCTTTAGCTATTTCTCTATTACAAACCACACTGTCTTCATCTAAATCCAAATCAATTTTCTTTATAATTTCTGATCTGGGTGGTATTATGATTTCATTAATGTATTTTACACTCATGTTGATTGGTAATATTATTTCTTCTTCATCTACTAGTAACACTAATGCACATGTCTCATAATCTATTTTACATCTATATTTTAATAAAAAGTCTCTACCTATTATTCCATCTGTGTTTAAGTTATAATCTCCTCCTATTACATTATAGTTGTGTCTTACAAGTTTATTCTCTACAGTCAACTCTAATATACTTGTTCCTATTGTTGTTATGGATTCTTTGGAAATGCCATTTATTTCGCAAGTATTACTAAATTCTATTTTGTTATCATCTATAATATTATTTTTTATTATACTTATATCTGCTCCTGTATCTATTAGTAATTTAATTGATCGATCATTATAACCTAACCTAACATAATTTGATGATAAATAAGAAGAATTTAAATTTATTATATTATGTTTTTGCGATACCCCGGCGTTTGTTGTCCGGGGGCGTATCCGTTTCCCGGATTACGCCTGGTGTTATTAACCTTACGATTGTTAAACCTATTAGCGCTATTGTTATAATATCTTCTGTTATCTGACTGATTGTGCCTATTGTGATTGTAATTGTTTGTGTGAGGAAGTCTTTGAAAGCTCCTATTGAAATTTCTGTTGAAATTCATCATATTTCTTGGCATGCTATTATAATGCATTACTTTATTTTGAAATGAATTACTCGTTTCCATTTCTGTAGCTATCTCAATTGCTTCTGATAATTTAGTTGGCCTTGCTGCTGATACAGCGGATTTCAATGGTTCAGATAATCCATTTTTAAATGCTGTTAGTCCTATCTGATCATTAAGCTTGACAATTATTTCTCTATGTCCAGTCCCTTGTTCGTTTATTTGTAGTTCATTTAATGAAGCTAATAAAGACTCTATTTTTGTGGCGAATGTTGAAATGGATTGAATACCTTGATAACTTTTGTTAATTTCACTATGTATCTTTGTGGTGGTTTTGTGGGATTTATGACATTTCTTTAATGTTTCTTTCAGTGATACAAAACTAGATGGCTTGGTTTCTGTTAAAATTTTGTTTTTTACTTTTTCTGACAGTTTTGTAGCTAATACAAATTTTATTAAAATTCCCTTCTGTTCTGTATCTCCGAGAGTATCGTGATAAAATTCTATTAAACCTAGGAAATTATTTAAGTCATTAATATTCCCTTGAAATTCGGGTATGATTTTAGAAGCTGTAGAGATATCAAAATTCGCCATTCTTATATTTTCTTTTTTTGTTAAGGTATTGTCAGGATTGTCTGAATCTGTGTTTTCTTCAGGTTTTTGTATTAAACATTTTCTGATGTCACTCAATATTTGGTCATACTTCACTCTTAGTTGTGGTAAATCTGAACTCGTTGCTGTCTCAGAGATTTCTAACCATGCATCTTTGATGTGTTTTTCTGTTGTTAAAATGTATTGCTTTGTGTATGTTCTAGATGGACTTTTTTTTAAATTCTTCAATAAGTTATATAAGAAGTCCATCAAATTGTTACTTTATTTTATGCATTACTAATTTGCTTTAGTGCTTGTTTCTTAATATATTTTTTATAAAAATTGTGCAACTTAAGTATTAACAATATTACTAGACAAATGCAGTTAATATATATTATTACATCTAACTTATTATTATTTTCTTGCGATGAAGATGAAGAGGCTGCTGCTGCTGCATTATTGTTGTTAATTATTTCTTCCTTGGTTTGTTTGGTACCCATTTTTTTTTTATTTAAAATTGTTATTCATTTCTTGATTGTAAGGTACGTACAATTGTATTTGCTTTCTCAATTATTCTGCTGTGTTTGGTTTCTATATGCGATTGTAATTTTTCTTTTTCTATTCGCGCTTCGCATATAAAGCAAAATTTATAAGTCATTTTTGAAAATTGTTTTAAGTTATTTATTCATATAATAAAAAAATTTTTTTTTATTCTCTCCAACCTTTCTGCTTCATTGCTTGCAGCTGATTTATGAGACGTCGTTTTTGTTGTCCTTCACTTATATTAATAATTCGCTGCAAATCTGCGCATTCCCGTTGAAATCGTCTTTTTTTTCCTCCTCTCTTCTTAATTGGATTCTTAGGCTTATATCTTTCGTGGAATTGTCTTTTCTCCTCCCTTTTCTTCTCTTGCCTCTTCTTATATTCGTCTATGGTTATCCTTTTTGGCCTAGCTGTTAGAGGTAAGGCCTGGTATTGTGGGATGTTCTCACTTATTGGTCGCGGCTCATACTCTTCTTCTGTTAGATACTGTTGCCACCGTGCAAATATACAGTTGATGTTCTGCTGTGATGGTGCAATATCTAATATATCCAAAGAGTTGGCAGGATCGCCATGTAAAGTTTGGTCTTCTGATACTGCTTGTCCTTCTGAGTTCTAAAGTGTATTTTTTTTAAATGAATCTTCCTTTTCTTTGTAAAAAAAATTAATGAGTACTTACAAAGCTCTCCAGCCGATTATTTTCATGACGCATAGTCACGACTTTGTATGGTGAATTTCTTAGCCTGATTGGGCCGAATTAAATCTGAGCTCCAAATAGAACCGAATAAAAAGAGAGTTGTTTCTTGGTTTAATCCAGAATCGCCTCTGCTTTATTCATATTTTTTGGCTGGTATTTATACAAAAATCATTCCATAGTTTTGACTGTTAATTCTTACATATAAATATAATTCTAAGTATATTTTGTCAACTAAGGGATTTTATCCCTTAATCGATTGTTTACAAAAAATCGTTTAATTGCTGAACTAATGCAACGCAAGCGGTATTGGCGTTCATTCGATTGCAATACATTCGGAGTTATACTGACCCAATTATTTGGCTCACTTCACGCGCAATATGATCGTCAGCACAAACTAAGCATTGGCTTGGCTTGTGCTGCCGTTCATTGATTATGTTATTGTTGTTGCGTTCTTTATTTTTAGCATTTGTTTTATTATTCTTTTTGCTATTAATGATGTAGTGTATACATACACTACATTATTATGCGCGAAAACCAGAGTGGCGCCTATCAAAACACAAACAATACCCAGGCTCGAGCTCAGTGCTGCACTTCTGGGAGCACAATTAGCCGCGAGGGTGAAAAAAGATCTTCGTTATGAATCTAAGCCCAATTTCTATTGGTCTGATTCACAAATCGTTTTAGCATGGATCAACTCTTCAGCCGCGTCGTCCCAGATCTTCGTTGCAAACAGGATTTCAAAAATTCATGAATTATCTCTTCCTGAACAGTGCGACATGTCTGCACAAAGGATAATCCGGCCGATATTCTATCCAGAGGTCTATATCCAAAGAGACTTCCAACAAACAATTTATGGATGTATGGACCACTCTACTTACATGGACCAGGGAACATATGGCCGAGAGAAATTAATAAAGATCTGCTGGTAGCTCCATCGCTCGAAAAAAGGCCCCAAAGGCAATTAATATCCTACACAACAACAATTAGTCAAGGAGATGTAATTTACTGTGTCCACCATGGCAACTCCTTCAAGCATCTTCAACGAATTGTGGGATACATGCTGCGCGCACTTAAACGTATGAAAAATCAAAATCAAGGTAAGGTGTCCTTGACATTGACGCCTCAAGAAATGGATGCGGCCTTACATGTAATAATTAAAGCAATACAATACTCTGATTTCAAGGAAGCCATACAGCAATTAAGAAATAAACAAACGCTCAAACGAACGGAATCAATAAGCAGTCTGTCGCCGTACTTTGGCGAATTAGGCATTCTTCGCGTAGGAGGTAGATTAGAGGCAGCCCAGTTGCCCTATGACGCTAAACATCCAATGCTCTTACCATACAACGACATTTTGGTGAAGCTATTGCTGAAAATGATTCACGAGGAAAATCTCCACTGTGGTTCACAAGCTCTCACGTCAACGCTTATACACGTCAACGCTTTTGGCCTTTAAAGGGAAAATCCATGCCCAGAGGTGTCATTCAACGTTGCGTTAAATGCACAAAGGCATGCCCAAAAATATACAATCAGCCTATGGGAAATTTGCCTGCACTCAGGCTCCAACCGGCAAGATCATTCATCAACTCAGGAGTGGATTATTGTGGACCATTCTGGGTGCATTATAAAATCCGCGGTAAAAAACCCCACAAGGTTTATATATCGCTGTTTTGCTGCTTTGCAACAAAAGCCGTTCACATGGTGGTAGTTAGTGATTTAACAACAGAGGCTTTCATTGGAGCAATTAAGCGTTTCATAAGTCGCAGAGGGCACTGCCAGAACTTATACTGCGACAATGCCACCAACTTTGTGGGGGCTAGAAATGAGCTCGACGAACTAAAGAAATCACTCTACTCTTCAGCTGCAGAACAAACCATAATCCGTACATGTGCTGACAAAGGAATACAATTTCATTTTATTCCACCTAGAGCTCCTTACTTTGGGGGGTTATGGGAGGCGGCCGTTAAGTCTGCAAAGCACCTTTTGGTTAGAAGCGTTTCCACGGCTAACTTAACGCACGAAGAACTAGAGACAGTAATCATAGAAATAGAAGCTATCCTAAATTCAAGCCCTTTAACGCCACTGTCCAATGACCCCAATCATTTAACAGCGTTAACTCCTTAACGAACTTGAATATCGTCGTAAATGGCGAGAGCGAACTCCGAACATTGAAATAGGAACAATGGTTATCATCAAGGAAGATAACACACCACCACTTTCGTGGCACCTTGGAAGAATTATTAATGTTTATAGTGGCCCAGATAACGCGATCCGTGTAGCAGACGTCAAAACTAAGAACGGAATATTGAAACGAGCTATAAACAAATTAGCACCACTTCCAGTAGACACCAACTCTTCATCCCGAGGCATCAGTAGTCCACGGCAGGAACCATCTGATGCCAGTAAGGATATGCCTTTAACATCAAAGAGAGTCGGTCAAGCCTCTAGTGTTATAAATAGTGAAACTCCGCCTCCAAGGAAACGTCAAAAGGCCTCAAACCTAACAACATTATTATTAGCTTGTCTATTTATACCAAGCATTTACTCCAGTTCAGTAGAAATTCAGTCTTTTGAATCAAATCCTGGAATATACTTTGAAAGCATGGGATCTGCTGGTATCATCAGTAGCGAATGGAACCTAGTGACATATTTCATTCATTCGAATTCATTCAAAAATACATTAACGCCAGTGTGTGGTAGAATCCATAACACTAGAGCATGCACAATAATCCTGGCACGACTTAATCAAATTATTAACGGAGTTAATTCAAATAATGAATTATTAACAACTAATCCCAACATGCGAGTGAAAAGAGGTGCCTTAAATATAGTCGGATCGATTGCTCGCTCCTTATTTGGAGTTCTTGACGAAGAGTATGCAGAAAAGGCAGCAACAACTATTCAAAGATTAGAACAAAATGATGACTATCTGCTATCTGCTATAGAAAATCAGACATCATTTCTAGATAACACTCTATACTTAATGAAGAGAAACCAAAAGGAAAGTGAAGCGCAGATGTTCTTAAACGTACAAATAACCAAGTCGAGAATATAAACCAGCAGCTCGATGCAGAAAAGGTGTCACGGACTTTTCTTGACTTAACGCTTCAAGCCACATTAGCAATGATGATTCTTAAAAACACTCAAGACTCACTGATTGACATACTAGCCGATACACATCATGAAATCTTAAGTCCTATGATGATTTCACCTACCCAACTGAAATTTGGATTACTTAAAATACAAATCAATCTTCCTGCAAAACTCAAATTGCCTGTTTCTCTAGGCGAGCCATTAAAACATAAAACTCCTTCATTTCAATAGGAGGAAGAAGCACCAACAGATATGTAATTTTCAAAATAGACATACCATTAATCTCCACCGAAGAATTTGAAATGTTCAAACTTACCGCAGTTCCTTGGAAAGCGAATAACAGTTTCAAAATAACAAAAGTTACTTCACCCTTTATAATAGTCAACTTGCATCGAGATCTTTATTATCCATTATCAGAAGCAGAATTAAGAACTTGCATCAAAATTGAACCGCAAAATCATCTATGTCAACAGCACCACCCATTGTACTATAAGGGATCTAGCATAGGGGTATGCGAGATAAACATACTCAATCAAAGGGAAGATATTTCGTCATGCTTTGTTACTGGCGCAGGCCCAGGACCACATTGGCTTCAATTACATGACCCAAACATGTGGATTTTCGCTCTCGATCAGGAAATTCGTTTGAACGCAGTCTGCAAGTCTAACGTGAAACATGTATCATCACGAAAAACAGGAATCTTAAAAATAGGTGAAGAATGTGCAGTTAAACTGCCTTATTTAACAATTCAAGGACATAAAACACTGGAAACTAAAAGATATGCATCATTCCTGCCAGCAATTAATGTGAGCGATATGATATCTCCAAACGAAGAAGTTTCAACAACGACAACACTTGACGAACATATATTAGTTCGTCCCCATCATATAGAAATAGAATCACTCAGAAATGAGATACCCCAGGTCCGATTGACACTACCAAATGTACGTCCTCATGACAGCCACCACTATACCCTAGGATACACATGTCTAATCATCATCATATCGCTTGGTCTCGCAGTAGTCATCATCCAGTATAAGAAGAAGAAGAAGAAAACACAATTCTTCGAGATCACTTCCGGACCTCAACCAGCCCCACGTCAACAGGCAGACCAGTTTAGCATACATATTTGATCAACCTCAATCATAGTTATATCAAATATTTGTATATAGTATTCCACTTATAATCAAATTATTGAGCAAGCTCAACGCGGGCAGAATGTTCAAATTCAGAAAGTAAAACAGTCAAATTGCATTAAAATGAAATTAATAATTTTATATTGTCAATTTGTCCTTGGTGTTGCGTTCATTGACTTCAAGTCATCACACAAAATGGTAACATGATGCCACCGTCCGACGCAGCGGTCGCTTCCTATGCGGTAGCGCTAAGTTACTTAATTTTTTGCACTTATTTCTGCTGAAAGTCAAGTGTTTTTTTACCTCATGCTTTCGAGGTTCGCGACAATAATATGACACCATTGCCAACGCAACAACTATTTCCCATGCAGTGAACTGCACAAGAAGTTCAAAATGCTGAGTCTCACGTTTGAATTTGAACATCAATTAATTAATATAAGTTATTCCCACCAATTCTATGTACTATTGTAGGGACTCTGGTTTAGTAGTTATTTTAATATTCAATTATAACACTTACAAAACTTATTTCACTTTGAGCCTAAAATTATACTTTGTTATTTGTTACTTTTGTTATTTTTATAAATACAAAATATGTTTTAAAATATTGTCAAAATATATACAAAAATTATCATTAATAAAAAAATCTGAAGAGAGATAGAATAAACTTTTGTTAAGAAAAGAAATTAAACTCTGAATTAAACATAAAGATCCTGAACCCTACAATTGGCGATCCTGCCAGGAGGCATTCTACGTTCATCCATTAGATTCAGCGCATTCAACATCCACTTAAGAAACATCAATCCAGAAAGCATTCTTTCCATCCATTCATTTCAATCCAAGCAATTCTTTCCATCCGAGGACCATCGTCACAGTCGCATATGAATTTGTTTGAAATTACTGAAATGCCTTGCAAAATCCACTGATATTTGCTCGCGGATCTGATACCTACAATTATCGATGTATACATGATTGTGTAATGTGTTAATACCGTCACTATTCAACCGTCTAACCGTCAACTTTATTCCTTTCAAAACCAACATTTTCTGGAACTCTCTTCAAAAACCAAAACGAGGTGACTTGATCCTTCTTCAACAATATTTTAAATTTTAATTTTATTAACTGTAATTAACTAATTTTATTAATTGAAACTATTTATATACCTATCTATTACAATCTACATAGTTAATTTCGAATCCTAAATAAGTGAGAGTCAATTCAATCTCTATATTAAAATTTTTACATCCTTGTAAACTCCCCTGCCTAAATTAAACTCACACAAAACGACCACCCAAAATACGTATCACTCACCACATCACACTACAAATACACACACATCACACACAACAGACCCGAACACATCAATTATAGATTTGCCCAACGAAGAACACCAACATAATAACATCACTCACGAAATACATGCCACATCCGTCAAACTTCCACAATTCTGGACGAATTGCCCTGACGCATGGTTTGTCCACGCAGAAATGCAATTCAACACAAAGAACATCACACAAGACAACACAAAATTTGAACACATCATAACAGCATTACCTCAGGAGGTTATAATAACCATTTTGGACTTTATCCAGAACCCACCACAAAACAATAAATATACAGAATTAAAGAAAGTCCTTATTGAAAGACATTCTTTAAGCGAAAATACTAAGCTCGACAGAATTTTATCCGATTCAGAGATAGGTGACCGAAAACCCTCTGAGTTCTATAGATCCCTAATATTACTTGCTGGTTCAAACTTCAGCCAAAACCTGATAAAGAAACTTTGGCTTAGAAAGTTGCCAAAAAATTTGAACGCGATCCTAACCAGTTCCAACGTCAGTGATACTAACGAGTTAACGAAACTAGCAGATAATATTTGGGAAGTATATAACAAAAACGAAATATGTTCCATTAATAGTACCGAAAGCTCTTCAGTCTTGACAAATTTAGTCAAGACAACAACAATTATGTGCGAGAAGTTCCAAGAACTTTCAGTTGAACTATCCGAAATAAGACAGGAACTTTATCAAAACAGGTCGCGTTCCCGATCTCAATCTCGATCTCGAAACAAATATAATAATTCATTTAGATATAGATCGAAATCTAGATCAAGAAACAACCCAAACTGGATCTCTAAATACCACTACAAATTCGGAAACAAAGCCAGAAATTGCGAACAACCGTGCAATTTTCAAAGCAAAACAGATTCATTAAACTAAAGAAACCCGTTGTCGCCGCGACAGACAACGGCGGTATAAATTTTTCGACACGTCGCCTATTTATTAACGACAAATATAATAAATTCAAGTTTTTAATAGACAGCGGCGCGGAAATATCGGTACTTCCACATTCAAAATTTTCGAATAGCAAACAATCAACTGACATAGTACTGACAGCAGCTAACGGTTCCACAATTAAAACATACGGACGAAAATTACTAAACGTTAACTTAGGATTGAGGAGAGAATTCCCTTTCATTTCCCTAATCGCAGACATCGCAAAACCTATTATCGGCGCTGACTTCTTAAATAAATACGGCCTGCTAGTTGACATAAAACAAAAACGTCTAGTAGACCCAACAACAAATCTAACGATTAGCGCCATCGAACACTATTGCGATATCCAGCCACCAAAATTATTCACTGTTGAAAATAAATACACATTAATATTGAAGCAATTCCCTTCACTTACAACAGAACCAGATTACACAAAACCTGTCTTACATTCCACTATACATCGACTAACAACAGAAGGCCCATTGCCATATTGCAAACCCCGTCGTTTAGATCCCATGAAATACAAAATAGCTAAAGACGAATTCACTTTCCTAGTTAAATACGGTATCTGCAGACCATCAAACTCACCTGCAGCTTCACCTCTACACCTCGTACCAAAAAAGGACCCTAATGACTGGCGTCCTTGCGGTGATTTTAGAAGACTGAACGCAATAACAATACCAGATCGGTACCCTTTACCACACATTCACGATTTAAACATGCACATTAGAAACAAACGTGTATTCTCCAAAATTGACCTAGTAAGAGCATACCACCAAATACCGATGGCAGAAGAAGACATATACAAGACAGCTATTACAACTCCCTTCGGTATGTTCGAGTTCACCCGAATGCCATTTGGCTTAAGAAATTCGGCTCAAACATTCCAGAGATTTATCAACGAAGTAGTTTCCGATTTAGATTTTGTTTTCGTATACATTGACGACATTTTAATATACAGCGAAAACGAAGATCAACACACAAAAGACCTTCTTGTACTTTTCAACCGCCTAAAAAAGTACGGTTTAAACATTAAACCAAATAAATGTATTTTCGGCACTACAAATATAGATTTCCCAGGACACAACATTTCAGAAAACGGTATTACACCGTCAGAAGAAAAAGTTTCAGCAATACGCAATTTCGAACGACCAAGAACTGTGAAACAAATGGGGATGGTATTGGGGATGGGGTATGGGGATGGTAAATTACTATCACAGATACATAAGTAAATTAGCAGAAATGACAAATGACATTTATAACATGACCAACAAAGCGTTAAAAACAAAGAACAAGACATTATCTTGGGACGAGAAATCAATAAAATCATTCACACACATTAAAGAAAGTTTTGCCTCTTCCATTTTGCTAAACCACTTCAACAAAAAAGCTAAACTTTCTTTAACAGTCGACGCATCAAACATAGCCATCGGCGGCATTCTAGAACAACAATATAACAACAAAAAAGAACCACTCGCATTTTTCTCCAAAAAATTTTGCCCTTCGGAACAAAAGTACAGCACTTTCGATCGTGAACTACTAGCTATCTACTCGAATATTAAACACTTCAGACACTTTTTAGAAGGTAGGGATTTCGTCGTATACACAGATCACAAACCATTAACTTTCGCACTAAATTCAAAAACCGACCGCAGTCCAAGACAAACGAGACACCTAGAATATATATCACAATTTACCAACAACTTACAATACATAAAAGGTGAAACTAACACAATTGCAGATACACTATCACGCGCATTCGACATAGAAGCTCTAGAAAATACCGACTTAAACTTGAAAAGTTTAAGTAGAGAACAGCAACATGATCAAGAACTACAAGAACTAATTTCAAATCAAAATGCTCACCATAATTTAAAAGCAATCGACATACCTCTTTTAAATTCTAAATTATGGTGTGAGATATCTGGCGACAAACACAGACCCTACATACCAAACAATTTGCGTAAAATTACATTTGACAAATTACATGGCATTTCACACCCGGGAACAAAAGCGACACGACGACTTATAATTAGCAAGTATTTTTGGCCAAATATGACCAAAGAGATTAATACTTGGTCAAAAGAATGTATTAACTGCCAAAAATCTAAAACTTTCCGTCATACTAAATCCCCAATCGACAAAATTCCAATACCAAGAAATAGATTCGAACATATTCATCTAGACATTGTCGGTCCTTTACCCACTTCGAAAAGTCACAGGTACATCTTAACCATTATCGACAGATTCACTCGCTGGCCAGAGGCGTACGCACTTAGAGACATTTCAGCAACAACTATCGCAAACAAATTTTTCAGAGAATACATACCTAGATTCGGAATACCTTTAACAATCACAACGGACCAAGGTACGCAATTTACATCACATTTATTTTCAGAACTTAATAAATTCTTAGGTATACACAAAATTACTACTTCCACTTACCATCCTCAAGGAAATGGAATGGTGGAAAGATTCCACCGGCAACTAAAAGCTACGCTAATGGCCAGAGAAAAAACAAAAAACTGGTACGATGAGCTACCAATAGCTCTTTTAGGATTAAGATCAATTTACTAAGAAGACATCTCAGCTACTCCAGCCGAAATGGTCTTCGGTCAAAATTTAAAGTTACCGAACGAAATTATTATTCCATCAACACAAAACGCATCATCGTCTGAAACCTTAAACGAAATACACAATTTTTTTAGAAATATTCACTCTAACATTCATCATCATACTAACAAAAACAGTAACATAGGCATATATGTACCTAAAGATATACAAACATGTGAATTTGTTTTCGTACGGGCAACAAATAAACATTCATTACAGCAGCCATATGAAGGGCCGTACAGAGTTGTGGAAAGAAACAAAAAAATTTTTAAGCTCGAAATTAGCGACAAAATAAAAACTATTCCAATCGACCGATTAAAACCGGCAGTAATGGAAAAACCAATAACCAACAACACAACACCAAAAAAGAAAAAAGTTACTTTCAATCTATTCAATATCAGCTCTTCAGGAGGGGGAGTATTGTAGGGACTCTGGTTTAGTAGTTATTTTAATATTCAATTATAACACTTACAAAACTTATTTCACTTTGAGCCTAAAATTATACTTTGTTATTTGTTACTTTTGTTATTTTTATAAATACAAAATATGTTTTAAAATATTGTCAAAATATATACAAAAATTATCATTATTAAAAAAATCTAAAGAGAGATAGAATAAACTTTTGTTAAGAAAAGAAATTAAACTCTGAATTAAACATAAAGATCCTGAACCCTACACTATGCACCTTCTTTTTTATTATTGTAAAATATTACATTTTTATTTATGTAAGAGAAATTTCCTTAATAAATGACCATTACAGTTCAATAGTGGAAGCGAACACAACGTCCTTGTCTTGTACTTGTACATTCATACCTTGTATCTGGTTAAAGTGCCTGATACAAATCATCAAGAAATAATTGCATTTCTTAGCAAACACTTTGTATCTGGTTAAAGTGCCTGATACAAGGAATCATTGTTTGCCAACTTTTAAAAAGCCTGGTACAGAGCATCTGGTTTACGAGCCAGCTGTCCTGATCAATCACCAGCAACCAACATAGATGTTGGATAATCCGACGTCTCTAAACAAAACACTTCCAATTGCTTCATACTCATAGGAAAGTAGTGATCTTTGTGTGGATTGATGGCTAAAATGTCATTACATGCTCTTATGTAACTGTATTGGGTATGGGAAACATTCTGTATAAATCGAATTGATTTAACTCGCATAGTGGTAAATCTATGCCAAAAACCACATGATCCTTAGAAAATCCTCCTTTTACAGTCATCAATTTGTAAAGTTGCAAAAAATTAGTTTGATCAACTGGAAGTTGTAGTGATCCAGGAAGTTGATTCCGAATTATGAACAGCTCATTTTGCAGTTGAGCATGGGATAGTATCATCGGACTGATTTTTCCATGATGAGAATCGGCAATGATATCCAATATTGATGACTGTACTTGTTGCAATGATGTCGATGTCATCATTAATTGCATAGCAATTGAAGTGAACATTTGAATTGTTTTGATTTGATTTTGCTCGTTTCTATTTTCTCGTATTGCTGTTTGAACTTCTCTGATCGTTGAGTCAATAATTGATGTCTGATTTTTAATAAACTGCGTGAGGACTTCTTCGTTCTCTCTGATTTGTGAAATGGTTTTAGACATTTGTTGAGTATATTCCGAGACTAAGACTCCGAACAAAGAGTTCGATACGTTTCCTATTATGTTAACTGTCCCTCTTTTTGCACGACTGACCTTCAAAAGACTATTGTCCAGCTTGAGACCTGATACGGTGTGTTCTAGGTTGCTTAATATATTTACGCACGTACTCTTCTCTTGAATGTCTTGACATAAATTATCTAGAGTTGATATCCCGTTTGATAGAAGTCGGAGATCTATCCAGTACGATGTCAGATCGTAGTAAACTAAAAGTTAACATTCTATCCTAGAAAACTTTGTCCGACCGATCCCTTCGAAATGCACGCCGATGGTAGAATTGAACTGTAAGTTTTTGATTCCTGACGCAATAACAGCAAATTAGGATCCCAGTGATGACATTAGAATATGTTGTTTTCTTTCTCTTCCGCGGAACTTCATTTGAACTTTCCTCTTCATCTACCAGGCTGTCTTCAGTAATGGGCAGATGTGCCAACCGATGAATCAGCCGTTTCCATTTTCCAGACGCCATTATTACATCAACGACTCGTACAGCTCCATCGTCTCCGTGGTAGATCCTGGTTACTCTTCCTAAAGGCCATCGCATGACTGGAACATTATCTACTTTGATGATCACCATATCACCAGGTTTTATATTTGGACACTGTTCCTTCCACTTGCGCCTGTACTGGAGCTCACTCAGGTATTCTCGAGACCACCGTTTCCAGAACTCTTGCTTCAAATGGGATACTAATTTCCATCGTGTCAATAAATTTGTTTTTGGTGAAACAGCATTAACGTCAATTTGTGAAGTTATCGGTTGCCCTATGAGGAAGTGTCCCGGAGTTAAAGCTGTGAGATCATCTGGGCTTTCTGACATAGGGGTTAATGGTCTAGAATTCAATATACCCTCTACTTCAATTACAACTGTCTCGAGCTCTTCGTATGTGAGAGATGATGTTGCTACATTTCATAATAATAGGTGCTTTGCTTATTGCACTGCAGCCTCCCATAAACCACCGAAATGAGGCGTTCTTGGAGGTATAAAATTGAATTTGATATCTTTATTGCTGCATTCATTTGCAATCTTTTCAAGCCCGTCTGTTGAATAAATTGTGGATGCAAGTTCTGCTAATTTATGTTGTGCGCCAACAAAATTCGTGGCGTTGTCACAGTAGATGTTCTGACAATGCCCTCCCCGACTGATGAAACGTCTTAGACCTCCATGAAAAGCTTCTGTGGTTAAATCTGTAACCAATTCGAAATAGACAGCTTTCGTAGCGAAGCAACAGAAAACAGCTATGTATCCCTTGTGAGGTTTCATTCCTCGTATTTTATAATGGACCCAGAAGGGACCCCAGTAGTCTAACCCAGTGTTGACAAAAGGTCGCGATCGAGTCACCCGAGTAATTGGCAAGTTTCCCATAACCTGTTGGGACAGCTGAGGCCTTGCTCTAGTGCACCTTATGCAACGCTGAACCGTTGCTCGAGCCATCGTTTTACCATTGATCGTCCAGAAACGTTGTCTTGACTGAGCTAGGAGTGCCTGAAGCCCGCAATGCTTGCTCTCTTTATGAATTTTCTCGAAAAGGAGCTTCACCAATGGGTCATTATATGGAAGTAACATTTGATGTTTGGCATCAAACGGCAGTTGTGAAGCCTTTAACCTTCCTCCAACTCTCAAGATATTTTGATTATCTAGAAATGGTGATAAGTGTATAAGTGAGTTGCTTTTGCTTACGACCTTGTGAATTCTTAGCTGCTTGATTTTATCTCTAAAGTCAGCCGTTTTTATCACTCCAACAATGGTAATGAGCGCGTCATCAATTTCCTTCGGTGTTAACGAAATATCAGATGTCCGAGGACTACCTCTTGCATAAAATATGAAACGTCTCATATATCCTATGATTCTCTGAAGTTTCCCGAACGAGTTTGAGTGATTAATCGTGTAGATTAATGAGGTGTTGTCAGTGGTGGCCAGTGTTGAAGGGAGATTCCGCCGTTTTTCGGAACCATCATAAATTACTGGCAGAATTTTCGAAGGTAATCTACTTTCTTTACCATGCAGAAAGATAGGACCATAGAACCATAAGTTGTATTCAGTCAACTTATTTGGCGATAAATTTCTGGTACATCGGCCCGGTTGTCCTTGGAAGTTATATGACGCCATTGTTCGGGTAGTGTCAATTCTTGGATGGTAGACACCCTGTAGGCTACGAAAGTTTGAAATGCTGATGACGATGTGTTTATACAGGACAGTACTATGGAAGAATCAGTCCAAAAGAATGTTGGTGAATCCTGGATCATCTAATCTGTCCTTACTCGAGTTGCTAATTGAGCACTTAGGACTGCGGCACATAATTCCAAAGCGGCACAAAAGGTCTACTCGAGACTTAGCACATAGTAACCTCATTAGCACCTTCCATCCTCCAGACAAGACCGAATATATATCGCAGCGCCAAATGCCTTTTCGGATGCATCAGAAAAGGCATGCAATTGAATCGATTTTGGCTTGCTTCCGGAGAATATATGTCGTGAGACCTTAAGGTTATTGATTTGAAGCAGCTCGCTCATAAATTTCGTCCACTTGGTGTGGTATGCTTCAGGTAATGCTTCATCCCAAAACAATTTCAATTGCCACAGCTCCTGTATGAAAATCTTGGCAGTTACAAAAATTGGTGCCAAAATTTCTAGATGATCGAACAACCTTGCTGGATCAGAGCTCACTGAACGTTTTGTGATTCTTTGACTCAAATTGACGTTAACCTTGATGCGTCTTTAGGAAGCCATGTTAATCCAAGCGTTTTTACAGACTGGTCATTGCTATGTAATAAATCCAGGTCGACTTCTTGATTGCTTTCTGAAACCCCTTGAAACAGTTGTGGGTGATTAACATACCACTTGTGAAAAATGAAGCCAGCTGATTTTAAAATCTGTTTAAGTTGTTTCTGCGTTTCTATGGCTGCATTTAAACTGTCAGATCCACTCAGGTAGTCACCGACATAAAGGTTACTCATCAAAGCTTGTGATCCAAGAGGATTTTTTACAATATTTTCCCTAGCTGACGTTTGAAGACACTTAGTTGCGATGTATGGTGCTGACCTAGTCCCATATGTGACAGTGTTGAATTCGTAGTATTCAATTGGTGAAGTAGGCTGCTCTCTCCGAACGATAATTTGGTACCTTTGCTCATCTGAATGTACAAGAATCTGCCTATACATTTTCTCAATATCTGTCGTGAAAACGGAACGTGGTATCCTAAACCGTAGGAGGAGGGGGAAAATATCGCTCTGGACAATTGGTCCAGTGTACTGTAGGTCATTGAGACAATACCCTGAGGCTGTTTTAGCTGAAGCATCAAACACAACACGAAATTTAGTGGTAATACTCCCAGGTTGACGCACGCAATGATGAGGAATGAAACAGTTTGGTGATAAAACAGACTCAATATCTATTTTTGTCATATGCCCTAACGCCTTGTACTCTTTCATAAAGGCAATATACTGCTGTTTATTTTCTTCGTCTTTCGAAAGTCGACGTTCAAGACCAAGGAGCTGGTTCAAAGCCACCTTCTTGGATTCTCCCAAGGCCTTCGGATTATCAGCCAATGGTAACCTTAACCTTTTCAATACCAACCAGCCTATTGTATTATGAAACATTCATACCGAATTTTATGATCATAGCTTCATTCGTTCTCTTGTAATCGTGATTTCCACAGACAGACAGACAGACAGACAGACAGACGGACGGACAGGGCTAAATCGACTCAGGAGATCATTCTGAGCCAGAATATATATACTTTTCTATATCTATTATGGCTCCTTCACTGCGTTACAAATTTAGTATCAACGTTAATATATCCTATTTCCCTTTTTTAAAGGGAATAGGATATAACTATTTCCCTTTTTTAAAGGAAATAGGATATAAAAACCAGAAACCATTACGTACTATACTAACACAATATTTGGTGTGGACAGTATTGGCCAAATGGCACGGAAGTATAGTGCTCGGTCAATGACGCGGCGCTGGACAATGCATGTATTCTTCAACAAGTTAGATTTGGCAATGATAAATGCTCATCAAATACACAAACTAATCTACAAGAGCAAAATATCTCGAAGGACTTTTATTCTCAAGGTGTCTGAGGAGTTGTCGGCCCTATATATTTTGAATATAGTTGGACCAAGCAACGGACCTGCCTCAATTGAAAATCTATTGAAAAGGAAACAGTGTCAAATGGGATTTTGCAACAGCAACAAGACGAGACCTTTTGCGGATATTGCAAAAAAATAATGTACGGACAATGTGAAAGCAACTTTAAAACTTGTAAAAAATGTGAACAATAAATGAGATAATAATTCATGAAAAGTGCTCTTATTATTCTCTTCGCTTTTTTTGCTTTCTAAGTCAAAATAATAAGTTATTCTCTTTGCGGTCAATTGATTGCTCACGGTCAAAGTAAGGAAATTTTTCTTCCGGTACCTCTAGTGATAATTCGTGATGATCCTTTGAATTTCTCCGCCAATATCCTGTTGGCGTCGAAGTATCTCCTGTAGATTTGCCATGGTTGATTACTGTGATCCAACACTTGAATTCAATCATGTCGGGGTCACCAAAATGTACACGGAGCGTTTTCCGCGTATTCCTCAATGATTTGAGAGTTGTTGCAACTGTACTTTTCAAGAGTTGCAGCACCTTAACTGCAACCTTCTGTTGTGATCACTGTACTTAAATAGGATTGCAGCACTATAACTGCAACCTATTGTCCTGTTATCGTACCTTGAATAGTATTACAACACTTAAACTGTAATCTATTCCCTTTTCCTTAGTGTGTTGTATTAGGCACTTAAACCGTAATACAGCCACTAATAATGAGGACACGAATGTTTGGTGGTCACAAAGTAACTCTATTATTCAACAAAATATCAATACATTACAATTAAATCAATAATCAATAAAAAGCAATAATCAAATTAATCTTAAAGTAATATGAGCAGCAGGAAATTGCGCTCGAAAGTGTGCCAGTTTGCATTCCGTAAATTTGTATCAGAACTAGAGTTGTGTCGTTCGCGAACGAACTAGTTCATTCGAACTATTCCCACTTGCGAACTATAAGAACTAGTTCGTCTCCCTCCCTCTTTTTAGTTCTTTTAGTTCGCAGCAACACGTCCGTCACCGACCTCAGAAATGAACGAACTAAAGAACTATATCGGATTGAACTATGTGAACGAACTAAAGAACGAACTAAAGAACGAACTATGTGAACGAACTAAATGAACTATGTAAAGAACTATGTATTGAGGTAAAGAGCGAGCTAGCACGAGTATGATGACACCACTGAATTTACCACGTGAATGTAAGAAAGAACAAAACACATTTTCCAATGAACTAGAACGAACGAACGAACTAAACTGAACTATGTAAAGAACTAAAAGAACTATGTAAAGAACTATGTATTGAGGTAAAGAGCGAGCTAGCACGAGTATGATGACACCACTGAATTTACCACCTGAATGTAAGAAAGAACAAAACACATTTTCCAATGAACTAGAACGAACGAACGAACTAAACTGAACTATGTAAAGAACTAAAAGAACTATGTAAAGAACTAGAAGTATATGAAGAACTATATGTTGAAATATATATAAAAGGAGCGGCAGAGCAAGCAAAACACGCTACGGTAAGAAGTATACGACTCAATTGAGACTTTGAGTTTACATGCGATTTTATGGAGATCCAGAAATAAGTTTGATTTCCATATTTCCTCCCTACCTCTTTAATATATAATAGAACATATGTATTATATATAATTATATATATTTTTATATTAGCATACCCATAGAATAATTAGAACTTATTGCTTAAACTACTGTATTTGAAAAAAATATTTAATAAAAGTTTGAACCCAAATTTAATGTTTTATTTACTATATTAGTTATAACAAAAATTTATCCGTGCATTTAATATCTTTGCACGAGCTGCTTTCTTTTATTTTATATACGAGTGGGAAGACACCAGAACACTGTTCTTTAGAGAAAAACGAATAAAACGTATGTTGTATTAAGAAGGAGCAGAACGAACTAAAAGAACGAACTAGTTCACAAGTTCGAAATGAACTATAAAGATCGCTCCCTATCGGGAACTAGAATGCCCAACTCTAATCAGAACATCATTATCGGTCAACGTTAGCCAGTGTTAGTACTTTTTAAATGCAGGAATGATATTTGGTAAACGCTTGCCATCGTGACCGATTTTCGGCAGTGGGACATGAATATGATATCTGACCGCTTTGTGACGGTCATAATTGTTATTATGTTTTTTTCTGACACTGCTTTGTTGTGCATTTGTACATCTATCATCAAAAACTCTGTTACAACCTGCTCGCTGGTTAACAAAATAGGTAAGAATTCAGCCGCCAATTTTCGGTCAGAATACGAAATATTAACAATTGTTAATGCTTATTTTCCTTTGTGCTTGTAACTGTGGTGAGCTTAGTTAACAACTAGAATACGGCCGTTAATGTAGATTTTTGGGCATACGTTAAAAATACGTTCAAGACTCCGATTTTCATCATAAATTTTTACAATTTCAATTTGCCGTTATTGTCAGAAATACTAGTTTTCCGGAAGATGTTAAACACCTTAGCATCAGAATCGATTGAAATTCCAATGCACATATGTTATATCTCCGCAAATAAGCGACCTATAGTGACGACTAAGATACCGTTGTATGGCGTTTCGTGAAAGTTTTGGCTGGTTTTCATAGGCATACCCAAGCTAAAACCCAAGAATATACATTGGAATTATAGCTATTAACGTGCTTATTATGGTTGTTAACTTAACAATGTTTTTGTTAAGTTCTTGTTAAGAACTTTGTTAATTTCGGTATTTTGAAAAAATAAAGATCTTAAAGTTCACCACGTATGGTGAATTTCCGCGTGACGGATACGAGCTATTTAATTTTAAAAACAAAGAAATTTTTAACTGAAAACAACTATGGAAAATACGGAAAAGTAAGAAATTATTTCCTTCTGTATGTCACTTTTTAAACCTTGTAACGACAGCGACTTCGTGATCGTCGCAATTTAAATATGTCCTTAAGGATATAGGCATTTGATAATGCTTTGGTATCTCCGACATAATGTCTTCGATTTAAAATCAAATTAAAATTGTTGATTTCCCTAATTTCATTATTGTGTATTTGCTTTGTCTCATTCGTGAGCAATAATTCACACGTAGTTCAAAAATAAGATTGACAAAAGGAACGTGAAACTCAGGATCGACGTTCTTTATTGCTTGCAAGCTGAAGGACATTTGAGACAGAAGGTCAAATCAGGTGAGCTCCTGGCAGATTCTTGCAATATATTTTCGAGTCCGAACAGTTGTTAGCAGTTGCATTAATCATTCGTCACTACAAAAAAATATCCCTATAAAATAGCCATGTATTAGAAGAAATATTGCTACCCGTATCTTGTAAGCAACCTTCCGTTGCCAGACGCTCTGCCTGTCTCTAAGTTATGATTTATGAGTTAGCTCAGCATTATTTTTAGCAATCTGAATTGTTGTATTGAAAGTTATTTATGAATAAATAAGATAAGTAGATGAAAAACACAGTCAGCCTTCAATTTCACCCGAACTGACGGTAGCCAGCGAATTGATTGGCTCGATAAAACGTTCGTGCGTTATGCCGAAATAGTAACTATTTTTCTTGTTGAAGAGGGTTACGAGACCCCTCTACAATGAACCCTGGAATGTCTGAGTATACCCTGGCTGAGAAACAAATCGCGTTATAAACTTATGAATTTTATATGTTTCAGGAAACCAAAAGTCCAACGATCCACAAAGGAGCAACTGGCATTTTTCCCAGATATTTGCCAGCAGCACCCAGAATTATTGGCTGGGAAGAGTACACCACAAAACCCGGAAAACTTCAGGAGCACTGGGCAGAGCTAGCCGACGGTCTCAATGGAATGAGGGGTCCCGCCAGAACTCCGGTCAAATGGATAGAGGTAAACTAAAAAAAATAATTGCATATGCAGTATCCCTTATTTTTTTACACAACCTGGGTGTCTGGAAGAGAAATCTTCGCGGACGTGCGAGGCAACGCAAGGCGGATTTTCTTTTGATGGGGTTCAAGGCCACTCAACAGTCGGTCACTCGTTGTTTTTGAAGACGTGCTCTTAGCAGCCAAGTTGGGCCAAGTTGGGGAGCTAGGCATAGAGGTATACTTTCTCTATAATATTGTTCAATTTTTCATCTTTGACTTCCATTCTCAATTTGCTCATTTGAAGAGCTTTCGGTCGCCATAAGTCAGCACGCACTCGCTGCCGATGGGTCCTGCTTTGCCACAGATGGCTACCCCCGTTTTCGCCATCAGGTGTTAATGCTGGACCATTTTCGCCGCCCTTGACCACCGCTTGGCCAGTTTCTATGAGTCGTCAGCCCTGGATTGATATCGCCAACAGTCGTCATTCCTGGAATAATATCGCCGAGAGTAGTCAGCCATGGACCGATATAAAAATATAAATTTGTCAGCCATGGCCGACAGTCGTCAGCCCTGGGCCGTCATTACCGCAACTGGCTAGTTCAGGGCCCTTTTCGCCATCGGCCCAAAGAACAAGGTTGGTTGAAATAGTCGACCTTGTCCGTAAAAGCATTGAAAGGCCCGATGCTAGGGAGTACCAGGCCACCCAGGCACAGCTTTCCACAGCCGCTGCATTAATAGAGCTAAGCGGCAGCATAGCGCTTTTAGCCAGCCCCATTGAAACTCTCAAAAATAATTAAAAAGTAAAATTAAAAAAAAATAATAATAAGCATTTGTTTTATTTATTTCCAATTTTTGTTTACATTTTAATTTTAATAGATCAAATTAATTCTACTTCATTATCAAAAGTAATTAAAATTTTAAAATTACAGAGCAATTAAAATTAACTTTTATAATATTGTGATGTCTGTTAATTAATTAAAAACGTTAATTCATTAATGAATATCAAATTAAATTATCACTACGACTTGAAATTAAGCGATAACTTTTAAAAATATATCGCAACAATATTCTTTTCAAGTCCGCATAACTAAGAACTTATCATATTAAAATAAAACCAAATATTATAAATAGAACCAAGTATCAACCACCAAATCACCATTGGACCAGTAACTGCATATATTTACAGAGTTGAGGTATATCTGTCGCGAATTATTTCGCCTCCTCTTAATCCTTAAATCATATGACTTGGTAAAATCTCGTCGTCATCATAATCTGCCCTTTCAGTTTCGTCCACATTTACTGAGGCACCGGCCTTCGTCAAAATACTGTGTAAGATTACACGCATATACAATTTTCGCAGCTTTCTCGTGACTGTATCTAAAACGTTCGATCAGTATCTAAAACGTCCCATCTACCACATTTGGACTCTTCCCATGCAGTTTGTTGTATTTCACATCCTTAACCCCAAATGGTTGCGATAGTGGTGTAAGAAGCCAAGGCTCTAAGGAATAGCTCTGATCACCAATCAGCAATTTATTCTGTTTTCGTACATCGTTCCTTATCATTTGTGCTCTTATTGGCGAAGACGTCTATATGTCTAAATCGTGGCATGATCCGGATATTTGGCATTGACAGACAAGAAAACCAGGCGACGATCACATATCTGCTTGAAATGGTTTTTATATTACCAGTGATCATTACATTGACTGGAAAATAAGATTATTACTGCTTCCACACTGACACTGTGAAAACCTTTTCTGTTCTTATACAGATACAAAGGTGATTCAGCAGTTAACTTTGGCGCAACAATGGAAATTTGCGCACAGTCAATTGCACCTATTGTACCCTTTATGCCAAAATTACTGTAGAACCTGTGGAAAAAAGGAATCGGAAAAATATGTCTCAGAAAACATTACTTACCATATCCTGATTTTATCGGGGTCTTATCCTCAAACGTTGTTGGAAATTTCAATTCGTTTCCTTTAATCGAAATTATTCATGAAACTATCTCGGCTTCTTGAAACTGACGATTGGCTTATGGGTAGAACGCAGTAATTTCCAACGCATTTTCGGAAGGAGCCGTGTCCAAAGAAATACAAATCTGATAAATATCTGGACAAAAAGGTCGAAGACGTTTTTGGGCGGTCGTACGGTTGGAAATCAACCATTACTTGTCCGCACAATGATTTCCTTATTCTGAAGTTTCTAAAGAATTCCTCTTCGGGCAAAGTAAATGTGTCGATGCTATCGCGTAGATGCCTCAAAAAACGACGTCTTTTTATTTTTTCTCCGCTCACCCTCAGTAACATGCGTGCAGAGTAAAATATTTTAGAAGCAACAAAATCAGCTGCCAATGAAATTTTTTTATTAACTCTGTCAAAATATCTCTGACCAAATCACTGTTAAGACCGATGTGAAGTTAGTACTTATTTTGAGTACTTTTTTGAAGACTTTTAAAAATAGAGCTGCCATATAATCTCGAGTAGGTATCAGAATGCTATCAGAATGGACACTAAGACCCCTGAGACCAACTATTGGTTTAGGTCTTTGATATAACATTTTAATTATTGTCATATATTGTTTCCTTGTGTAGACGGGAGATGGAGCACTGTTTGCATTTTCCGGATTGATGAAACTAGTATTAAGTAAATTTTGTATTTCACATTTGTAAACTTTAAACCTAAATTTATAAATTTTTTTCTTACTAATGGAACTAAATATAAATTAGTTGCATGAAATATATTGACTGTTTACTTCTTTTAAAACTATGGAAAAAATCTAATTTAGGCTGTTCTCTCCTAAACTAATTCTTCAAAAGCAATTGTGAAAATATTTTTTAGAAACGAAACTCCCTATCTATTTCAACAACTAATTTCGAAATCATAATGGTGACCGTAAGAAATAGAAGATTTTAATGTATTTTATAAATTTTTCTTACATATATTTCCTAGACGTGCCTTATTTGCAATATATATTTTCATTTGACAATTTTTTTCTGCATAAGGAGTAATTTTACAAACACTTCCTTTGATAATATTCTTGTTCTGCTTTATAACAGCAAGCCATTAAGCTAAATTGAATAAATTAGACACCAGCCTCTATTTCACATCATTTGGAAGCTAAGAATCACTGTTGAGCATCACATCTATGTCTGGTTACACTTCTGATTAAAGGGATACACCATCTACATTGATACTACTAATGAATCTGCTTGATACGAGTATTAAATTCTTTACTAATACGTGACTCTGTGCGAGTAATTTAGTATATCGTACAACTCTAAATTTCCTATTTTAACCCACAGCATTTCTACACCAATATACTAACTCTGAGTAGTGCGTTTTCGCGGAATAGCCATCTAAACCAAGGTAAAAGCGTTGTGTTGACATTTTCTTCCTCCATATTTCCAAGAATCTATGAACTTCGTTCATTGCAGTAAAAAAATGTTATCTATGTTGTGTTGTTATACAATATTAAATAACTTTACAGAGTAACCATGACTTTATAATGAGCAGTCATAGTAATAATTCACCTTTATGTGCATTCTAAAGTCTAAATCTTAGAAGTTAAAATAGTAGACCAAGCAATCAATGCTAAGAAAATAGGTTCCGTTCCTGACTATAACTCAACTGCAGCATAACCAAGTATACCATCCAAGTATACAAAATACTGCATACTTTTTAGCTGTTATTTTTGGAGAACTGTGATTCAGTACCGACAGAATACAATATTATGGTCCAGCATATTTTGAATTTGCAAAAGATTCCTGCAGTATAGAATAAGGTCCCACCTAACATCCTGTATTCACAGTATTGACTGTCTACCAACGGTTTACCAGATATACTCTTTTATCTTCCGGCGCTACTCTTTTGGAGATATCGTCGTCCAGTACATATTCAATTTGCAAAAAATTGTCCTAAGATTTTCGAATGAAATTTCTCCACAACATAGAGGAATGTCCCACCTAACACCCTGTATTCGCACTGTAGAGATTACGCCATCTTTCATGATTCGGCCAAAAAATGTTTTATTCAACAAAACTTCAGGGTTGCTTTTTTTATAGCAGTAAACTTAATCTTAAATATTACAGATTTGGGGAAATTTACATAACTCAAAAAGTTCAATTACATCATTTTCCCCCCCCCCCCTTAAATTGGCAAGCAGAACCACCATTACATCTGATGGATCAATTTTGAAGTCGAACGCGTTTTCGCATCAATCTCTCGGAACGTCTGATATATGAAGCGTCCGGCGTTCTCGTAATTACCGGAGTCGTCGATCCGCTAACCGGAGACCCTTCATTCACTGGATTTGGCACTATCGTGTCCACCTGAGTACTTGAATCGGTGGAAACTGTATTCTCGGAAAGGTGTGGACGAGTGGTTGGAATGTCTATCTCGTTAGCTCTGTTGTTGTTTAAAGGTTTTGTGGCATCCCCAAAGGAAACGAGCGGTTCACAGAATTGGTTCATTTGACTATCTACAGATGTTGTTTTGCCTCTGTCGGTACTAAAATCAGTAGCATTTGATGTCCTCTTCCGTATTTGATTCTGATGGCGCCTTTTCCATTTTTTTGACTGAAAAAATTGACGAACGAAAACTTGTTGTTGGTAACAAAATTTGCTGAATATTTCCTTGCGATTTGTTCTTTCTGCTGGCAGAAACGTGGATAAAAAGATACGTTGTTGACGGCCATGTAATAATTCGGATGGTGACTTTGCTGATTGTGGATTTGGAGTTGATCTATACGTTGACAGAAATATGTTTACGGCAGCTTCGAGATTTTTACCTTGTGCCACAATTTTCTTAGAAGAATGCCTGAATGTGCGTACAGTCCTTTCGGCTTAACCATTTGAAGCTGGATGAAAAGGTGCTGACCTAAAATGTTGAATGGAATTATTGCGACAAAACTCGGAAAACGTTTTCGACGAAAACTGCGGCCCGTTGTCGGTAACTAGCGATTTTGGAAAACCCTCAATGGCAAAAATCGCTTGCAAGGCCTTGATAGTACTTCCAGTAGTTGTTGAGGTCATCGAAGCAGCAAATGGAAATTTTGAAAAAGAATCAATGCAAATCAACCACATTTTATCATAGAAAGGACCGGCAAAGTCCAAATGAATTCGTTCCCACGGTTCCCTTGCTTTTGGCCATTCCGAGAATTCTCGTCTTGGATCTGCGGCTACTGCCTGACATATTTCACACTTACGAACTACTAAATCGATTTGCTTGTCTATGCCAGGAAGCCAAACGTAACGACGACTTAATTGTTTCGTCCTGGAAGATCCCCAATGGCCTTCATGAAGATATTTCAAAACCTTAAATTGTAGTTTTTCCGGAATGACTACCCTTTCAAATTCCGTGCTCAACACGATTACATCGTCCTTGAGCGTCAGTGCCAGTCTACGATCGAAAAATGGTTTTAAAAAATTCTCGTGTGAGTGTAGAAAATTTGGCCAGCCTTCTTCGATATAATGTCGAACCCTGACTAGAGTCTTGTCCTGCAATGTAAATTTAGCAATTGTAGCTGAACTCATACTTGCTGCGTTAGTATCATCGATCTCTAATGAATTGACCCAATGACAGCTATCATAACAGTTATCAAATTCTTCATCTGGTCCAACTGGCAACCGCGACAGCGCGTCAGCATTTCCATGTTTTGAAGTTGGTCAGTATAACTATTTTGTATGTATAAACCATCAATAAAAAGGACCAATTACGCAGTCGGCGCATAATCATCTCAGGAATTTGTTTGCTTAGATTGAAAATTGCAATAAGTGGCTTATGATCAGTGAGCAGTATGAACTCTTTACCATACCAATAACAATAAAATTTTTTTACGCCTTAAATTATTGCTAACGTCTCTTTCTCGATTTGACTATACATCTTCTGCTGCGCATTCAAAGTTTTAGAAGCAAAAGCTATTGGACATTCAGAACCGTCCCGAAATTTGTGGGAAATTACGGCCCCAATGCCGTAACTAGAAGCGTCCGTTGCCAGAATAACTGGTAAGTTATCCTCGAAATGATCAAAACGAGATGCTTTGATAATGCCATCTTTTAATGCATCAAAAGCTAATTGTTGTTCGTGAGCCCAAATGAATTTCGAATTCTTCGCTCCCAATGCATTAAGTGGTCCCGCCACCTGTGAAAAAATCGGAATGAATTGGTTGTAATAATTGAGTTTGTAAATTACAGCCTCAAGCTCTTTTAGATTAGAGGTAGGTGGTAAATTTCATAGGGCATCTAATCTGCTTTCCGAAGGTCGAATGCCCTGCGCAGAAATGCTATGACCCAGATAATTCATTTCAGGAACAGCGAAAGAACATTTATCTTTTTTGCAGAGAAAACCGTTATCTTTCAGTCTCCCGAGCACTTCCTCAAGATTTCGCATGTGTTCAGTATCATCTTTACCTGTCACTAAAATATCATCTAGATAGATGGCTACATCTAAATCAATAAACAGCTGCTCCATTATGTGCTGAAATTCCCCGGGAGCGCTACTTATCCCGGAAGGTAACCTCTGATACTGATACAGCCCGAATGGTGTGTTAAGAACAGCAATTTCTTTGGAATAATCATCCAATTCTTCTTGCAGGTATGCATCCGATAGGTCTAGCTTAGCAAACATTTGTCCACCGCGTAGTTTATGGAAAATATCCCGTATGCGTGAAATCGGATGTCGGTTTACTATGAGTTGCGGATTGACAGTAACTTTGAAATCTCCGCAAATTCGGATTTTCCCGTTGGGTTTCTTTACGATGACCATCGGTGTAGCCCACTGCGTTCGTTGAATCGATTTAAGCACTCCGCCTATCAACTTCAACTTTTGTGTCTTTCAGAAGTGCATAAGGAACTGGACGAGAACGAACAAATTTTGGTGCAGCTTCGGTCTTAAGGGTAATATGTGCTTTGTAGTTAGAGCATTTCCCCAACTCATTCAAAAAAACAGCAGCATATTTCTGACATAACTGTTCAACTTGCGTCGCCAGTACTCGTACTTTCTGCTCGCAAACTCGCCAAACATTATTTTGAATTTTCCAATTGAAACGATTAAACCAATCAAGCCCGAGAAGATTATCACCTGGTCTATCCAAAACCAACAAACTAAGTTGGTGCTTCGAGTTTCCTACCTTTACTTCGACATCCAATTCACCTTTGATCGGGAGCTTAGCACCACCATAAGCGAATAAAATTCTATTCGAAGAGCGAGGTTTCGGTTCACCTTAAAGTCTATAACCATGAATGCCTACTAAGGAAAAAGTTGCACCAGTGTCAATTTGAAAGGTGATTGGTCGATTGTTCACGACCGCTTTTATTTCTAACTTGGACTCTGATTTCCTAATTGCATTCTCATAATTGTGATCATCTTGCATTTGATGCACTTTTGTCTCGACGACTGAGTTAACCGTGTCTCTTTTACGGTGTGCGTTTCGACCACTAATTGAATTTCGACGAAAACTTGGATTACGTTTATTTACTTGTCAGGACTTCCTTTTACTCACGTGACACGCACACAGCTTCTATATGGCCTAGTTTTTTGCATTTTCGGCAAACAGATTTAAAATGTCGGCAATCATTCATGTTATGTGAAATAAAACACGTCGGACACGATTTCTTAACGGATTCTACATGTTTAGAAGGCCCATACTCTGCATGCGTTTTGTTAACACTGCATTAGTTAACTTGTGCGCCATTACTTCCCAACACTTCGCTTTCTTTGACAGTTGAAAATGTTCTTTGGGTAGTTCCGTAAGCACTTGCAATGTCAAGAGATTCTTGAAGAGACGGGTCTGTCTTTTGCAGAGCTTCCGTCCGGACCACGTCATGCGGCGTATACAAAATAATCATATCGAGGATCATACTATCCACGAAATATTGAGAACAAGAACTGTTCGTGCATGAAAATTTGCAATTTCTGGCAATGCCTCGCAGATCAGCAACCCAAGAAGAGTACGATTGTGCTGGCTTCATAACTGTCTTATGAAATTGGAATCTCGCGGCCAGAACATGAATTTTAGAAATTAAATACTGACTGAGCTTACCCGACAATTCTTTGAACGTTTTACCAGCTAAAATTTCACCATCATAAAGTTTCTGCAAAATCTCAAAATTATCTGCTCCAACCCATGCGAGGAAGAACGCACATTTTTGATTATCATCGACGGCAAGAGATGCCTCAAAATGCTGCTCCAATTGTGTCAAATAAGTCGACCAATTCTCTTTTTCCCGGTTGTAGGAACAAAATGGCTGAATAGTCGAGCTGCGAGCGCTCGACTGGCTCCTTATGTACAGCGAACCACTGTTGTTGAACCTTCAACATGTTCTCCATCCAAGCCTACTGCGATTTCAAAACGTTCTCAAGAGCCTCTTTATCCATCGTTTTGAGTTATAAACTGGAACTAATATTGCTGAATTATTATAAAAATCCTCGTCGCCACTGTAGAGATTACGCCATCTTTCATGATTCGACCAAAAAATGTTTTATTCAACAAAACTTCAGGGTTGCAATTTTTATAGCAGTAAACTTACGGCTCTATTCTGGCTGGTTTACTAAAGTCACCACTTTTACAAATAGTAAATATTTTACTATTTACAAAAGTTTCGTATTCTGAGAAAAATTGTAAAACTATTTTCCTTATTATTTTGTAAAAATCAGAAAACGTGTTGACAGTTTTCTGAAATCACAGCCAATTTGAGTTTTACTCACGAATTGAACAATTTTAATTTTTTGACCGTGAAAATAATTATAGAAGAAGATATTCTTTTGTTGCTGGATATTTACGAAGCAGAGGATAAACGACAAAGAAGAATTGAGAGGCGCCGTTACTTAAGACACCTTCGCGATGTTAATGATCCATTTTTAATGAACGAAGGAGAGTTCAAAAAAATTTTCGATTACCGCAATCTTTAGTTTTAAATATTATAGAAGAAATTCAGCCTTATGATATTCATAAAACCCGATTACCATTAACGGTAAGGTTCCTCACAGCCTTATATTTCTTTGGGCACGGTTCATACCAAAAATGCGTAGGCAATCACTGCATCCAACCAATGAGTCAATCATCAGTGTCACGCACCATTAATGAAATATCAAAATTATTAATTCGCGTAAAAAATAAGGAAATTGCATTTCCTAAATCTATTGAGGAACAACTAGTAGTTCAAACAGGGTAAGGAAGGTGTCTACCTTATACCTTGTGATACACCTACATACTCATAATATTTCCTATTTGCAGATATTTTGCGAAATTTGGGATAAAGAGCACAATAGGGTCAATTGAAATATGTCAACTGAAAATAAGTAATTTTACTCAAATGGGTCTTAAATTTTATTATGAAAATATACTTTTTTTCTAAATCCTTCATTATTAATAATATTTAAATTTGAACGCCACAACGACAACTTTTTTGACATTTCGATTTTCCCCATGCATGGTGAACTACTTAAGTTTGTCAATTGTAAACAAATTTTCAGAATATCAATATTTAGTAAATTTTACTAGAAATTTACAAAAGCAGAAATATATTTTTAGAAAAGTTTATTTTCGGAATAGAGCTGTTAATCTCAAATATCATAGATTTGGGGAAATTTCTATAACTCAAAAAGTTCAATTACATCACACACAATTAACTGTCTACTAACAGTTTGCCAGATATACGTTTTTTCTTCCGACTTTAGTAAAAACTCTGGACAATTTTTTGCAAATTGAATGTGTACTGGACGATGATGACTTTACTAAAGTCGAAAGAAAAAACGTATATCTGGCAAACGGTTAGTAGATTGTGTGAACACAGGATGTTAGGTACGACATTCCTCTATGTTGTGGAGAAATTTCATTCGAAAAACTCCGGACAATTTTTTACAAATTGAATGTGTATTGGACGATGATGGCATTAGTAAAGCCGGCAGAAAAAACTTATATCTGGCAAACGGTTAGTAGACAGTCAGTAGTGTGAATACGGGGTTAGGTGGGACCTTCCTCTATGCTGTGGAGAAATTTCATTCGAAAAACTCTGGACAATTTTTTGCAAGTTGATACTATATTGGACGATGATGGGATTAGTAAAGCCGGAAGAAAAAACTTATATTTGGCAAACGGTTAGCAGACATTCGGTAATGTAAATACAGGGCGTTAGGTGTGACCTTCCTCTATACTGTGGAGAGATTTCATTCGAAAAACTCCGGACATTTTTTTGCAAATTGAATGTGTATTGGACGATGATGTCTCCAAAAGAGTAGCGCCGGAAGAAAAAACTTATATCTAGCCAACGGTTAGTAGACAGTCAGTAGTGTGAATGCAGGGTGTTAGGCGGGATCTTCCTCTGTATTGTAGAAAAGTTTCATTCGAATAACTCTGGACATTTTTTTGCAAATTCAAAATATGCTGGACAATAGTGTTGTATTCTGTAGGCACTGAATCACATTTCTCCAAAAATAACAACCAAAAAGTATGCAGTGTTTTGTATACTTGGATGGTACACTTGGCTATGCTGCAGTTGAGTTGTAGTCAGGAAGGGTACCTATCTTCTTGGCATTGATTGCGTGGTCTGCTGTTTTAACTTTTAAGATGTAGACTTTGGAATGCACATAAAGGCGCCGTGAAATATTACTTATAACTGCTCATTATGAAGTCATGATTACTCTATAAAATTATTTAATATTATATAACATCACAACGTGGAAGGCATTTTTTACTGCAATGAATCAAGTTCATATATTCCTGTTAAAATTAAGAAACAAAAAGTCAACACAATGCCTTTACCTCTGTCTAGATAGCTATTTCGCGAAAACGCTCTTCTTAGAGTTAGTATATCGGTGTTGAAATAATGTGGGTTAAAATGGGAAATCTAAATCTGTAAGATGTACTAAATTACACGCACAGTGTCACGTATTAGTAAACAATTTAATATATCTTTAATGTTCTCCTATTTTTATAACAACTGATTTAGGTAAAAAACTTACGCTCGTGACATTCACAATAAATTATAATATTATACCATCGTATCATATAAGCAAATAATATTTGTGTGCCTTATGCAATAAAAATTGTATCGGGTTTGTGTCAAGGATAATATATTGTTGTATTTAACGATTACATTTCCTGCAAGTATGGCAACCCTTTTTCTCCAATTTGCGCCTTAGCTAGACATTTTCAAATTTGGTTCTTTAAAAAAGAGTACTAACTTCACACTAGTACTGTTAAGACCTTCTCGTTGGTTAACAAAGTAGTTAAGAATTCAGCTATCAATTTTCGGCCAGATTATGAAATCTTAGCAAATGTTAATGCTTAACTATTTTCATTCGAATTTATTAATGCGGTGGGCTTAGTTAACAACCAAAATAGGCCCGTAAATTAAACGTTATATGGCGTCCATATAAAACGCATTTACATGGGATTTGGGTCAGCTTTCGGATTGGATCTAAACCCAATCATAAACTCAGGCTTGTTCCGCTAAAATTGTTGTTGTGAGTATTTGATAAAATCGACAAAGGTTTTTGGGTTTATCAGTTCAAAACTCTGATTCGAAGTTCGAGCAAAAAAGTCATATATATTTGTCATTTCTCTTTTGGAGATAAATATTTGCCGTTATCAAAATTATTATGTCTCAAATTTTAAGTTGACATATTTAGATTTATATTATTCTGAGAGTGACTTCTTGTGTGTTTGTAATTTTATGTTTGTGAGTGATAATTGGTTAAAAAGTCACGCGAGTTGAGTATCGAATGAAAGACCTCTTCTGTTGTGGAATATAATGTGACTTTACTTGTTCCTTCTGCCTCCTTATATATCATTTTTACATAATTTTAGGACCCAAAATACTCTTATCATTTCTAAATTTACGTCGTCATAATATTTAGATTCCTCGAATGACATAACGGGAATCCCAATATTCCAGCTGGGCCTCTAATCGTGTTTGCTGAGGTCCCTTTGCATTTCTTTGCTCATTGTGATCCTTTGAAATTCTGGCCTCTTATCTTGTGTGTTGTTTTTCCTTATGTGTTCCTGCTCTGCTGTAATCCTTTATACATAGTGAAGGTAAGTAGCTCACGCGTCGACAGGGCAAAACTGGGTTGTTGTATATAAACACTGGTTTGGTTTTGCTGGTTTGAATTTCGAAATTATGTATTGTATAACTTCGTGCCTTTCTTCAATTAATTTGAGAGAAAAAGGTATTGAATACGAAAATGTCATATGAAAATGTCACTACTTTTCAAAATTTGGACTTGGGTCTTTTCTATTTCCTGAAATTGATTAACTTTGTCGTTTATTTAAATACGAATTTGTATACAATTGAATATGATTTCAACTTTAAGTATTTTTTCTATTTATTTTGATTTGTTTTTTTTTAATTAAAATGTATGCACAGGACACACATGCTTTTCAAAATAAAAACGTTTATGTTAGTAAACGGTTAACAGTTTATCTATCAGGTTCGAAAACCTAAACCAAAACCTAAATCGCTTGCTGGAAGCACCATAGCTATTTAAAAGAGAGGTATTTATTTATTGCCTGTAATTCATATTAAATACTTCTTAGTCGAATTCTCAACAATTAATGAGTTATAAAATATAATTAACGAATTTTATAAAATTTTAAAAACAATTTTCACTAGAGATCGTTAATAATTTCCACTTAAATAAGTGCATTAAAATATAACGTGTGTACCACCATTTGAAGCCTTTGTAACTATAAAATTATATATATCACGTTATACTTACTGTTTTTGTCCAATTTGAAAAAATCAAACGGCATTTTAAAAATTAGTAACATTTAATAAAAACTCCAAATTTTCTTCATTAAAATATGGAAATATTTTCTTTATTATAATACATATTACATTATGATGTGTATAATATCTATATATCTTTACTACATAAAATATGTCAATTATATAAATTTGATTTCTTAAAAATATACAAATATTTTCAAATTACCATTAGATTTTCAGATAGAATATATTAATTTTCCGTAAAAAAACCGCACAATTGATTTGTACTTATGCCCGTGAAATCAACAGATTTTATGGTTAATGAAATATATACATAATTGTGCAAATTCCGAAGGTTTCATTGATAGAAGTATTTAATTTGTGGCGAGATAAATCAAAACTCATGGATATATTTAATTTTAATAACATAATACTAACATTTTTATTAGCAAACATTTCAAATTAAATAATTATCAGATGCTCTAAAATAAATTAAATTATAAAAATATTATATGGATTTAACTGTGGTGTGTAATGAATTGCATCGACAACAAAATTAACAAAATATTATATATCTGAAATACTGAGTAGTGAATGATCTGCTTATTCCAAGGTTTGTAACCCTTTGCCTGATCTTCTCTGTCCTTTCGACTATTTGACATAGACGACTAAATTCACTCTGAGTATACCCTGAGTATACTCAGCAAGACGTCACCCAAACAGTGTCAATCAATTGAAAAGCAACCGAGTATGTGACCCTAACGAGGCGATTCGAACCTGGAAATAGCTTACAAATTTTGATAAATCTGGTATGCTTTTGAAAAATTAAAAATCTTCACATAGGATTGCACACCGAAACATGTTTATAGGTTATCGTAACAGCTGAAATTACCAAAGACGAAGTCAGTAATTATCTAACACTCCATACAATTGAAGCTATTGTGCATATATTAATCCAGGAGAACCAGGATTAACAAGTCGGGTACTTTGTTGCAATATATTCAATAATTACTAATATACTTTCATGTGAATTTCAGAAACCTGGCCGAGAATTCCGGATCACTTATGTCACTCCGTAATTATTAGAAGTATAGAGCGATGACCCCGAAACCAACACAGGGTCCTCAGAGAGGCTTCGTTGGTAAGGAAGTAAAAAAATTATGAATAGAATGGAAAGCAACCCTTCAGACAACCTAGTTACGGCTCACCACAGCAAATCAAAACTTACGATTCTAGTTCGAATTATAAAATAGACAGACAATATAAAATCCACAAAACATTTAAAAACCGAAAAACTGAAAGAACTCTCCATACTCGCAAATCACGAATACTTTTTCATTGGTCGCTAAATCTTTAGGAACCAAGATGGTGCGTTAAGTTACCAAGCGTAACTTATTTTCCTTTCCCATCCTTTATTCCTTCTTGGCCCTACATACGTATAGAATATAGAAAGGATTACATATGGGAAGAATAGCGTTCTAAGATTACATATGGGAACAATTACTGTTTCAGAAATTCGTTCCGCCTGTAAAGGCAATTAAAGGGCTCGCCTATATTTCACGTAGTGTAAAAGATTTTAAGTAGTTCAAGGGTTGCCAGCAGTAATTCAACAGGAAATAAAAAATGTTCTGTCGTTTTTTACCATAGAGAACTTCTTGGATAGAATAAAAGAAAATATACACCACGGAATTATCCAACGATTGACAAGGAGAGCCCGTTAAAAAAAGATATCACATATATAAAGGGAAAAGAAAACAATGCAAAAACGTTGATGTTGACGAATCAATAAAAAATGGATGTATAATTAAAAGTTAAGAATTGAGAAGTTGACTCTCTAGTTGTTTGGTGTTGATAGACCATAGACTACCATCCGCATCCACAAGTGTCTTCGTCGAACGTGTCATTATTCTGTGATCAGCAAAGAAGTTTATTTGGTTCGGACGAAAGAGGCTGTGACGGCCACAACTAACACGGATTCTGGTCCACAAATCCTACAATTTTCTTTTGTTTATTCGTTTACCCACGTCTATATGAAGTTAACTATTTAAGAGATTAAGTGGACTAATGAGTTCCCATTTTTGTCATTTATATAACATGCCATAATTAGAATAAAACCTACAAAATGAATTTAGCCTAACCTGTAATTAGTATTTTTTTGCATATTAAGAGAAGTCCACTTATCCACTACCAATTATATGTGATCAGGGATTCATGATAAAGCATGAAATTCGCATAAGTGGCATAAACTCCATAGTTTTATCTCCACATAATCTAACTCTAAAATTTTTATGGACTATTTTTTATATGATCCATTTCAATTTTCCTTTCAGTGTAATAATTTTATTTTGACAATTTTATTCAAATATCAATGCAATACAGCTGCAAGAATATAAGCTGTAATGGTTTATTTTCATACACGTATGGTCTTTGACATCGCCATCCAATAGACATCAGAAGGATTTCTTTACCTCTGGTACAAAACAAGAAGGAAAAACGAGGAATTACATTGAATTGAGATATACAATGGTATATTATTTTGAAAGGCTCCACAGATTTACAAGTAAATGCTGTGCTTTAATTGATTGAAAATAAAAAGTTAAATAAGTAGTTACTATTTTGTTAATGCATTGGCCTAACTGTTTGCTGTCCGCCATAAATGGCACAGATAAAAGTTTATATTCTGCGAGCGAGATATTATATTGCGGATTATAATCGCATGGAATTTGTATTAAATTTATTCTGACTATTATGTATATATTATTTCTAAAGACTGCGAAGTGAAGTAAGTTCCAACCATCACATCCCTCCCATAGACTACGAAAAGGAAATTTTCAAACACGCTATCCTAAAAAAACTTGGCGCAATACGGTATAGGCGCAATTCCGATAGCGTGCTCAATAACAGAAACTAAAAGATTTTCAAAAAATATCGTTTTAATATATTTTCATATTTTCGATCTTTCACTCTTTTTAGGACTTTCGATTAAGTCCTGATTTGCTTCCCTGGAAACAGACTTTCATCACACATAAACACTGACGGCACTTACTACCCAATCTCTCCTTTCAAGGAAAAGATTTTGAAGTGTGATAATTGTTAGAGGTATAACTCCACCAAAGTTTGTTCCAGGTCTAATTCGAGTTGTCCCTTGTGCGGCGAGGAGCATGAAGAAAATTGCTATTCCGATCTCAAAAGCGTTAACCGCCCGCATACTGTCTATTTTTCAAAAGTTAAAAAAACTAAACTAGAGAAAGCGACTCTCTCTAGATTCAAATCATTTAGCCTAAGTGATTTTTTAGATAATGTCCATCGGACAATGTGCAACAATGTGCTAATGGCTGACGATTTTCATCTCTCCCAATCTCAAATTCCAAAATTTCTTGCCATGTCTAATTCACTAAGCACATAAAAATCACTTAATTCAAACAAGCGGCCACGAGTGCACAAACTTCTCCCTGCGCCGGATGGCACATATACCGCCCACAATTGAGCATGATATCTGTACCACCGCGCAACTAATATGTAAAAAACAAACTGACGCTGATTGTCCAGTAATCTTGAAGATGATTGCGCCTTTCATAGAAAATCAAATCCAATATTCTTCAGTACTATTAAATCCCCCTACCAAACAAATGAATATCACCCAGTTTAAAAGCACCAATCTTAGAATTAAAAAAGCACAGATCTCATCACACCTTTATTCCTGCAAAGTAGCTATCGCGCGCCTCTACGAAACTTAATTATTCGTCTTAATTCCACCGATTTATTTTTCCTTAACACTAGATCAACCGACGGCGGTCAATTGACCGTTCTGCAATTTTAAATAGCTGCTGCTCATAAAGTTTGATAGGTACGAACTTGAAATTTTTTGACTTTTACTATTTTTACGCGATCTATCAAGTTTTGAAATTTTTGTATTTTAAAAATATTTAATTTCTTGTACACCAAGTTTTATACTACTGTTACCGTGAGCGGTCAATTGACCGTTTATGTATTTTTCATCAATAATTGCATAATTCTTACATGTGATTGTTTCACATAAGTTTTTTCGTAAATATGCGAGTACAAAACTAAAGGAACTCCAGCGAACCGGCTTTGGCAAAAATGCTCTTCGTTGGAAACAAAAAGATTTGCAATAGTAAAAATATGAAAATACAAAACTCAAGCGATTCCAAGAAGCGGCTATCCAAACAAAGACCAGAAGATGAAGACCAGCCAAGCGGTTCAAAAGATTCAGCCTCTAGTTGGGAGCAACCAGGAAATGGTATTGAAGAAGGCGATACTGATGTAGGTGATTGTGAGAACCTTTCCGAAGAAGAAAGTGAAAAGGTGTGTGTGTACTAAATAACCGCAACTATTGCAAACTTTCCATTTTCCATTATTAGCTTTTGCTCCAAGAACTGGAAGAATAAAGGTCGGAGAAAACGAGATAGCAAAATCTGGGAACATTTGGATTCGAATCCCACCCGGAAGTGCTACAGGAAGATACTGTGAACAAAATGTTTTAAAGAGGTAGGTGGTCCTACTTCATATGCTAAGCGGTCAACGGAAAAGGATCGCGTAGTCACCACATGGAAATTATTTGTTAGTGAGCTCATTTTGAGGCTAATAAAAACATATACGGAGAAAGAAGCCAGACGTGTGAAAGGAGGCTCTACATGGACAGTGAGTATAGAAGAGTTGGACGCTTTTATTTCTATTTTATATGTACGTGGGGCATATGGATCACGATCCATTCGTCAGTATGATCTGTGGTATCAGAAATGGGGTCCGCCTTTTTTTGGTCAAACCATGGGGAGGAAGAGATTTACGGAAATTATGTGATTTCTACGATTCGATGATAGAACCACACGAGAAGAACGTAGACAACAAGACAAATTTTGTTTAGTTTCTGAAATGTGGAAAAAATTCATAGAAAATTGCCAATCACGTTACCGCCCTTCGGAAAACATTACTATTGATGAGCAGTTATATCCGTCAAAATGCAGATGCCCTTTTACCCAATTTATGGACAACAAGCCTGATAAGTATGGCATAAAGTATTGGATTGCTGCGGACGCAGAACACAGATATGTACTTAACATTTTCCCTTACTTGGGAAAAAATGAAGCACGGCCTTCAAACCAAAGTTTGGGAGAAAGTGTTGTTTTAAAACTAATGCAGCCATATCTTGACAAAGGCAGAAATGTGACCACAGATAATTTTTTCACTTCATTGCCCTTGGCAATAGCTCTTAAAAAAAGAAAGACCTCGATAGTTGGGACTATAAAGCAAAGCAAAAAAGAAATTCCTCAATCTTTAAAAAAAACGAAAGCTGTTCCGTTATTATATAGTTCCGTTATATAGTTCCGCTATTTATAAAACCGATAACATAACGTTGATATCATATCAGGCAAAAGCTCGCAAAAACGTCTTAATTCTAAGCAGCATGCACAATGGCGTCATCGTCGATAATACAATTAAAAAAACCAGAAACCATTATGTACTATAATAACACAAAATTTGGTGTGGACAGTATTGACCAAATGGCACGGAAGTATAGTGTTCGGTCAATGACGCGGCGCTGGACAATGCATGTATTCTTCAACATGTTAGATTTGGTAATGATAAATGCGCATACAATACACAAACTAATCTACAAGAGCAAAATATCTCCGAGGGCTTTTATTCTCAAGGTGTGTGAGGAGTTGTCGGCTCTATATATTTTGAATAAGGCTGGACCAAGCAATGGACCTGCTTCAATTGAAAATCAATTGAAAAGGACAGTGTCAAATAGGATTTTGCAACAGCAACAAGACGAGAACCTGTTGCGGATATTGCAAAAAATTATGTGCGGACAATGTGAAAGCAACTTTAAAATTTGTAAAAAATGTGAACAATAAATGAGATAATAATTCAAGAAAGGAGCTCTTATTATTCTCTTCGCTTTTTTTTTTGCTTTCTAAGCCAAAATAATAAGTTATTCTCTTTGCGGTCAATTGACCCCTCACGGTCAAAGTAAGGAAATTTTTTTCCGGTACCCCTAGTGTTAAGAATTATATCATCGCACGGTGAGAAACAGAACATGACACAGTGGAGAAGTGGCCATAGTCGTCGACTCTACTTTTAAGTACTCAACGTTCGCTATCTAACAACGTGCAGGTTTGCGGTTGTGTGGTGGTTTGGTGGTCAGATCAGTAGCCATTCTCTTCTTTTATATCCCAACTAATATATCCATCACCTTCCGACAATTGGTATCTGTAATTTCATCCATTCCCATTTCCTCTTTTATTATTTGTGGAGATATTAACACCCATCCTACCTTCTAGGGATCCCACAGCACGGACACTCGCGATTCTACAATGATGGACTTCATTAACAAAAGGAATTGGACTTCATTAACAACAATAGCAATTCCTGACCTTGCAATCGATGCCAATTAGGCTCCTGCAAATATCACTCTTGGCAATTCGCATTGCAATGTAGAGATAGATTTCTCTGTCAAGGGTTTCATTTCAAATCAAATCAAATCAAACCAAATAATTTCAGTTTGCTCTGAAGAATTTTTAGATTCAATTGTTCTTCAAACGAGTTCAGTCCATTTTTGTACTTGTAATATTATTTTAATAAAAAGTATTTTCATCATTTTGAAATAAACTTTTTTCAATTGTTATGAGCCCAGATGAATGATCTGATGGTATAGCTACAAGAAAGTTTTTATTTCTGCGATTGGTCCGAAATATATTCTGGGAGATCGGTGAAAATCAATGTGGCGAATTCCTTGACTCAAATTGAGAAACTCAATGGAGAAAATTATACTACATGGGAAATTCAGATGAAAAGTTATTTAGTAACTTTGGATTTATGGACGGTTATTGTTGAAAAATGTAAAGAAGGAGCAAGTGAGCAGGATACCGAAACCTGGAAACGAAATGATGAAAAGGCTCTGGCAAATATAATCCTATGTGTTAAATCATCGGAGCTTATACATATAAAAAACTGCACAACAGCAGGAGAAGCGTGGAAAGTATTACGCGTTTTATATAAGCAAGATGTTTCAGCACGAAAGGTAAACCTATTAAAGAAGTTAGTGAGATTTAAAATTAAATACTCTGAAAAATTAACAAATCAAATAAATGAATTTTGCACTATCGTGGACGTCTTAAAGGGTGTTTGCTGCAAACTGATGAAGATGCATTTCGATACCAATACGACTAAGGTTGAGGCGGAGATTGTTGGATGTACTTTAAATTTTGCAACCTTAACGTATTGCGTTTTAGTTAATGCTATTTTTTGGTAACTGTAAAAAGTAATGCTCTTTTTTTCTCTGTAACATCAAAACGTTTACTCTAAAAATTTTTTAGATTCAATTGTTCTTCAAACGAGTTCAGTTCGTTTTTGTACTTGTAATATTATTTTAATAAAAAGTATTTTCATCATTTTGAAATAAACTTTTTTCAAAATCACTTTTGAACCGTAAATTTTCCAAAGATTGTCCACTGCGAGGAATTTAACAATTCAGTAAAAAAATTAAAATAAAATAAAATTTAACAATTATAAAAAGAACGAGACGTCTAGGTTGGAAAAAACTCTACGAAAACATTGACTTTAAAATTATTTCCATCGACCTATGGAGAATCATTAAATCTTTTAGAGGCTACTCTCTGGACCACACTCCTGAATTAAGAGAATATTTAAATCTTTTGTGACACACCCGTGGGACTCTGTGGCCCCTCAACCTTTCCCACTTGGTCCTCGTAGCATCTGATTCCAACCCGTCTTTACATATACGATTCATTGAACTAGACCTTGCCCTTAACAGTTCTAAAGGCTTCGACGACATTAGAAATAGCCACATGAAACCACTTAATCTTGAAAATAGACATAAACTTCTAGAACTCTTCAATGACATTCTCTCGACTGGCCGCTTACCCCACCTCTGATTCCAATACATAGTCAATCCAATTAAAAAATACTGATCCAGCTAATTATGCTTCTTCATACAGACCCATATCTATTACCTCATGATCCAGAAAACATTTTGCGGTTTCCATAGATATTAATGGAGCTTTCGACAACGTTATGTATTTACTTTATTTTTCAGCCCCTCCTAGTAGCTTCGCCAGTTTAATCTACAGCCTCTTTCAATTTAATTATTTACACACTAGATGCAACGATGGCTACATAAATAGACACTCGTTGACTGGAGTTCCCCGGGGATGCACACTTAGCCCTTTATATTTTCAACTATACACTAACAACATTATCTCAATCCACAGCCGAGAGCTTTTAGCTCTTATCTATGCTGATGACATTGTAATACGTTAGCACTTCCTTAAAATACTTGGATCTAAGCGTCTCAGTTGGCAAACTAATGCGTTGATTTTTCACGCTACTGATGTAACCCTACTCAATCCCACAGAATGTAAACCCAAATTGTTCGTATTAATTTTCCTGCTTAAATTAATTCCGTGTTTCTCAGTTAAACCTTGGTGAAAATAAATTATTAATAGCTACGACTAATACTTTCTTTTATCTAATTATGGGAACAATTGGTGCATTTCCACATCACCCATGAGATATGCACTGTGGTGCGTTACCGATTTTTTGGGTGTCCGGTTTCGGAAATTTATATATTTTTCAATTTATATATTTCCAATATATATATGTTTAAAGATAAATTTTTACTTTATTTTGTTAAATGTTACGAACACGTTCTCGCTTAAGATGAAACAACTCCAATGACATTAGAGCGACGGCGACAATAGAATGATGACAAATCCAGGAGGGCTGAATAGCCGTAGCATCTAGTCAATCGAGGCAACGGCAATTGCAATGTTTAACTAAAAACAAATACCTTCTGGGGATTGGACCATTTTAAGATTTTCTTTGTATGTCATAATTCTACGTATTTCTTGAAGCATTGATTTTATAGTATACGCACGATTCCATCTTGAAAGCATTGGAACTAACCTATGATCGACCTATGGTGCAAAATATGCCAACTGAATATTTTTACTGCTATCAATTAGCGAGCAAAAATTTCCACTTCGCAAGCTTACCTTTGCCGCTGGACAGTTTTCCTCGGGAAAGAATATAATTTGTTACTGCTGGGGAAGTTCCTGCAGTAAATCCTTGTTTTAGACATTGTTCGCAATATATTTCAATTAATTGTTTCTATTATTATAATGATTTCCATTATTTTAAAAAAATGTGGTGAAAATATTAGTGACGTAATATAACCAGCGTTAATATTTAACTTAGGAAAGGTACTTTTTGCGCATAGTGTAGTTGGCAAAATATTATTATTATTTAATTCATTATGAATTAAATACTAACAATAATAATTGTGCTTATTTCAAACAACCAATTGTTATTGTTACTGTTATAAATTCTTATTATTGTAAACAATTGTTATGAACTTTTGAAATTTACATTCACGGCAATAATAATTATTTTCATGTTAGGAAAAGTACTTTTTGAGCGCTTACTTTAGTTGGCAAGGAATTACTATTTTAAACAATAATTCATAATTGAAAATATTTAATACAATAATTAATAATTGAATGCTATTATAATCGTTAGGAACCAACAGCGGAGGAAGTGGTATGGCTTTTTTTATTGAATAAGGTATTTTTGCGCACTTAAGGCACTTTAAAATTTATCATTCACTTTTCTTTTTGGTCTTAAAGAATAATTCTGATTGCACTAACGGGAGGTTTGATTATCTAAAATAGAGCTCTGCGATAATTATTTTATTAAAATAGAAAACTAATTAATTTA
>OZ016502.1:15204160-15285992 GCA_963966595.1 Physocephala rufipes | reverse complement strand
GATAACCAGGCGGTGGTTTCAACAAAGGCTTTTGTAGCTTTTATACCATACAACCTGTGGTTTTTTGTGGTATAGGGTACATTAAGTTTAATCCTCCGTTTGTAACGTATTAGAGGAGGTGTGGTGGAGGTGGAGGTATGAGGAGGTATAGGAGATGTGTGGAGGTATGGGAAGGTATATATATTATGGATCAGTACAATCTCCCGAGTCTATTTAGCCATATCCGTCCAACTGTCTGTCTGTCTGTCTGTTAAAATCACGATTACGAGATAACGAAAAGGAACCACGCCCATTTTTTATAGCTTACATATCGTTACAGTAGAACAAGTAGAGGCATTAAAACGAAGTTTGGCACGAATATAATCTATTAAAACAAATGAAAATGGTTTTGGAAATTGGCGAAATCGAATGATAACCACGCCTACTTTTGATAACTAATATAAAGATATGCACATACGAATCTCAGTTTTCACGTTTATCCTGGAAGTGAACCATGAATACTAAATCACTTTGCAAAAAGTGGGCGTAATCCGAGTCTCCAATAGGAATATATCCTGTGGGTGTTCGTCTTTTTTTGTCTATCGTCGTTATTCGTCTCATGCCATTATTAATATTATTTATCACCTTGTCGTCATTTCTTACTTTTTTCATTAAAACATTTTTCATTTAGATTTCGGAATATTGACGCATATTCTAGACATAACGAATTTTTAATGTTAGAAATAATTAATGGTTGATTAATAAAAATATAAATATATACATATATAAAAATATAAATATATACATAAATATATATATAATACAAAATATAGGCAATACTGACCGAAGAATTAAATAATTTTGCTACTTATACAACTCATTACAAATGTCGAAAATGGGGCTATATATATATATATATATATATATATATATATATATATATATATATATATATATATATATATATATATATATATATATATATATATATATATATATATATATATATAATATATATATATATATATATATATATATATATATATATATATATATATATATATATATATATATATATATATATATATATATATATATATATATATATATATATATATATATATATATATATATATATATATATATATATATATATATATATATATATATATATATATATATATATATATATATATATATATATATATATATATATATATATATATATATATATATATATATATATATATATATATATATATATATATATATATATATATATATATATATATATATATATATATATATATATATATATATATATATATATATATATATATATATATATATATATATATATATATATATATATATATATATATATATATATATATATATATATATATATATATATATATATATATATATATATATATATATATATATATATATATATATATATATATATATATATATATATATATATATATATATATATATATATATATATATATATATATATATATATATATATATATATATATATATATATATATATATATATATATATATATATATATATATATATATATATATATATATATATATATATATATATATATATATATATATATATATATATATATATATATATATATATATATATATATATATATATATATATATATATATATATATATATATATATATATATATATATATATATATATATATATATATATATATATATATATATATATATATATATATATATATATATATATATATATATATATATATATATATATATATATATATATATATATATATATATATATATATATATATATATATAGTAATATAATTTGTGCTTTATTGAAAGTTATTATGATGATCTCAGAGTGTTCTCCACACAAACATAATAAAATATGCACCCGTGTTGAGTAAAAAAATTGTGATAATTATACGTTATAATATGAAAACCAGTGCCTCGTATGAGTATGATGTCGTTTTCATTTTTCAAAAGTGAATGTATAACTCATCATTGCATCATAATGATTTTAAACGTCATTAGGACGCGACTCAAACATTTCGAAGGCAACACATCGCAGTTATGGGACATTATAAGGAAACAATACTCTATTATCTTTTGTTCTGGTTATTTCCTCTCATTATGTTTCTAAAAGTCACTTAAGAGTGGACATAAATTTTGCTTTATAGCCAAATTCATTCCATTTCGTAAGATGGAACGTTTCATTTATCGCTCTCACACGCTTCTCTCATTCCACTCTAAAGAAAAGATATAATACAGCAATGTTGAAAGAAAAGAGATTACGTGCTGAAAGAAAAGTTGTGGATATGCTATTCGTGAATGAACGAATGGTTCCGTAAGTGAAACTTTAATGGCATTTATTGTGTTGGTAATAGTTCTTGAGTGCAGTTTGTTGATGTGAGTTGACCGGTTTATGTGGCTTTCTGTTTTTTGTCCATTACGTGTGAGTGTTTGTTTCCAACCTTTTGATGCTGATTTGTTCATTATTCATATCTTTTCCGTGTTAAAATTATACCTAAAGTTTTCATTAAAAAAGCTACAATTCAAATCTTATTTGTTACAGGAGGCACAATTTAAGGTTGTAACGAGTTTTGTTTCTCAGCTGAGGTATGCTCAGCCGTTCCAGGGCTCATTGTAGAGGGATCTCGAAACCCTCTACGACAACGAAAAATCGTTACTGTTTCTGAATTTCTCACGATCGACTTATTGAGTCGATCTATTCACTGACTACTGTCAGCTCGGGCGAAATAGAAATCAGACGGTGTTTTTTTTGTTAATTTTATTTATTCATAAAACATTTGGACCAATTCTAAATTATAATCTAGAGACAGACGGAGCGTCTGGCAACTGAAGGTTGCTTACAATATTCGGGTAACAATATTTTCTAATGCATGGGTATTTTATAGACTGTGTTCTTCGTTTGCTAATTTTATTTATTCATGAATCATTTGGACTAATTCTAAATTATAATCTAGAGACAGACGAAGCGTCTGGCAACTGAAGGTTGCTTACAATATTCGGGTAACAATATTTTCTAATGCATGGGTATTTTATAGACTGTGTTTTTCGTTTGCTAATTCCTGAATCATTTGGACTAATTCTAAGTTATAACCTAGAGACAGACGGACCGTCTGGCAACTGAAGGTTGCTTACAATATTCGGGTAACAATATTTTCTAATGCATGGGTATTTTATAGACTGTGTTCTTCGTTTGCTAATTTTATTTATTCATGAATCATTTGGACTAATTCTAAATTATAATCTAGAGACAGACGAAGCGTCTGGCAACTGAAGGTTGCTTACAATATTCGGGTAACAATATTTTCTAATGCATGGGTATTTTATAGACTGTGTTTTTCGTTTGCTAATTCCTGAATCATTTGGACTAATTCTAAGTTATAACCTAGAGACAGACGGAGCGTCTGGCAACTGAAGGTTGCTTACAATATTCGGGTAACAATATTTTCTACTGCATGGGTATTTTATAGCGAGGCTTACTTGTAAAGGTAAATGGTTGGATTAAACTGAGCTGCCTAAAAATTACTTAGTAAGAATCTGCCAAAATCTGACTTAATTCTGTCTGGAGTATAGTTTCAGAACTGCCAAAAGCTGACCTGTTCTGACTCAATGAATTACGGCAAGAATCTGCCAAAAGCTGACCTGATTCTGCTTCCAAAAGTATATTGCATGAATCTGCCAAAAGCTGACCTGATTCTGCCTCAAAAAATATATTGCAAGAATCTGCCAAAAGCTGACCTGATTCTGCTTCCAAAACTATCTTGCAAGAATCTGCCAAAAGCTGACCTGATTCTGCCTCCAAAATGTATTGCAAGAATCTGCCAAAAGCTGACCTGATTCTGCTTTCAAAATATTTTGCAAGAATCTGCCAAAAGCTGACCTGATTCTGCCTCAACTGTCCTTCTGCTTGCAAGCGAAAAAGAACCTCGATCCTAAGTTTCGCGTTCCTTAAGTCAATTTTATTTATGAACTACCTGTGAATTATTGCTCAAGAATGACGCGAAGCAAAAACGCAAAATGAAATTAGGGATACCAACGATTTTAATTTGATTTTAAATCAAGAATTTCGTGTCGGAGATGTCAACTAAGTATTAAATGTTTATGTTCTTAGGAACATATCTAAATTGTAACGATCACGAATTCGTGGTCGTTACAGTCTTCCCTTACAAAGGTAAAGAAAAAAAAGGGAAAAAAGCAAATTCCGCTTTAACAATTGATTTAAAGAACGATCAATTAGATAACATTAATAATATTAATTAAATAGTATAAGCCCAAACTAATAGTAGCTGAAAAATAAGCATAATTCAAAAACTTAAAATATAATTCAAATACAATTCAGTGGCTCAAAAACTTAAAAAATAAATATATAAAAAAAAAAATCGGCAAGTCCATTTTGCCGAGTGTATGTAACACCTGGATGCCTTACGGTTGTGCTATGGCCTTGGCGGATCGGATGGCATCATGGCTTTTCCTGGTTTCTCTATGACCCTTTTTTATTCTTGTGTTGTTCGACGCTCGCCAGCTTGATTGTGTTGAATGCGCTTTACCCTTCAGTCGAACTCTCTTCTTGACGTTGTCGCTAGACAAATTAGACCGCCTCCGGTATACTTCAACGTTTATCTCTTCCAACTTTCTATTGATTTTGGAGAGCTGATGTCTACCATTTGTTAAAACTGTGCTGATAATTCCGGCAGACGGATTGTCCGGTATTATAGTTTTGCGCGGTTGAATGGTTGATAATTTCTCGGTCCGTTTAGTTGTCAGGTTTGATAACTTGGTTTTGCGAAAACCCTTCACCGCAAGTATACGCGGTGGCATTTCGGTGGCCGAGTCTAGTGCGACAGGCATTGTAGTGGCACTCTTATCTTGCTGTCGACGTTGCTGGTTGAATAATTTATGATGTCGAGTAGCATTTCGACCATCTTTGGCGGCTTTATCCGACAATTTCCGGAAATCAGGTTTGGAGTTATTGCGTGGTTTATTTGTATTTATCATTTGATTTAAATAGTGTGTAGCATTTGTTACGGCACGGTTTTGTTGAGTGGATGCATGCACAGTAGTGCTGACCGCATTCATGATTCCGGGAATTGTATCCCTATTCGATACAGGCATCCCTGCGATGTTCATCTCACAGCCTAATTTAGTAAGAATGTCCACTCCCAAAACAAGGTCAGCCGGTAGTCCTGGTAGAAAATAAACCGGATGACAGATTTTTCTCGCGTTTATCTCGAGCGTAACCATAAAGCCAAATTCAGTGGTTACTGATTGGTTATTAGCCAGCGTTAACTGCTGGCGCTGCCTAAGTGGCGGTGTGTTTTTGCTTAGATAATTATTCAATGAACTCCCAATGAAAGAGAGTGACGCTCCGGTGTCGAGCTTGGCCTGTACAAGTAGTCCATTGCAGCGGACTTCTGTACTATACATTTGCAATGTAGGGTTTGCCGTAGTCGGTACCGTCCTACAATTGCAATTTCGGGATAGAGTTCCTAATGATCTACAAAATGAACAGAACAACTGCTTTTTATTCGAACATGCTCTGCGTGTGTGGCCTGGCTGACCACACGACCAGCAATGGGTTTTTCTTGAGTACTGTTGAGTGACTACTAAGTTAGAAACATGTGGACGTTGTAGCCTAATTTCCTCGACTCGTATATGTTCGTATTCGTCTGTACACAACATCAGAGAATCCACGCTATCGAAGTCGTTACGTTTGATATAGAGACGGTATTCTGGTCGCAAACCCTCGTAAATTCTATGCAGGTTGTCTTCCGCGCGTAATCGTGGATGCTGGCGCATCATAGTCACCATACTCATAATGTAATCTTTCGCTTTTTCGCGAAGATTTTGTCGCCGTTTTATAAAATCTTCCTCAAGACGTTGCATATAACGCGGCGGCAGGAAGAATTGAAAAGCTGCGGTTTTAAAGTGAGCCCAGTTTTTCACTTCTGCTCGCTTATACCTCCACCAATCTTTGGCTCGATCCCGTAGAATCTCATTTAGAGGTAGTAATAAGTGATCGTATGTGATGCGGTAAGCGTCGGCCAGCTCCTCCATTGTCTCGACAAAATCAACAACGGATCTTGATCCATTGAAATGTACATTCCACTTTCGAACAATATTTATTGTATCGAATTCAACACTTGATGAGATGTTGGTCTGCTGTGGAAGAATGATGGCGGGGATGGGCAAGCGAACTTCTTCCTCGTCTTTTCCTTTCTTCTCTGCAGGTTTCTTAATTCGCTGAGATTTGATGTGCGCAATTAATCGGCTGCGCATTTCCTTAACAGTGCCGTCCGTCGGGAGATTCAGCAATGCCATCTGTGCTTCTATTTCCTCTTTTCTTAATTTGTAGATGAACGTTAAATTTTCGGGAAGGGCTTCTTCCTTGGTTGTATTATCTGGTTGGGGTGAACCGTCGCGTGATGTCGACGGTCCCTGCTCGGGCGCCATTTGTAACGAGTTTTGTTTCTCAGCTGAGGTATGCTCAGCCGTTCCAGGGCTCATTGTAGAGGGATCTCGAAACCCTCTACGACAACGAAAAATCGTTACTGTTTCTGAATTTCTCACGATCGACTTATTGAGTCGATCTATTCACTGACTACTGTCAGCTCGGGCGAAATAGAAATCAGACGGTGTTTTTTTTGTTAATTTTATTTATTCATAAAACATTTGGACCAATTCTAAATTATAATCTAGAGACAGACGGAGCGTCTGGCAACTGAAGGTTGCTTACAATATTCGGGTAACAATATTTTCTAATGCATGGGTATTTTATAGACTGTGTTCTTCGTTTGCTAATTTTATTTATTCATGAATCATTTGGACTAATTCTAAATTATAATCTAGAGACAGACGAAGCGTCTGGCAACTGAAGGTTGCTTACAATATTCGGGTAACAATATTTTCTAATGCATGGGTATTTTATAGACTGTGTTTTTCGTTTGCTAATTCCTGAATCATTTGGACTAATTCTAAGTTATAACCTAGAGACAGACGGACCGTCTGGCAACTGAAGGTTGCTTACAATATTCGGGTAACAATATTTTCTAATGCATGGGTATTTTATAGACTGTGTTCTTCGTTTGCTAATTTTATTTATTCATGAATCATTTGGACTAATTCTAAATTATAATCTAGAGACAGACGAAGCGTCTGGCAACTGAAGGTTGCTTACAATATTCGGGTAACAATATTTTCTAATGCATGGGTATTTTATAGACTGTGTTTTTCGTTTGCTAATTCCTGAATCATTTGGACTAATTCTAAGTTATAACCTAGAGACAGACGGAGCGTCTGGCAACTGAAGGTTGCTTACAATATTCGGGTAACAATATTTTCTACTGCATGGGTATTTTATAGCGAGGCTTACTTGTAAAGGTAAATGGTTGGATTAAACTGAGCTGCCTAAAAATTACTTAGTAAGAATCTGCCAAAATCTGACTTAATTCTGTCTGGAGTATAGTTTCAGAACTGCCAAAAGCTGACCTGTTCTGACTCAATGAATTACGGCAAGAATCTGCCAAAAGCTGACCTGATTCTGCTTCCAAAAGTATATTGCATGAATCTGCCAAAAGCTGACCTGATTCTGCCTCAAAAAATATATTGCAAGAATCTGCCAAAAGCTGACCTGATTCTGCTTCCAAAACTATCTTGCAAGAATCTGCCAAAAGCTGACCTGATTCTGCCTCCAAAATGTATTGCAAGAATCTGCCAAAAGCTGACCTGATTCTGCTTTCAAAATATTTTGCAAGAATCTGCCAAAAGCTGACCTGATTCTGCCTCAACTGTCCTTCTGCTTGCAAGCGAAAAAGAACCTCGATCCTAAGTTTCGCGTTCCTTAAGTCAATTTTATTTATGAACTACCTGTGAATTATTGCTCAAGAATGACGCGAAGCAAAAACGCAAAATGAAATTAGGGATACCAACGATTTTAATTTGATTTTAAATCAAGAATTTCGTGTCGGAGATGTCAACTAAGTATTAAATGTTTATGTTCTTAGGAACATATCTAAATTGTAACGATCACGAATTCGTGGTCGTTACAAGGTTATAATTTAAGATTACAATTTAAGGGTAATATTTCCACCATTTTAAAATAAATTATGGATCTTTTATTTATAGTCAAGGTCAATATCGACAAACGAGCGCTTTAATGAATGTTTCCTCTTTATGTCGTGGTGATTTTTGATTGAAGGTCTTATATTTTTGATAACAACTTTTTTACTTTGTAACGTACCCTCGGTTAGTGGTCTAGAGCTGAGGTATGCTTAGTGAGTTTTCAGGAGGAAAACTTGCTACAAAATTTGTATTTGCGAGAATCTTGAATTCAAATTTATTTTCTCGCTCACATGTCTTAGCATTACTATATTATCATATGCCTTGCCATGAGTGAGAATGTTTTGTCCGTACAGAGCGCTGGTTACTGGAACGTTATTAGAATGAGTTATAAAAATCGATGAGGGTGCATATCGTTGGCTGGGGTATAAAGCATAGAAACAAATAAAATCGATAAGCTTATGTAGCGTCGACTGGCGTATGTAGCGTTGAAACAATGAGAATAAGCGATTGTGCAGCGTTGGTTGGCGTACACAGCGTCAAACAATGAGAACGTTGAAAAAAAAGAACGATGCATGTTGAGTCTGGTAATGATGTTCCACAAGCTATACTGAACAAAATCCCGCTAATGGACCGTGTCTTGACGCGGCTCGTCCTTTTGATCCGTATGTCCGTAGGCAAGTTTTCTTTATCAATCCTTCTCCACCGATTATTTTGCCCGGTTACTCGATATTAACTCTCCTCCTTGGCCCGGCTTTGCGAGAGCAACTCGTACATGCTTCATCCTATGAATATTCCAATTGCTGAGATGTAGTTTCCGCCTCTAGTTCGTGGACGAAATCAACCAAGTCTTGGAGACATTCTGCCCGCTCGCCACTATTCTGCTCGTCCACGGGAGGCGACATTGATGTCGAACACCTTCCCATTCTTCCTCATGGGCACCCATGAGTACCTTTTTCTCCATTGGATGCGGGCCGACAGCATAGTCACATCTTGGCTCCGGAGGATGATCATCGATTCGTTGTGTGATGGCCTCTCGGTGTGGGGATAGTGAAAATTCGATTATAGAGTCGGCCCGGTCCAGGTCTTCGACTGTTTGTGTCGAATACCATTAGCACACTTTTTGGCGCAACTTAAAACGAAATGCTGCCGGGACCGTTCCACTTATTACGATGGACATCTCGGTCGATTCGGGTGTTCACTCTGGTGTCTTCTTCATCGAAAACTTTGTACTCACCAGAGGCGTGATCGTGCCGGGTGGAATCTTCTCAGACACATTATCGGGATCGCAGTAAATGGATTGGGATAATCTTCCATTTCGGGTGAGATGCCTCTGGTGTTGAACATCGGTTTCGGCGGCCGCTTTACGGTGGCTTGTGGTTAAGTTGCTCCCAACCCGTCATCGGTGGTTGCGGAAGGGACATCGACATGGTAGAATTTTTTATGGGGAGCCTCGGCTTGAGGGTTATTCTTTTTTGCTTTTTACTCGGGGCTAGGAAAGAGTGCCCTCTTTCTTTGGGACTGTTCCTCAATTAGATGCCGTAGGAACTTTTCTTGGCTCCGCGCAATCTTCCTTTCTAGGTCCTTCTCTGGGGTTGTCTCGGCGCGTCGGTTCATCTCAACACTTGACTCCTATCTGATTGCGCATACTTTTGGCCGCTTCTTATATAGTTGGCAAGGACACTAGAGATTGATGGTAAATTAAGGAAAGGAATTGTGTACAGGGCAGTATCGACGTTTGGTGAGCCCGCGGACACGTCTTGATTTTTCTCGTTCTAATTGGACAATTCTGAGTACTAATTGGACTGAGTTCTAATTGGACAATTCTCTTTTAAACCTGAATCTCTCCGCTGAGTTTAATGATCACTAGAGAGACAAGGCTTTTTTACCGCGTGTCTGCAGCTTCTGAGAGTGGGTGTTGTCGTAATAGGAGCTACTGCCCCAGAATAGGTTACTAACGACGGTGGGGAAGTTTGTAACATTTTGCTTGCTTGTCGGAAGCTTAAGCCATACTTGACGAGTTATGAGGAGAACGTCTTTCAGTTTCTGCACATTGTCATTATCGGCTCTTTGACCTGTTCCTGGCGTATGTTGACCGTAGAGGGCGTTCGGAAGCCGTGGTTCTCGGTCTTGTACGAAAGAGACGGAGCTAAATTCAGTAGTCTCAGGCACACTAATGTTGATTCTCGAGCTCAACTCGATCAACATTAAGCAAAAGATCGTTCCATGTGATTTGTAGTTCCCCTGTGAACTGGGTTATCATAGTTTCAAGGGTTACGATGATGCGTTTGGTGGGATTTTCTTGGGGCGTATACAGCGATGTGAAATGCTACTGCTCCCCGATATCACTATGGTATTTTTGAAAGTTATGGCTTGTAAATTCGACTATATGGTCCGTTAGCACGACCACTGTTGCTCCCAAGCGTCACAAGACCTTTTCTCGAAACTCTCTAACAAGTCGTTCGTTCATAGGGGAACGTAGTGGCACAATCCCTACCTATTTCGTAAATTTATCTACGAATTCCAGCAATGTGGAGGCAAACGGATATGCTGGATCCTTGGCAGCGGACAAGCATCAGGTATTGACTGATCATTCAATTGGCGATAGTTCACGCAAAGTCGCAAATTTTTTTAAAGAGGACTATGATTGCGTTATAAGGATTCGATTTCTTCGTCTGTAACATTCTGCACAGCATGGTTACCACGATAGTAGCGCTGCTTGATAGGCCTCTCGCTCCGCATTACGATTCTGTGTTCAGCAGTGTCTACCTTGTACGGTCTCACATTCTCGGAGGTCTTCGACTAAGAATCTACGAATCCTCTCCTCCTCTATTGGTGTTTCAATTTCCTGGGCCAGACTTATACGAGGGTCTCATATTTGCTTATGAGATCTGAACGGTAAATAATCCAAACGCGAGCATTGGTCCGACAGAAGAAATAAATTATAATCCTAGGGTTAGATCGTCGACGGCTTCTGGTAAAATGAAAAGAGTATTATTCTGTGTTTGACTTCCAACTGATACAGGAGTTTCTAACGCCTGGGTTACTTTCTGGGTCTGGTCATTTGGCATATTTACCATTGCGCTAAGAGAGACGACGTTGGTTATGTTACTTAGCTTCAGGATAAAATGTTCGCTGATACAGCTTCAACTTGCAGCGGAGTCGCAAGGACATTATTGTTTTCGAGGGTTCAGGTTCGACGTCTCTGTATTGCCTGGATCCATGCCGGGTCGTTGGAAGTATCCCTGAGACCTTTGACGGCATTCGTGGGTACAGTTATTTTGTAGACCACATGTCCAGCAAAAGCGCAGGATGCGATTAATACAGCCACCCCTATAATGTCCCAATTGTCTATTACTTTCCGTTATTTGCCAGTGTCGGATCTGCGTTGACGATCCTACTTTGAGTGTTGCTAAACTTTCGTAATCTCCAACTGATTTGAATAAAAAAAATGAAACATCGAGAAACTGACTGAAACGTTGTTAGAACTAGTAATGGAAATCGATGAGCGTACGCAGCGTTGGTTGGCGTGCATATGATTGGTTACGATTAGTATCATGGGATGTGAAATCCATAGAAATTTATCCTTATTATATCTCCAGCTAAGGCATCGTTCTTCTCTCACCCTCTCTCATTCCATCTAGCTCTATCCATCTCTCTCTACCTCTATCCTTCTTTTCTTGGGCTATCTCAGTATGCCTGTTTATGTAAATGTATTCTCGAGGTGCTTACATGAGAATACTTAATCGAATTTATTGATCCATGGTCTAATACGGCCAATTGATAGTATTAGGGTTGAGAAAAATCAGAAAATGGGGGAATAAGAGTTTTTACTGTGCCTTCCTTAAATTTTAATTTATTAGAAACATTTTGTTTAAATTTCCATCATTAAATAATGTCACTCGACGAGAGATTTGCCAAATTACTAAAAATCGAAAAAGTGTCAAAACAAAACTCCTTATAGTACGTTTACATCGACGCTAAACGTAAATCCGTAATCATGAATTTGAAAATATTTGCGCCACCTTTAACATTTAGTGGCAACTCTCCATTTTGGAATTTTCGTGGAGCTCGCCGTCATCAGATCTATCGGGGTCGGAAAATGATTCTGTGAATTTCTGTGAATAATTTATTTGCCAGTTTCTGCTTTCTCATTTGACACTTTATGACATTATTTCAATGGTGAATTGCGAAAAAGCTGTGTTTAATAAGAAAAGCAGTGCGTGATTGTAAGTTTTTAATCAATGCCAATGATATCCAAATGTGATTTTAAGGTTGTATGGGGTTGTTGTTGTTTTCATTCTCATTTGTTTTCGCGTTTAGGACTTGAAGTCGAAATGCGTCGGTGTGAGCGTACTATTAAACTCCACAAAGCTACAACGTGACCCCTTTCCATGAGCATTTTCAGAGCATAATATAATGCTTTTTTAAAGCATAATAGACAACAAAGACCATAATAGACAATAAATAATAGACAATAATGCCGATAGATAACAATTGATTACTCCCTTAAAACACGAATTAATCTTTATTTTATTGCAAAAGGGTTTATGTTCCTACGAACAAATTCATTACTTTATAAAAATTTCTAGCAAGATTCTGTCAAATTTTACAAAAATTCCATTATGCCGAATAAATTCAGTCATCGATTTTTTTGCCATTGCACACGTGACTGATGTTGCGGCCTCCGACGCCATTTAGTTTCCTTATTTCCTTTATTTTTGTCCTGACAACCTTCTTTATCTGCCTCATTATTATTAGTTACCTCCAACATTTTTCCGCCTCTAGTTTACTTTTTGCACTTTTGCCGCTGGCAATCCGTTTGCCTCGAAGTAAAATTATATAAACATTAGAATTATTGGATCATATTATGCTATCAAAGGGTGAAGATCTACAATGACTTGTTCCTTTTCAGTTGAATTGCCTTTAGTCGAATTTAATGCAGGAATAGTGAGCCCCACGTTGATAACCTGCGTTCAATAATTGCCAAATTCAAACCGCTTAAATTGGGATCATGAGCCGAAACAACTACTTATAACGGTATTGAAATATATTTATAATAAATCGCCTAAAAGGAAACGCTCTTTTAAATTTGTCACCAAAACTTATCGCTTTACTAGATAAGCTAGACTCTTAAAATGTGAAGCAGGAGATACCAATACGTTTTTTTATTAGCATACGTTTTTTTATTAGCAGGTTTTTATGTTCATATTCAATTCATTTCCTCTGTTTCCATGCTATTTTCGTTTTCCTTTCGTCTTTTCCTCTCGCTCTATCTTCCAGCATTTTTGTCTCTCTTTTTCGCTTCAAGTAAAAGTTATAATACACTGAAAACTTGTCAAGTTTCATGGCACGAACCGCGATGGGACAGAATGTGTTCTGTTGGATAGTTGCTAGTTGCTGGCCTGCCAGAGATTTTACCTAAGGTGTGATTTAAACTGCTTGGTAAGAAGTCCACATAGAATCGGTGAAATCATGGCGATGACGATGATTTTAAACGTGAATTGGTTAATCTGAAAGTTTTACGAGTGATTGCTAAAGATGTGGTTATGGTTTTTTCTCGAATGTATTAATTATGCCTATTAAATTAATGGTCAATTTAATTATTGGTTAAACTAAAGGTTAATTAACTATCGCAACTTCTTCATTTTATGAGTTTATTTAGTATGAGCTTTTATTTTTAAACCCGTTTAGATTATGTTTTTGCTTTGCAATTTAGATGTTTCCGTTTTTTATTTTAGACGCACGTACTTAGGATGTTCTTTGTTTACGTTCTTATATTTCCCATCTCTCTATTTCACTACTTCTTTCTTTTCCTTCCACTCTTTCTCTCTGTAGCCGTTAGATATCTGAGGCTCGCCGTAAGTGCGTTTTGAGGTCTCGGCTACGACAGACAATTGTAGTGAGGATGTTCGGCAGGTTCGAGCATACTCATGATTTTTTCAAAGATGGAAGGGTATGAACAACAATGTTGAATTGCTTTTGCTGGCTTTACTCTGAAGAAATCGGTGACAGCAGTTCTGATCATTTTGGTCCACGTCACCTCCACCCCATAAGTATAATAAAATTACTATATAAACGTTCCTTCCCTAGCGGATGTATTCAGCAATAGGAGAGTGTAGTAGTGGTGACTATTTGAAATTGGAAACTGGAGTTCGAATCTTCATTTATAAAATACTTTAAACCTGCAAAAATATTTTGTAAGGCCAATCAAGGCACAGACAAGGCGCGTAAGCACATATGCATACACACCTGGAGAGAGAGAATCACATATTTGTTTTCTATAATTTTATTTTATATCACTTTGTTCTTCCGTGTGTAACGCATTAATAGAGGTTTCGCAGATATAGAAAAGTATATATATTCATGCTTAGAAATATCGACATGAAATTTGGCATAAATATTCATTGTCATCGTAGGCTTCGGGATTGAAAATATGGGAAATCGGACCGGTGTCTCCTTTTAAAGGCCAGAATCTCCTTTTAACGGCTGATTTCGCAGCCCAAAAATGAGCGGGTCATGGCCCCTTTATCAAGTGTTGACTTATTTGAGAGAGGTGGTGTTGAAAATGAGTTGGTAGATCTAAATAAATCACGAAAAACTGAATTTAATATCAAGAGGGGCGTGCACCGACCACTGATTACAAGCATCAGAATACATCTTTTTATAACGAATCTGCTGAGCTATCTTTAGGTAAAATAAAAGCAAACGTACAGGCAATGCTAAAACAACAAGTCGAAGCCTTAAGAGTATCAACTTGCTTTTATGCTTAATTTTTTCTCAATTTTTTATAATCGTTATTAATTTTTATTATGAAACTTTCGAAGTGATGGCGTAAGTCATTCGTCTTAGTTACATTGACAACTGTTTTCTTTCAGAGTCTCCTTTCACCTTCCTCATCTTTCATCCGAAAAGAAGAGAAAACGTAATTTTTATTAATTAAGTGGAATGCTGATAAAACCTTTCTCGATATTGATTTTGTCCAAAATTTTGTGAATATCAGTTATTAATTCTGTAAAGAACTTCCACTTTCGTCAGTCATTCCTGACTTAATGAATAACACAAGATGTTGGACACTTCAAATTTTTAAAGTAAAGAATAGAGAGATGGAAAAGGAAAAGTTAATAGAAAATAATATGACAAAAAATAAGCGTAAACTAAGGATGCAGTGCCACGAAAAATAACAACGAAAATATCGAGCAAAAGCAGAGCAGAGAGAGAGAGAGCAGGTGGAAGAGCAATAAATTGTAAAAAATTTAATAATTTATATTAAAACAGAGACTCTGTTGAAAAAGAAATTTACGGAGCTTTTGAAGTTGATTGAGAAGGGATTGAACAAAAAACATTCTTGAAGTTGCTAAAATTAATATTTTCAATTGACGAATTAATATTATATATATATATATATATATATATATATATATATATATATATATATATATATATATATATATATATATATATATATATATATATATATATATATATATATATATATATATATATATATATATATATATATATATATATATATATATATATATATATATATATATATATATATATATATATATATATATATATATATATATATATATATATATATATATATATATATATATATATATATATATATATATATATATATATATATATATATATATATATATATATATATATATATATATATATATATATATATATATATATATATATATATATATATATATATATATATATATATATATATATATATATATATATATAATATATATATATATATATATATATATATATATATATATATATATATATATATATATATATATATATATATATATATATATATATATATATATATATATATATATATATATATATATATATATATATATATATATATATATATATATATATATATATATATATATATATATATATATATATATATATATATATATATATATATATATATATATATATATATATATATATATATATATATATATATATATATATATATATATATATATATATATATATATATATATATATATATATATATATATATATATATATATATATATATATATATATATATATATATATATATATATATATATATATATATATATATATATATATATATATATATATATATATATATATATATATATATATATATATATATATATATATATATATATATATATATATATATATATATATATATATATATATATATATATATATATATATATATATATATATATATATATATATATATATATATATATATATATATATATATATATATATATATATATATATATATATATATATATATATATATATATATATATATATATATATATATATATATATATATATATATATATATATATATATATATATATATATATATATATATATATATATATATATATATATATATATATATATATATATATATATATATATATATATATATATATATATATATATATATATATATATATATATATATATATATATATATATATATATATATATATATATATATATATATATATATATATATATATATATATATATATATATATATATATATATATATATATATATATATATATATATATATATATATATATATATATATATATATATATATATATATATATATATATATATATATATATATATATATATATATATATATATATATATATATATATATATATATATATATATATATATATATATATATATATATATATATATATATATATATATATATATATATATATATATATATATATATATATATATATATATATATATATATATATATATATATATATATATATATATATATATATATATCCAGGATCCAGGAGCAAGTACAGGTCTTGTAACGAAGTTCGTCATGAATGTTCTGGTGATAACGCCGCCTACTTCTGACACTTATTATGAATATATCTAAATTTATATTCCACTTTTAAGGTTTTTAAACGGAAGTGGATTGTAAAATTTAATCGTCGTAAGTATTAAATTATGTCGCAAAGAACGGGCGTCCGCCTACCAGAACCACATTTCCGAAGAAAACCGCATTAGTAGAGGGCGAGTGTGGGCGTTGTTTCTAAACGTAAAAAACGAGTAAAGGCCTGATTAGTCTGACGTGTTGGTGGGTTTTGTTACGTGGAAGTTGTTTGAGCATATTGTCGAAATGCAGTACAAGACGCTGCCAGACTGTTTAAAATTGGGAATTATTAGGGCTGTGTATAATTCCTATTTCCAAAAATTATCTGCATACATTTTAAAGGCTTTTAATTATATACATATATTAAATTACATTTGTTGTGGAAATAATGCAATTATTTTTAACATTAGTAATATTTAAAAAGGTACAAAATAAATTATTTCCTTCGACTTAATTTTTTTTAACAATTAAAACAAGGCTCATAGAATTTATACAGCCTCTTCTTTAACTTGTTGTTGTTACACAAACAGCTGTCTCAACGCAATTCAATTTTATTTGCGATTCTATAAAGGTTTTGGAATTAAAATGGATCGTTTAATGGAAGAAGAAATGGAGGACTTGGAATTTTTATTAATTGTTACTCTCTGCTCTGAGTGGCTCAATCGCAGAGCAAGAAGGCGATGGCGCTTCCGCCCTATAAATACTGATCGTGTGGTCCATGCATACTTTAGAAGGGTATTCATGAGAATAAGGTGTGGTGATGAAGATCAATTTTTTATACATACGAGAATGACGCGTCCGGTGTATGATATGTTGCTGTCTTTAATCAGACCCTATTTGGAGAAGCCTTCTCAAATGATAAGTGCTAAGGAGCGACTTTCAATAACACTTTTGTGAGTAAAAAAACTTTCTGAAAATAGATGTTTAAAAATTTTTTCTTTTAGATACCTTGCCCATGGTGAACCTTTCCAAACAATAGCATGGAAATATAAAATTGGAAAGTCCACAGCTCGCAATATTATTCTGGAGACATGTGAGCTATTATGGATGGCGCTTTCACCAATTTATTTGAGCGAGCCGACAGAATCCCAATACAGAGATATAGCTATTGAATTCCGCAGACTATGGAATATACCAAACTGCGTTGGAGCTATAGATGGGAAACACATAGCTATTGTTTGCCCAAAAAAGTCCGGCTCAATGTTTTTCAACTATAAAAATTTTTTTAGCATTGTGCTAATGGCGACTTGCGATGCAAAATATTCGTTTACATCAGTGAGTATAGGCAGTTATGGAAGTCAAAGCGATGGAGGTAATATTTAACATGACAACTACTTAACATTCTGTAATAAAATTGTTATTAAGGAAGTCTTCGAAACTCTCCGTTTGGCATAAATTTAATGGCGAACACTCTGCCACTTCCTCCAGCTGCTCCGTTGTGGGATGGATCCACCGAAAATTTCCCATTTTATTTCGTTGGAAATGCTGCATTTCCTCTTCGAACAAATTTAATGCGGCCTTATCCAGGAATTAACCTACCACCATTAAAAGATGTTTTTAATTATAGACTGTCAAGAGCTAGACGCGTTATTCAAAATAGTTTTGGTATATTAACGGCACGTTGGCGAGTTCTGCGTTCTGTAATTGAGTGTAGTCCGGACAGCACTGAAAAAATTGTACTGGCGTGTGTTGTTCTTCATAATTTTATTATGTTTAACGACAATCGACGTTGGTATTGTCCAGACAGCTATACCGATTGGGAAAATGCGGAAAACGAACGAGGAGCATGGCAGTCTGAATTGTCCGACGTAGGAGGCGAGCTTCCTTCAATAACTTCATCTTATCGAAATGCTGCAATCCCAGCATTTCAGTTGCGCGATAAATTAGCTCATTACTTTTCAAATCAGGGTTCAATTCCATCTCGTCGTATAGATTCATAATTTTCTTTAAGTGTTCATTTTGATCTTACCAATAATACTAAAAATAAAATAAAAAGCTTCTGCATATTAGCAATGAAATAAAAATTTAATTTTGCAAATACTTCACATTTCTTGTTTCTTATTCTAATTCAATATAAAGCGTAAAAAGGTTCTGCTTATTAGTAATAAAATAAAAATTAAATTTTTTTCCTCAGGCACAATATGTATATCATGGACTTGGTTTTAATTTTCATTTTCTTTATTATTTCGATTTTCTTCTGCAAAGTTTTCGATTTGAATTTTCAATGCCAATTGCGTTATTAACTGAATAGCCTTTGCCTGTTTCGTAGGACAACCCAAACTCATAATGGTGCTTGCAACCATGTCGCAACATGCATATATAGCCGTTTGTGCCGGATTAGACATTAGATTTTGCCTTTGCTTGAAGGAATTTAGGGCATCCTCAATTTGCTCCTCTAAAGGTCGTCGCGTTCTTTGGTCTCGTTGCATCGAGTCAGGGGAAGAAGACACCGGCGGCGGAGATGGTGACCAGGAAGGGCAAACGGATGGCAATGTAGACGACAGTAATGGCGGTGATGATGGTATTGGTGATGGTGATACAGATTGCGAAAAAAATTGCGATGGTGTTGGTGATATTTGTGGTATAGGCGTTTCTAATATGTTTCTGGAACACTTTGCTCTGCAAAAATTACCAAATATAATTAGTTCGTAAAAGAACTGACTCATTTACTTACGGTCTAGGGGTAAGATGTGGTTCTAGAAACTTCATAGTTTCAAAAAATGGCCATAATTGCTCTTGGGAGGCTCCACTACCAGATGGGCATTCCATTTTTCTCTTCTCCCTATAACCGGTCTCTTAAGGTTGTCCACCGTCTATTGGCACATTCAGCTGAAATTTACAATTTTAAGGTCTATAACTTGTAAACTAAGAGAGTCGCGCTTACTGCTAAAACCCAATAAAAAACCGGTGCAAACTACAATACTATTAGACCAAAGTAACTCACCTGAAGTTCCTACCGCTTCTCCAATTTCTTGCCAAGCCTTCCCTTTTAGCTCGGGCACTCTGTACCCGGTGCTAAACTTGTCGTACAGAATTTTCCTGGACTGAACTAGGCAAATTAGTTTTTCGTCATCCATTTTAACTAGACGCCTTTTTTAACTAGACGCCAAGTAGCACAACCTCACTTCAACAAAATCACAAAGCAACTGAAGTCAAATCTTAACAAATCCCCGGAAATATAAAAAGCCGTACAACCAAGTGGCCATTCACCGTACTTTTAATAATAAGTAATGTCGATATAAGTAACCGTGGGTATGATTTTTTGGCTTCCAAACGTGGAACTCGTTTGCGAAACGCGAAAATATCAAAATGAATTTAATATTCTTCTTCTTTACTGCGTGCACATTCGTATAATCAAATACACAGGATCCCATAAGGTAGATAGGCTTTTTGACAGCTTCCACCTAACAAAACCTACCAACACGTCAGACTAATCAGACCTTGAGGCCTAGAATCTCGCGTACTTTTATGAAATAAAATTGCAAAACTCCAATTTTCCGTCTCCGCTAAAGTTTTGATGCTGAAATTTTAGGGGAGATGTGAGAGTGGTTGACATAATTTATCCACAAAAAAGAAAAAAAAGTCGCCCTCTATATCTAGAATTCGTTGAGAAGACTTTTCGTGGATATTAGGTTCGCACTAAACTTTTATTATGGGCGCAAAGTATACAATAAAACCGAGCGCTCCATGAGCACTTTTGTACCTAGGATACTAACCAACTACTGACCATTACCAATCTACCGGGGGAGTATATACTAATAAATATTGATAGGAAATAAAATATTAAATTCAATATCAGGGCTGAGGGAGAAAGCAAAAGGCTAAATCATGATGATCCGAACACCACGATCCGGGCGCTAGAGAGATACATATAGTTGGATTTAGGTAAGTCTGCGGGCAGGATACCGGTTGTATATTCGGCGCTCGGACATCGCGGATGTCTCGCGACTAATGCCCACGCGTTTCAAATGCGATAACGATCAAAATACGCTATCAAAGTAGGTGCGCAAATGTTGAAACACCTGTATATTTCCTATCAGAGTTACAGAACTAATTTGTCAAAGGAATCCTCCATCATAGACGTGATGAATCGGACATCAGGAAACGTCTCGTAATTTACGATAGAGACCATAGTAGCATTCGGCACACATATTTTAAGGCATATATACGAGTATGATATCAATGACATCAATGAAGGTATCAGAGAAACTAGTTCCCACATACTATACATAGTGCACCTGCGCAACTAGCAACAAAACGATGAAATAGTATAATATAAATAAATACATAAATAAATTAATTGATAAGTTAATAAATGTCTAATGTAAAACACTTAAATGTCTACATACCCATACCCGAAGCGAACATCAGCAGTGCTGATAACCACAAGGGCCACAAAGAATATGTCAAAAAAATGCACTCAGTGCCGCGCGCGCACTGTTTTCGACTGCTACCCGAGGTCCACATCTCGACACGGGGCAGTGATCAATTTTAAAGATAATACATAAGTCATATATGATGTGATATAGTTGATGTTTTGCCGGTCTTGTGGCCAGGACAATTTTTAACGCGTGAAGGCAGTTGGTAAGAAGAGTTTAGTCGCTGCTGAAATATATTCTTCACGGTTAGCGAAAAATAAATTCTAAACAATTTGGATGATAGTGGGCAAAACATCGACTATATCACATTCTATATGACTAATGTATTATTTTTAAAATTGATCACTGTCCCGTGTCGAGATGTGAACATCGGGGTCGTAGTCGAGAACAGTGCGCGCGCGGCACTGAGTGCATTTTTAGTGAGTAGAATAAAATTTTTTAATCATTCGTGTAGTCTTATAAAGTCAGTGGCCAAAGAACGCGTTAATATGTTCATATTTCATAATATATTTCATATATATCATAAAATGTTTCATATTTGAAGACTCTCGTGGACGGTTTAAGTAAGTTCCGCATATACACCCGCTTAGATATTTCGGTTTATACGCCCGCTGAAAAGTTCTGGCCTACACGCCCGTTGACTTAAATATCGGCTTGGAGGTCGGCTGAACAAATTCTGGCTCATACGCCTAAGTGAATGAATTCCAAATTATACGCCCGTTAAAATAAACTCCAGCTTATACGCTAATCAAGTTAATCAAGCTTATGTCACCAGAAATCCCGTCTGAACCCGCATGACTTTTAGAATTTTAAATTAATTATGTTAAATTGTTGACTAGCAATGCGATTTGTAATTTGAAGTGTATGAATTTTGAATTATACTAACGCGTTAATTAGTTGTGAATAAGAACTGTATGGTACATCTAAGGAAATAAAATACATTAAATTAAGAAACAAAACGCCGAGAGTTGCACCAACATCGCTCACCAACAAGCTCGAAGCCTCGTTTGAGGAAATTTGGGCATAAAAACTAGCAAAGGGGTACTGAGCGAGTGTTTTGCGACCCTTGGAAATTGACCCTTGGGCCGCTGATCTTGCCCCAACTGGAAACGAAAATATCGCTACAATGTTTTCAGTCCACTTTTGTCTCACAAATTTACAAATTACGTTTTAGCGAAGATACATAAATATAAATAACAACAACAAAATAGCTACCATCACCCTTGCCATTATTATCATTACCAACAGCATTGTTAGATAAGCCGCATTCTTTTGCTACTGAGTTCCAAAATAACACTCTACTCGGCAACAATTTCCCTGTATGTAGTTGGCAGCACTGATGTCTGTGTCTGTCATAAGATATGTCATTTAAAAACAATACAACTTCATATCTTCGTGAAGGTTAAAAAACACAAGCAATAAATAAATATGAATAATCCTGCGCAATTATTGGTAAATACAATAATATTTATTGGTTATACCAAATTAGCAGTTAAATGAATAAATATAATAGATTTGTGAATAATTTCATAGGTCGTGTCGGACATTTTAAGTGAGTGTTCCGATATGCGTCAGGCTAAAGAGCTCGCAGAAATACGCGAAATTATAGAAGCCTTATTTGAATGTTCCTCTAGCTCTGATTCGGAAAGCGAGAGTGATCCCGAACAACATTATAAGTGCGCTGATTTTGAGGCTACTCTCGATGCGATTAGCGAGGCTGATTTCAAAATGCATATGCGTCTAGAACGTGAAACGGTGGATTTTTTAATATGTATGTATTAAATATCAAACAAATACAAATATATTTTACATTCTTTATTTTGTTTTCAGTAAAATACTCTCAGTCTTCCTACGCACCTGACACATCTGGTGGTGGTAGATTACCAATTACACCCAAGAAGGCGATGTACATGTATGTTTGGTACATCAGCAACACGGTGACATTCCGTCAATTATCAAATTTGTTTGGAGTAGCTTCATCAGCAGCGCACAGTGGCAGATATTTTGAAATAGCGGCCAAAAGTTTTTTTTTTCACAGTCGCCAATTTTACAATTAGTATGCTTATATGAAAGATAATACATCAGAACCTAGGGTGCCAGGAAGGGCAAACGGATGGCAATGTAGACGACAGTAATGGCGGTGATGATGGTATTGGTGATGGTGATACAGATTGCGAAAAAAATTGCGATGGTGTTGGTGATATTTGTGGTATAGGCGTTTCTAATATGTTTCTGGAACACTTTGCTCTGCAAAAATTACCAAATATAATTAGTTCGTAAAAGAACTGACTCATTTACTTACGGTCTAGGGGTAAGATGTGGTTCTAGAAACTTCATAGTTTCAAAAAATGGCCATAATTGCTCTTGGGAGGCTCCACTACCAGATGGGCATTCCATTTTTCTCTTCTCCCTATAACCGGTCTCTTAAGGTTGTCCACCGTCTATTGGCACATTCAGCTGAAATTTACAATTTTAAGGTCTATAACTTGTAAACTAAGAGAGTCGCGCTTACTGCTAAAACCCAATAAAAAACCGGTGCAAACTACAATACTATTAGACCAAAGTAACTCACCTGAAGTTCCTACCGCTTCTCCAATTTCTTGCCAAGCCTTCCCTTTTAGCTCGGGCACTCTGTACCCGGTGCTAAACTTGTCGTACAGAATTTTCCTGGACTGAACTAGGCAAATTAGTTTTTCGTCATCCATTTTAACTAGACGCCTTTTTTAACTAGACGCCAAGTAGCACAACCTCACTTCAACAAAATCACAAAGCAACTGAAGTCAAATCTTAACAAATCCCCGGAAATATAAAAAGCCGTACAACCAAGTGGCCATTCACCGTACTTTTAATAATAAGTAATGTCGATATAAGTAACCGTGGGTATGATTTTTTGGCTTCCAAACGTGGAACTCGTTTGCGAAACGCGAAAATATCAAAATGAATTTAATATTCTTCTTCTTTACTGCGTGCACATTCGTATAATCAAATACACAGGATCCCATAAGGTAGATAGGCTTTTTGACAGCTTCCACCTAACAAAACCTACCAACACGTCAGACTAATCAGACCTTGAGGCCTAGAATCTCGCGTACTTTTATGAAATAAAATTGCAAAACTCCAATTTTCCGTCTCCGCTAAAGTTTTGATGCTGAAATTTTAGGGGAGATGTGAGAGTGGTTGACATAATTTATCCACAAAAAAGAAAAAAAAGTCGCCCTCTATATCTAGAATTCGTTGAGAAGACTTTTCGTGGATATTAGGTTCGCACTAAACTTTTATTATGGGCGCAAAGTATACAATAAAACCGAGCGCTCCATGAGCACTTTTGTACCTAGGATACTAACCAACTACTGACCATTACCAATCTACCGGGGGAGTATATACTAATAAATATTGATAGGAAATAAAATATTAAATTCAATATCAGGGCTGAGGGAGAAAGCAAAAGGCTAAATCATGATGATCCGAACACCACGATCCGGGCGCTAGAGAGATACATATAGTTGGATTTAGGTAAGTCTGCGGGCAGGATACCGGTTGTATATTCGGCGCTCGGACATCGCGGATGTCTCGCGACTAATGCCCACGCGTTTCAAATGCGATAACGATCAAAATACGCTATCAAAGTAGGTGCGCAAATGTTGAAACACCTGTATATTTCCTATCAGAGTTACAGAACTAATTTGTCAAAGGAATCCTCCATCATAGACGTGATGAATCGGACATCAGGAAACGTCTCGTAATTTACGATAGAGACCATAGTAGCATTCGGCACACATATTTTAAGGCATATATACGAGTATGATATCAATGACATCAATGAAGGTATCAGAGAAACTAGTTCCCACATACTATACATAGTGCACCTGCGCAACTAGCAACAAAACGATGAAATAGTATAATATAAATAAATACATAAATAAATTAATTGATAAGTTAATAAATGTCTAATGTAAAACACTTAAATGTCTACATACCCATACCCGAAGCGAACATCAGCAGTGCTGATAACCACAAGGGCCACAAAGAATATGTCAAAAAAATGCACTCAGTGCCGCGCGCGCACTGTTTTCGACTGCTACCCGAGGTCCACATCTCGACACGGGGCAGTGATCAATTTTAAAGATAATACATAAGTCATATATGATGTGATATAGTTGATGTTTTGCCGGTCTTGTGGCCAGGACAATTTTTAACGCGTGAAGGCAGTTGGTAAGAAGAGTTTAGTCGCTGCTGAAATATATTCTTCACGGTTAGCGAAAAATAAATTCTAAACAATTTGGATGATAGTGGGCAAAACATCGACTATATCACATTCTATATGACTAATGTATTATTTTTAAAATTGATCACTGTCCCGTGTCGAGATGTGAACATCGGGGTCGTAGTCGAGAACAGTGCGCGCGCGGCACTGAGTGCATTTTTAGTGAGTAGAATAAAATTTTTTAATCATTCGTGTAGTCTTATAAAGTCAGTGGCCAAAGAACGCGTTAATATGTTCATATTTCATAATATATTTCATATATATCATAAAATGTTTCATATTTGAAGACTCTCGTGGACGGTTTAAGTAAGTTCCGCATATACACCCGCTTAGATATTTCGGTTTATACGCCCGCTGAAAAGTTCTGGCCTACACGCCCGTTGACTTAAATATCGGCTTGGAGGTCGGCTGAACAAATTCTGGCTCATACGCCTAAGTGAATGAATTCCAAATTATACGCCCGTTAAAATAAACTCCAGCTTATACGCTAATCAAGTTAATCAAGCTTATGTCACCAGAAATCCCGTCTGAACCCGCATGACTTTTAGAATTTTAAATTAATTATGTTAAATTGTTGACTAGCAATGCGATTTGTAATTTGAAGTGTATGAATTTTGAATTATACTAACGCGTTAATTAGTTGTGAATAAGAACTGTATGGTACATCTAAGGAAATAAAATACATTAAATTAAGAAACAAAACGCCGAGAGTTGCACCAACATCGCTCACCAACAAGCTCGAAGCCTCGTTTGAGGAAATTTGGGCATAAAAACTAGCAAAGGGGTACTGAGCGAGTGTTTTGCGACCCTTGGAAATTGACCCTTGGGCCGCTGATCTTGCCCCAACTGGAAACGAAAATATCGCTACAATGTTTTCAGTCCACTTTTGTCTCACAAATTTACAAATTACGTTTTAGCGAAGATACATAAATATAAATAACAACAACAAAATAGCTACCATCACCCTTGCCATTATTATCATTACCAACAGCATTGTTAGATAAGCCGCATTCTTTTGCTACTGAGTTCCAAAATAACACTCTACTCGGCAACAATTTCCCTGTATGTAGTTGGCAGCACTGATGTCTGTGTCTGTCATAAGATATGTCATTTAAAAACAATACAACTTCATATCTTCGTGAAGGTTAAAAAACACAAGCAATAAATAAATATGAATAATCCTGCGCAATTATTGGTAAATACAATAATATTTATTGGTTATACCAAATTAGCAGTTAAATGAATAAATATAATAGATTTGTGAATAATTTCATAGGTCGTGTCGGACATTTTAAGTGAGTGTTCCGATATGCGTCAGGCTAAAGAGCTCGCAGAAATACGCGAAATTATAGAAGCCTTATTTGAATGTTCCTCTAGCTCTGATTCGGAAAGCGAGAGTGATCCCGAACAACATTATAAGTGCGCTGATTTTGAGGCTACTCTCGATGCGATTAGCGAGGCTGATTTCAAAATGCATATGCGTCTAGAACGTGAAACGGTGGATTTTTTAATATGTATGTATTAAATATCAAACAAATACAAATATATTTTACATTCTTTATTTTGTTTTCAGTAAAATACTCTCAGTCTTCCTACGCACCTGACACATCTGGTGGTGGTAGATTACCAATTACACCCAAGAAGGCGATGTACATGTATGTTTGGTACATCAGCAACACGGTGACATTCCGTCAATTATCAAATTTGTTTGGAGTAGCTTCATCAGCAGCGCACAGTGGCAGATATTTTGAAATAGCGGCCAAAAGTTTTTTTTTTCACAGTCGCCAATTTTACAATTAGTATGCTTATATGAAAGATAATACATCAGAACCTAGGGTGCCAGGAAGGGCAAACGGATGGCAATGTAGACGACAGTAATGGCGGTGATGATGGTATTGGTGATGGTGATACAGATTGCGAAAAAAATTGCGATGGTGTTGGTGATATTTGTGGTATAGGCGTTTCTAATATGTTTCTGGAACACTTTGCTCTGCAAAAATTACCAAATATAATTAGTTCGTAAAAGAACTGACTCATTTACTTACGGTCTAGGGGTAAGATGTGGTTCTAGAAACTTCATAGTTTCAAAAAATGGCCATAATTGCTCTTGGGAGGCTCCACTACCAGATGGGCATTCCATTTTTCTCTTCTCCCTATAACCGGTCTCTTAAGGTTGTCCACCGTCTATTGGCACATTCAGCTGAAATTTACAATTTTAAGGTCTATAACTTGTAAACTAAGAGAGTCGCGCTTACTGCTAAAACCCAATAAAAAACCGGTGCAAACTACAATACTATTAGACCAAAGTAACTCACCTGAAGTTCCTACCGCTTCTCCAATTTCTTGCCAAGCCTTCCCTTTTAGCTCGGGCACTCTGTACCCGGTGCTAAACTTGTCGTACAGAATTTTCCTGGACTGAACTAGGCAAATTAGTTTTTCGGCATCCATTTTAACTAGACGCCTTTTTTAACTAGACGCCAAGTAGCACAACCTCACTTCAACAAAATCACAAAGCAACTGAAGTCAAATCTTAACAAATCCCCGGAAATATAAAAAGCCGTACAACCAAGTGGCCATTCACCGTACTTTTAATAATAAGTAATGTCGATATAAGTAACCGTGGGTATGATTTTTTGGCTTCCAAACGTGGAACTCGTTTGCGAAACGCGAAAATATCAAAATGAATTTAATATTCTTCTTCTTTACTGCGTGCACATTCGTATAATCAAATACACAGGATCCCATAAGGTAGATAGGCTTTTTGACAGCTTCCACCTAACAAAACCTACCAACACGTCAGACTAATCAGACCTTGAGGCCTAGAATCTCGCGTACTTTTATGAAATAAAATTGCAAAACTCCAATTTTCCGTCTCCGCTAAAGTTTTGATGCTGAAATTTTAGGGGAGATGTGAGAGTGGTTGACATAATTTATCCACAAAAAAGAAAAAAAAGTCGCCCTCTATATCTAGAATTCGTTGAGAAGACTTTTCGTGGATATTAGGTTCGCACTAAACTTTTATTATGGGCGCAAAGTATACAATAAAACCGAGCGCTCCATGAGCACTTTTGTACCTAGGATACTAACCAACTACTGACCATTACCAATCTACCGGGGGAGTATATACTAATAAATATTGATAGGAAATAAAATATTAAATTCAATATCAGGGCTGAGGGAGAAAGCAAAAGGCTAAATCATGATGATCCGAACACCACGATCCGGGCGCTAGAGAGATACATATAGTTGGATTTAGGTAAGTCTGCGGGCAGGATACCGGTTGTATATTCGGCGCTCGGACATCGCGGATGTCTCGCGACTAATGCCCACGCGTTTCAAATGCGATAACGATCAAAATACGCTATCAAAGTAGGTGCGCAAATGTTGAAACACCTGTATATTTCCTATCAGAGTTACAGAACTAATTTGTCAAAGGAATCCTCCATCATAGACGTGATGAATCGGACATCAGGAAACGTCTCGTAATTTACGATAGAGACCATAGTAGCATTCGGCACACATATTTTAAGGCATATATACGAGTATGATATCAATGACATCAATGAAGGTATCAGAGAAACTAGTTCCCACATACTATACATAGTGCACCTGCGCAACTAGCAACAAAACGATGAAATAGTATAATATAAATAAATACATAAATAAATTAATTGATAAGTTAATAAATGTCTAATGTAAAACACTTAAATGTCTACATACCCATACCCGAAGCGAACATCAGCAGTGCTGATAACCACAAGGGCCACAAAGAATATGTCAAAAAAATGCACTCAGTGCCGCGCGCGCACTGTTTTCGACTGCTACCCGAGGTCCACATCTCGACACGGGGCAGTGATCAATTTTAAAGATAATACATAAGTCATATATGATGTGATATAGTTGATGTTTTGCCGGTCTTGTGGCCAGGACAATTTTTAACGCGTGAAGGCAGTTGGTAAGAAGAGTTTAGTCGCTGCTGAAATATATTCTTCACGGTTAGCGAAAAATAAATTCTAAACAATTTGGATGATAGTGGGCAAAACATCGACTATATCACATTCTATATGACTAATGTATTATTTTTAAAATTGATCACTGTCCCGTGTCGAGATGTGAACATCGGGGTCGTAGTCGAGAACAGTGCGCGCGCGGCACTGAGTGCATTTTTAGTGAGTAGAATAAAATTTTTTAATCATTCGTGTAGTCTTATAAAGTCAGTGGCCAAAGAACGCGTTAATATGTTCATATTTCATAATATATTTCATATATATCATAAAATGTTTCATATTTGAAGACTCTCGTGGACGGTTTAAGTAAGTTCCGCATATACACCCGCTTAGATATTTCGGTTTATACGCCCGCTGAAAAGTTCTGGCCTACACGCCCGTTGACTTAAATATCGGCTTGGAGGTCGGCTGAACAAATTCTGGCTCATACGCCTAAGTGAATGAATTCCAAATTATACGCCCGTTAAAATAAACTCCAGCTTATACGCTAATCAAGTTAATCAAGCTTATGTCACCAGAAATCCCGTCTGAACCCGCATGACTTTTAGAATTTTAAATTAATTATGTTAAATTGTTGACTAGCAATGCGATTTGTAATTTGAAGTGTATGAATTTTGAATTATACTAACGCGTTAATTAGTTGTGAATAAGAACTGTATGGTACATCTAAGGAAATAAAATACATTAAATTAAGAAACAAAACGCCGAGAGTTGCACCAACATCGCTCACCAACAAGCTCGAAGCCTCGTTTGAGGAAATTTGGGCATAAAAACTAGCAAAGGGGTACTGAGCGAGTGTTTTGCGACCCTTGGAAATTGACCCTTGGGCCGCTGATCTTGCCCCAACTGGAAACGAAAATATCGCTACAATGTTTTCAGTCCACTTTTGTCTCACAAATTTACAAATTACGTTTTAGCGAAGATACATAAATATAAATAACAACAACAAAATAGCTACCATCACCCTTGCCATTATTATCATTACCAACAGCATTGTTAGATAAGCCGCATTCTTTTGCTACTGAGTTCCAAAATAACACTCTACTCGGCAACAATTTCCCTGTATGTAGTTGGCAGCACTGATGTCTGTGTCTGTCATAAGATATGTCATTTAAAAACAATACAACTTCATATCTTCGTGAAGGTTAAAAAACACAAGCAATAAATAAATATGAATAATCCTGCGCAATTATTGGTAAATACAATAATATTTATTGGTTATACCAAATTAGCAGTTAAATGAATAAATATAATAGATTTGTGAATAATTTCATAGGTCGTGTCGGACATTTTAAGTGAGTGTTCCGATATGCGTCAGGCTAAAGAGCTCGCAGAAATACGCGAAATTATAGAAGCCTTATTTGAATGTTCCTCTAGCTCTGATTCGGAAAGCGAGAGTGATCCCGAACAACATTATAAGTGCGCTGATTTTGAGGCTACTCTCGATGCGATTAGCGAGGCTGATTTCAAAATGCATATGCGTCTAGAACGTGAAACGGTGGATTTTTTAATATGTATGTATTAAATATCAAACAAATACAAATATATTTTACATTCTTTATTTTGTTTTCAGTAAAATACTCTCAGTCTTCCTACGCACCTGACACATCTGGTGGTGGTAGATTACCAATTACACCCAAGAAGGCGATGTACATGTATGTTTGGTACATCAGCAACACGGTGACATTCCGTCAATTATCAAATTTGTTTGGAGTAGCTTCATCAGCAGCGCACAGTGGCAGATATTTTGAAATAGCGGCCAAAAGTTTTTTTTTTCACAGTCGCCAATTTTACAATTAGTATGCTTATATGAAAGATAATACATCAGAACCTAGGGTGCCAGGAAGGGCAAACGGATGGCAATGTAGACGACAGTAATGGCGGTGATGATGGTATTGGTGATGGTGATACAGATTGCGAAAAAAATTGCGATGGTGTTGGTGATATTTGTGGTATAGGCGTTTCTAATATGTTTCTGGAACACTTTGCTCTGCAAAAATTACCAAATATAATTAGTTCGTAAAAGAACTGACTCATTTACTTACGGTCTAGGGGTAAGATGTGGTTCTAGAAACTTCATAGTTTCAAAAAATGGCCATAATTGCTCTTGGGAGGCTCCACTACCAGATGGGCATTCCATTTTTCTCTTCTCCCTATAACCGGTCTCTTAAGGTTGTCCACCGTCTATTGGCACATTCAGCTGAAATTTACAATTTTAAGGTCTATAACTTGTAAACTAAGAGAGTCGCGCTTACTGCTAAAACCCAATAAAAAACCGGTGCAAACTACAATACTATTAGACCAAAGTAACTCACCTGAAGTTCCTACCGCTTCTCCAATTTCTTGCCAAGCCTTCCCTTTTAGCTCGGGCACTCTGTACCCGGTGCTAAACTTGTCGTACAGAATTTTCCTGGACTGAACTAGGCAAATTAGTTTTTCGTCATCCATTTTAACTAGACGCCTTTTTTAACTAGACGCCAAGTAGCACAACCTCACTTCAACAAAATCACAAAGCAACTGAAGTCAAATCTTAACAAATCCCCGGAAATATAAAAAGCCGTACAACCAAGTGGCCATTCACCGTACTTTTAATAATAAGTAATGTCGATATAAGTAACCGTGGGTATGATTTTTTGGCTTCCAAACGTGGAACTCGTTTGCGAAACGCGAAAATATCAAAATGAATTTAATATTCTTCTTCTTTACTGCGTGCACATTCGTATAATCAAATACACAGGATCCCATAAGGTAGATAGGCTTTTTGACAGCTTCCACCTAACAAAACCTACCAACACGTCAGACTAATCAGACCTTGAGGCCTAGAATCTCGCGTACTTTTATGAAATAAAATTGCAAAACTCCAATTTTCCGTCTCCGCTAAAGTTTTGATGCTGAAATTTTAGGGGAGATGTGAGAGTGGTTGACATAATTTATCCACAAAAAAGAAAAAAAAGTCGCCCTCTATATCTAGAATTCGTTGAGAAGACTTTTCGTGGATATTAGGTTCGCACTAAACTTTTATTATGGGCGCAAAGTATACAATAAAACCGAGCGCTCCATGAGCACTTTTGTACCTAGGATACTAACCAACTACTGACCATTACCAATCTACCGGGGGAGTATATACTAATAAATATTGATAGGAAATAAAATATTAAATTCAATATCAGGGCTGAGGGAGAAAGCAAAAGGCTAAATCATGATGATCCGAACACCACGATCCGGGCGCTAGAGAGATACATATAGTTGGATTTAGGTAAGTCTGCGGGCAGGATACCGGTTGTATATTCGGCGCTCGGACATCGCGGATGTCTCGCGACTAATGCCCACGCGTTTCAAATGCGATAACGATCAAAATACGCTATCAAAGTAGGTGCGCAAATGTTGAAACACCTGTATATTTCCTATCAGAGTTACAGAACTAATTTGTCAAAGGAATCCTCCATCATAGACGTGATGAATCGGACATCAGGAAACGTCTCGTAATTTACGATAGAGACCATAGTAGCATTCGGCACACATATTTTAAGGCATATATACGAGTATGATATCAATGACATCAATGAAGGTATCAGAGAAACTAGTTCCCACATACTATACATAGTGCACCTGCGCAACTAGCAACAAAACGATGAAATAGTATAATATAAATAAATACATAAATAAATTAATTGATAAGTTAATAAATGTCTAATGTAAAACACTTAAATGTCTACATACCCATACCCGAAGCGAACATCAGCAGTGCTGATAACCACAAGGGCCACAAAGAATATGTCAAAAAAATGCACTCAGTGCCGCGCGCGCACTGTTTTCGACTGCTACCCGAGGTCCACATCTCGACACGGGGCAGTGATCAATTTTAAAGATAATACATAAGTCATATATGATGTGATATAGTTGATGTTTTGCCGGTCTTGTGGCCAGGACAATTTTTAACGCGTGAAGGCAGTTGGTAAGAAGAGTTTAGTCGCTGCTGAAATATATTCTTCACGGTTAGCGAAAAATAAATTCTAAACAATTTGGATGATAGTGGGCAAAACATCGACTATATCACATTCTATATGACTAATGTATTATTTTTAAAATTGATCACTGTCCCGTGTCGAGATGTGAACATCGGGGTCGTAGTCGAGAACAGTGCGCGCGCGGCACTGAGTGCATTTTTAGTGAGTAGAATAAAATTTTTTAATCATTCGTGTAGTCTTATAAAGTCAGTGGCCAAAGAACGCGTTAATATGTTCATATTTCATAATATATTTCATATATATCATAAAATGTTTCATATTTGAAGACTCTCGTGGACGGTTTAAGTAAGTTCCGCATATACACCCGCTTAGATATTTCGGTTTATACGCCCGCTGAAAAGTTCTGGCCTACACGCCCGTTGACTTAAATATCGGCTTGGAGGTCGGCTGAACAAATTCTGGCTCATACGCCTAAGTGAATGAATTCCAAATTATACGCCCGTTAAAATAAACTCCAGCTTATACGCTAATCAAGTTAATCAAGCTTATGTCACCAGAAATCCCGTCTGAACCCGCATGACTTTTAGAATTTTAAATTAATTATGTTAAATTGTTGACTAGCAATGCGATTTGTAATTTGAAGTGTATGAATTTTGAATTATACTAACGCGTTAATTAGTTGTGAATAAGAACTGTATGGTACATCTAAGGAAATAAAATACATTAAATTAAGAAACAAAACGCCGAGAGTTGCACCAACATCGCTCACCAACAAGCTCGAAGCCTCGTTTGAGGAAATTTGGGCATAAAAACTAGCAAAGGGGTACTGAGCGAGTGTTTTGCGACCCTTGGAAATTGACCCTTGGGCCGCTGATCTTGCCCCAACTGGAAACGAAAATATCGCTACAATGTTTTCAGTCCACTTTTGTCTCACAAATTTACAAATTACGTTTTAGCGAAGATACATAAATATAAATAACAACAACAAAATAGCTACCATCACCCTTGCCATTATTATCATTACCAACAGCATTGTTAGATAAGCCGCATTCTTTTGCTACTGAGTTCCAAAATAACACTCTACTCGGCAACAATTTCCCTGTATGTAGTTGGCAGCACTGATGTCTGTGTCTGTCATAAGATATGTCATTTAAAAACAATACAACTTCATATCTTCGTGAAGGTTAAAAAACACAAGCAATAAATAAATATGAATAATCCTGCGCAATTATTGGTAAATACAATAATATTTATTGGTTATACCAAATTAGCAGTTAAATGAATAAATATAATAGATTTGTGAATAATTTCATAGGTCGTGTCGGACATTTTAAGTGAGTGTTCCGATATGCGTCAGGCTAAAGAGCTCGCAGAAATACGCGAAATTATAGAAGCCTTATTTGAATGTTCCTCTAGCTCTGATTCGGAAAGCGAGAGTGATCCCGAACAACATTATAAGTGCGCTGATTTTGAGGCTACTCTCGATGCGATTAGCGAGGCTGATTTCAAAATGCATATGCGTCTAGAACGTGAAACGGTGGATTTTTTAATATGTATGTATTAAATATCAAACAAATACAAATATATTTTACATTCTTTATTTTGTTTTCAGTAAAATACTCTCAGTCTTCCTACGCACCTGACACATCTGGTGGTGGTAGATTACCAATTACACCCAAGAAGGCGATGTACATGTATGTTTGGTACATCAGCAACACGGTGACATTCCGTCAATTATCAAATTTGTTTGGAGTAGCTTCATCAGCAGCGCGCTGTGGCAGATATTTTGAAATAGCGGTCAAAAGTCTATATCTTCTGAACGCGTTAAATTATTTAATTTATTTTTTTTTTCTTTGCTACCCTAATCTTTAGCTTTAATTTCATGCTACAACCATTAAAATTGACATGGGGGAACCAAAGATATGACAGATTTTATCAACCTACCTCGTACTTTTACTACAATCTAAATCTTTCTAAGCATATCCGTCATGAATAAAGAACACTGCAAACATACTGCGTTTTTTTATAAATGTTGTGTTTTTTGAATACTTATATTAATTATTTATTATAATAATAAAGGCAAAATACAAAGATATATAATTTAAGATTATAATTCAATAAATAAAGACAAAATATTTACATGTGTATGCAAACTAAGCAATTTTTACAAAATGTTCAGCAAAATATTTTTGTTGGTCGTCTAATAGTAAATTTTTAGCATCATTATCCAATTCAATTGATGAAGACTTCCATTTTTGACGAATATTCGAAATATATGGATCTGATGTGCAGAGCAAAACTGTAAGAAGATCCTCATTCGTACAATATCTTGACATTTTTCTTGTGTTGTGCTCACGAAAAAATCTATAATCCTTATTTCTTTTCTCTTGTGCTTCTTCGGAAAGATCACCTAGTGGAAGCAGACTATGTTCAATTACTTGTTCTCCATGATACAGAACTTTATGTATTGTTGATGGCATATTCCTCCAAGGGTATTTTTCGTTATATATCTCTGCGGTTTTCTTAGCATATATTCCGAATTTCTTCGCATCAATCATTTTGCTGCATGCTATAACTTCTATAATTACTTTAAACCGCCTTATTATTTCAATATCCACTCCTGTTATGAAAGCTGCAGTCTCAGGATCAGAGAAAAACCTTCGAGCAGTGTTTCCATCATTTGTGTTACCCTCTCCTTGTTTTGGTTGGTCAATTATCAGACCTAGTTGACGATATTGCTCCTGTATTTCTCTTTTCCTTATGTTTCTTTTTTCCAGATTCAATTCATTTCTTCTAACTGTTCCTGTAGCTCCGAATTCCAAATCATAAGCCAATTTGAGAATATGTTCCATGAAACGAATTCTAGTGTGAAGAGGGGACAATCCAAATTCGTACGCATCTTTACAGTCATTATCACTTGGTGGTACTTGGTTCAATTTACTCGAGGTTTGGTGACATATAATGCAGCTAGATGATGCCTTAGTATCCGTTAAGGCTTGTCCTACTTTTCCATCAATCATAGTGAGAAGAAGTTTGAAATCTATTTGAATACGATGTCCATAAATCTCAAAAAATACTGGCTGCAGTTCCTGAATTTGGCTTTTTATTTTATCAACTTCTTCGACTATGACATCTTTTGTCTCCTTTTTGAATGCAAATTTAATTGGTCTGCAATATTTTGTTGAAGAAGGTGTTTCATTTCTCCATATATCTTTGCTGGTTGACGGCTCAGGTTCTATTTTATTTTTCCTTAATCGCAAAGGAACAAAAGAAATCATAAACAAGTTGCCGTCATTTGAATTCTCTGCGTTAAATTGTTTATATTGCTTCTGACCAGATGATCCGTCACATCCCCACTTAGAAACAAGAGTAAGATTGCAATCGCCAAGACTTTTTAGACAATTTTCATCTAATGAAAGCAATAATCTCTCGGCAGTGTGCTCTAGAAGATCTTGTAATTTAACCTCTGCTGAGCTTGGAGTAATTTCGATCGCACTTTTCGAAGGTAGGCAGTCTTTTTTTATAGCAATTATTTCGTCGTGTGATGGAAAGATGTTGCATTTTTTTCCATTGGCTCGCTTGCGTAATTCTATATACTGATTTTTAGTCAATTTTAAATCTAGGAATAATGCAAATGCTTCATCTGGGGTAAACTTTTTTTCTTCAGTTGGAGTTTTAACGTTGGTCAGTAATCTTTTTATGCGTTTAGGGGTAGCTTCCATTACTTTCTCAATTAGTTCTACCTTGTCCTTTTTATTTTTTGATGGACCTAGTTGATGAAGAAATGATTCCTTTATTATTTCGGTGGATATTTCTTCATTGATGTTGCCAAGTTTGCGCCTTCGAGATCGTTCACTGCACTCATCAATCGATTTCCTTGGTCGACCAGTCTTCTCGCTGCCTTTATCAGTAGTTTCATTTTCAAAGACGAGTTCAGTTTCCATCCAATTTTTATAGCGTTGGTACATCACCTCTTTTTTTCGATGCACATCCTTATATCGCGTTTTCAAATGCGACAAAAAAGTTTTTATTTTATTTGTATATGTTTCAATACGTTCTTCATTACAAGAATCGCAAAAAGTTTTACTGAGAATATACGAAATAACATCTTGGTCCTCTTTTCGTACAAAGTAAATATCGGCCAAAGTCTTATATGTGAACTTCACCATGTTTTTATCAACACTACAGAAATTATATTTTGGCAGCGCTTTAAATACTCTAATCTTCACACATCCTTAACAATATTTGTAGGTAATTATTTGGTCATAAAATTGGTTTTTTTCTTCATAAACACTGCTACCTGATTCATCAAAACGTTTAAACTTTACTTATACCCATACCCTACCATTACCTAATGTTTTAGGTACCTGATAATTAAGTATAGGTACCTAATAACTAAAAATACAACACTTATTTTTCCAACGAAACAATCATTTAAAGAAACAAAATACTCATAATCATTTAACAGCCAAAAAAAAAAACATGAAATAAGAATCCTTTAATTTTGCATTAGATGACTTTGTGTCATAAAAAATACTCCAGGTACCACATCCGCAAGCTTCCGCAAATAAAACTATATACAGAATCTAGAGAAAAGACTCAGCTATGCGATCGTGTAAAATTTGTTCTGGACGACGCTGGCCCTTTTGATTCCCGATCCAATTTACATGAAAATTTATTGAAATTTGGTACATTTTTTAAATACCTGTTACATATTATTAGTAACGCTTATTTAACTTAGTTTAATATTATTTAAATATAAAATAGATTAGAAAAATAAATAAAAAAGACCGGAACTTAATATCAGCAAAACTCGCCGAGTTATAATTATTTAAACTATAAAAAAATTACAGAAAATCAAAAATTTTAGGCCAAAACAGAAAAGGACTAGCTTTGATTGTCCTGTTTTTAGTGAAAGGATCAAATTAGAGCTGTTATTTTTTGGCACCCTAGGTTCTGATGTATTATCTTTCATATAAGCATACTAATTGTAAAATTGGCGACTGTGAAAAAAAAAACTTTTGGCCGCTATTTCAAAATATCTGCCACTGTGGGCCAGGTGGGCAACGGTAAAACGAGTTACCGAGTTTTTTATTTCCCTAAGCGACCAGTACATGAAGTGGCCACAAGGTGCCTATATGTATGAAAATATCAAAAAATTTCGGCAAAAAAGGCTTATACCCGGCATTCTTGGAGCTATAGATTGTACACATATCTCAATTAAAGCTCCGAAAGAGCATAAAGAAATGTATTTTAATCGAAAAAAAACGTACAGTATTATTCTCCAAGGTGTGGTGGACGCCAATAAGAAGTTTATAGACATAACTTGCGGCGAACCTGGGTCACTTCATGACTACCGAGTTTTGAGACGATCAAAACTCTTGGAACATGCAGAAAGTCATTATGAAGAATTGTTTCCAAATTCATATTTCATCATCGGCGATTCAGCATATCCGTCAACAATGTGGCTAGTGTCACCTTTCAAAGACTACGGTAATTTAACAGAACAGCAACGGATGTTCAACGAAATACACTCCTCAACAAGAATGGTAGTTGAAAATGCATTTGGACTTCTGAAAGGTCGTTTTCGAAGGCTACTTAAATTCACAGAGCAAACAAATTTGAAAATGATAACTAAGATTGTAATCAGTGCATGCATTTTACATAACATTTGCATTTGTTGTGACGATTTGTTCTATGTCAACGAAAGAAATGAGACGAGTGTGGTTATACCTGAAGATTATGCCGAACAGTTCCATCTGGAACCAACCCTTGATAGAAAGCAACAGACTTTCAGTTATTTAATACGACAAAATATTATTTAAATTTTAAAACAGTCATTTAATTCACATGAATAAAGAAGGGATAAAAGAATTAAACATATTAATTTTGACTTGCTAATATTTTTTCCAAAAGTTTTTGCTTTCTTCGCTCCATTTCAGCTTCATTTTGCCACTTCTCTCTTAACATTTCTTTCAGTTCTTTATAATGTTCCTCCTTTCTTTCTCTTTTCGCCTCCATATCCTTTTTTATTAACTCCAATTTATTTCCATAAAATAACTCGGGCCGACCGTTTCTTGCGCCGCACTGTCGGTTTCGATGAAGATGACTTTGCTGCTGATGGCGGTGTTGATGATGTCACTGTTGATGATGGCGGCAATGTATCTGGAGATGTTGTATCCTTTCTGAATTCTGAAATTGTAATATTTTGTATCGCATCGCTCCTATATTTTAACATACCGTGATCGCCATTGACACCATGTCTTCCAAGACATTTGAATAAGCTGCCCTCTTCTTCTTGGGATGATTAAATTCCGCCTTCCGCGCAAGATAGCATCGTAAGAAACCTTGGGTTTCTTCGCGAGACCACTGCTTTCTTTTTTTATCTGAATTTCTGAAATAGAAAACATGTCTGATTTAAAACTTCTACCATGAACTATGCTATAATAATTTAATTTACTCTTGTGCCATCTTATTTAGGTTATTGCTTTCGTTTTGTATTTTTTTATAATTTTAAAATTCTTTAAATAAATTTAAATTTATTTTCTGACGTTTATAGTTGAAGATTACCAGTCACAATAGCACATTTTTTTCACATGAGAGAATTTCCTACTGGGCAATTTCACAATGGTGCGATTTTCTTACTTTTCAACACTACGTTTCATGTATCTTACATTTTACCGAGTTGAAATCAACTTGGAAACGTTACCGAGTTTGTGTTGTTGTACTACATATAATTCGCTTACCTACCTACTGTTCTTTTGGAACTCGGTAGCAAAAGAATGCGGCTATATATGTTCCGGAGATATGTTACAGATTTCGGAAATTAATTATGCCGAGACGAATGGAATGGTCGCAAAAAAAAAATGAAAAGAGAATGGGAAGAGGGAGAGGAAGAGAGAGAAAGATGTATAGGGAGATTGTGAAATGATCAGTGAAGAGGGAGAGACACACAAATCACTTATATTAAAAATTACTCATACGACGTGATGTATTCAGTATTAGTTTGAATTTACCGTCATTATTTTTGTTATATCAATTATAACCTGTCTCTTTATCTTAGTTTTTAATTTCTTTAGAGTATGACAATAACTATTAATATTTTATTGAAAGTTATTGCTAGCTCCATTTTTATATACTCGATATTTTAATACTCGAATTATTATAAATTTATAAACTCTGAGAATTAATTCAAAAATTGAAATTAATTAATAAAAATAATGAAATGAATTAATGTTGCGCGTTTTGATAAGATCTTAGAAAATGGGGAAATACGTTTTAACGGCTGATTTAGCAGTTAACATGAGAGAGAAAATCGTTTATAGTATTAGCACGGCAATACTTGCTCCTGAATGTTCTTATTTTTTCATTATAGAACCACGTTCCTTCCGTGGCAACATTAATATGTTCGTTAACTTCGTACTGTTTGAAGTAGTTTTTCTCCATTTCTCTCTTTATATTATCTGCTTTTATCCTTTTCTCACTGTTTGTTGACTCATTGAATGCTCCTTTTATTTGGCATAATTTTCCAAACGGAAACAAAACCATGTTATTATACCCCACATCCGAAGTTAGAATTTATATTCACCTGTTTGTAACGTATTAAAGTAGGCGTGGAAGGAATAGGGGAGTATATAAATTCCTATTCAGAATAGCCTAATTAGTCGATTTAACCATGTCCAGTCGTCGATCTGTCTGCCTAAAGGTCTGTGGAAATCACGACTACAGAAGGGGGGGGGAGAAATCGACATGAAATTTCATTTCATTTCATTTCATTTCATTTCATTTATTACAAGTGCATAACTGACCATTGTAAGACTAGTCTTATTATATAATGGCAGCCTATATATGAACAAACAAAACAGTATCTCAATTTCGACAAATTTTATGTATAATTTTATTTACCCTAAAGAACAGGACAGGATGAAGAATTCTAGAAAAGATAATAGATAGAATAGAAGGTGATAGAATAGAAGATAATAGATTACAATAATTTTCATGTCATTCAATTTCATAAAAATCTTTTAAAAATCTTTTAAAAATCTGGTGAGTTTCAACTTGAATTCGCCTCTATTGACAATACGCCGAATGGATCAAGGTAGAGTGTTCCACAGTCTGATGGCGCTTACAAAGAACTGCCTTTTTGACACCAGGTTGGAGTACTTAGGGAGAATCAATATCATCGATCTTTGCGAACGGGAAAAATTCAGTATACGGAACAAATAGCCAGGCTGCCCTGAGTAAATCAACTTGTGTAGGAATAGCAAGGCTCTCAACCTTAGTAAATTGCCTTTCAACTTTAGTAAATTGGCTCTCAACCTTAGTAATTTACCTTAGTAAATAAGTAATTGATTGCCGAGCAGTTGAAAATCGAGAAGGAGAAACCAGATATATGTTCACCTGGCTTAATATTGAAAACGTAGCGAGCTATAATATTAAAGACCACGTTAAATCTGCTTAGTGAAACATAATCCAGATCATGGAAAATTTCACAACCATAGGTAAGGGTAGGAAATAATAAGGCCTTAGAGAGAAGGAGTTTAGTGGATATTGGCAGGAAGTGTTGAGTCTGCCATAGCAAACGTAGCACACCGTATACTTTACCGATATTAGCGTTTACATTGGTTGTCCACGAGAGAGTATCATTAAAAACCACCCCTAAGTTTTTGGCAGATTTCACATATTGAATTACTTCAGCACCTATACATATATTCGGTAAATTTTGCGTTTCCAAGTGCCTTTTATATATTGAGAGGACTTTACACTTACGGGAATTAAGGCAAAGGTTATTATTATTAGCCCAGACACTAATTGATTTGAGGTAATCATTGAGCAATTGGACTGCACTTTCAAAATCATTTCTCGGACAACTAAAAGTAAGTTGTACGTCATCAGCATACATATGCAAGAAGCAGTTTCGAACTACATGTGAGATGTCATTCACGTAGAGCAGAAACAGGATAGGGTCCAAAATTGATCCCTGAGGAACACCGGAAGGAACTGAAAGAAAAGAAGACATCTTGCCATTTACTGAGACACTTTGCTGTCTGCCAGTTAAGTAACAAAGGATTAAGTTGCTTAGTTGCGTAGAGAAATTGAACGTGTAAAGTAATTTATGGTATAATATTGAATGTTTTACAGTATCAAAAGCTTTCGAAAAATCCAACAAGGTCAAAAAGGATACGAAAGATTTATCCATTGCTGTCCGTAGTTTTTCTACGATAAGAGTTAAAGCTGTAATACAGCTTCTATTGGAGCGGAAACCAGACTGAAAACAACCAAGCATATTATTGCTGGATGTATATTCAAGTAATTGTTGGCTGACTATTCTCTCAAAGACCTTAGAAAAGTATGGAAGTATCGCAATAGGTCGGAAATCATTGATGCACGGATTATTCTTCTTCGGAATTGGAATAACTTTCGTATATTTCCAAGCTAAGGGGAAAGTAGAAGAGGTTATAATTGAATTAAAAATGTTCGTGAAAAATTTTACCATATATGGTAGCACTAGCTTAACAAATTTAGGACAAATGCCATCAAGACCAGTAGCATTTGACCTAATGGATTGAAATGCCCTTACAACCTCACAATCATTGACACAGGTTAAGGCAAACGTATTTTGATTTACAAGATCAACATTCATTACGGAAGAGCAATCTGAAGACAGAGAGCTTTGATGAGATAAGAAACAGGCATTGAGCTCGTTGCAGTCGATGTCATGTGATATTTCACAGACATTTTTGACAATACCAATATTTCTTATTTTATTCCATAGAGTTTTTGTTGGTTGTGGTTGACTGAATTTCATTCCAAAGTAAGTGGCCTTAGAGGCTCTTAATGCCGAAACAACTTTATTGCGCAAATTACGAAAGAAAGTAAGATATTCAGTAAGTTTAAATTTCTTCCACTTCTTATACATTGCGCCACGCTGACGCATTAGCATTAGAATGCTATTGGTTAGCCAGACGGGTCTGTTATGATTAACAACTCTTGTAGAAACTGGGACATGTTTTTCATATAAATAGTTCAAGTTTTTGGCTAGGAACTCTACTTGGTCGTCAATGAAGGGCATAAAATGAATGCTTTCCCAATTAATAGATGATAAATCTTGCAATAAGGACAAAAGGTTGATGTGTATATAATTTCTATATGTTACCGTTTCAGTAGTATTCGGAGCATTAAAACCTTGTATGTAATATGTCATGAATAATAAATCGTGCATAGAAAAGCCAGGAGCACTCAACTGTTGATATAGATTTACGTTGTGCAAGTTACTGACAAACATAAGATCAATAAGGCTACACGACCGTTCAGAAAAATGAGATGGCGTAGTTGAATTTGTAAGGTAAAGATTTAAAGATAACATGGATTGTAGGAAGTGCTTCGATTCACTATTGTTGAGAACATTGCAATTAAAGTCCCCACAAACTATAATGTCAGTAGATGTACATGACAATTCTTCAGTAATAGCTAGGAATGGTTGTGGGTTAATTCGCTTATTAGGTCTATAGACGGTGCCGAGTAAAATTTTAGTTTTAGGTAGAAGTATTTCTACAAATATATACTCAAAAAGGTAATCGCAATTAAATTTGGCAATGAGTTTGGATTTAAGATGTTCTTTTTAACATAGATTGTTAAGATGTTCTTCTTAAGATGTTGTTCTTAACATAGATTGCTACACCACCTCCCAAACGTTCTGACCGATCCGAGCGAAAAAGCTTGAAACCATTTAAACTGTAAAGGTTATTCGGAAAAGAGGAATTAAACCAAGTTTCGGAAACACAGATGATATCGACGCCCGTGTTCGTAAATATATGCCTAAATTCATCCATCTCAGCGGACAGACTTTGCGCATTAAAATGGACTATGCGAAGCCCAGTATGTAGACTGCTAAGAATTCGTAGCAGAGTACTGAGTGTGATACCACCATGACTATGAATCACACCATCATTATAAATAGGAGAAGACTCCACTGAGGGAAAAGGGGGTCTTAAAATATCGTCAATAAGGACGAAAAAGTCGAGCTCACCAAGGCTGCGAAAAAATTTGGCATGAATATTAATTATCATAGCAGGGTGTTTGGAATTGGAATGGAGTAAATTGGACCGCGCCTAGTTTTATCAGTTTTATCAGTTTCTGTACATACGGTTTCCAGGATGGAATAGCCGAGATGCTGGTGCCAGATATTACCACTATTAAAAAGGGCGGGACATTGCCACCGTTATCACGCGTAGTTTTCTTGACAAAGATTGTGTTTAATATGAAATGAATTAATCCAGAAAAAATAAGTGTCATATTAGTGGGGCGTACAACACCCACTAATTATCAGAATTAGACTAGAATTATATATTACGGGCGTAGGGTACATAAGCTTCGGTTGGACCAAAGTCAGCGTTCTTTATTCTTATTTATTCCGTTAACTTCCAATTGTTGTTTAGTTGACTAATGTTTTCAATTTTACAGCAAATAGTAAGGAATACAGTAAAACAATATACTACGAGTATACGCACTATTTTCCCCCTGTGTCTTCTCGTTGTAAAGGAAAACAAAAAGAAAGAAAAGGGAAAGAAAAATTATTTTCGATGCTCATATAAGTTACGCTCTATAATAGTATAAATTCATATTTAGATTACAAAAATAAGTATTATAATATGATATTCATAATGTATTATAATATGATATTAAATATATTATTAAAACTCTGGCGCGTGACATGCATTTAGACACATTTAGACTTTGCAATCACAAGCAAGTATCGCAATCACTTTATATATAGTAAAATTAAATCTCGTAATAAATGAATTCTGTTTTCGTCACCTTGCCAACAAATAGCTCAATATGGAACATTGTATGCCGCCGGTTGTGCCCCTACTCCAACCTCCTTTAATTCGGAACTCTTTTAATTCAACGTTTTATACTTTTTTGAGATTAATTTTCTGGCAACTGTTTTTGTTTAAAGAATTTGTAATAGATATTCATTTCCAAACACCATAAGAGGCTATCGTAAAGTTCGAAGGACAGAATCCCATCCGTAAACAATCTATTATCGTTATATCTGCTACAGACTCGTAATAGAAATTCATGGTAGGATATAGAATATTTTAAAATGGACCTGAAAGTTATATAGAGTCTATGATATTATTAACAATGTTATTAATATCATGTATGGTTGAATTAAAAAGAGTATGACCAGTACATTTTCTTTCTTAAACGATTGCCAAAGATTAAGATTAAATCCAACTCATGATTTAAATTATACAACATTAAGAGAGATATAGAAGCCATTTTACATACTATATACTACATACTACAGGTAGTATGAGAAAGGGACAAATATTGAACTTGAAAATGCCATACAGTGCGATATATATGTTTCCTCATTGCTTTAAAAGTTGGATTTTGGCGCTTTCTATTTCTTGTAGTCGATTAACTCTATCAATTACTGAAATATAAATTTGTACAAATTGAAATTTGCAAACACTGTACAGCTGTTTCTCAAAACAAAATCAGCTTACGTTAGGAAACCTAAACCAACACCAAATTCAGGAAACACAATACAAGAAACATTTATTTCAACATACAATAATTGAAACAAATATAACAAACAAATGTTGTTAGGGATAATAAGTCTTCGTTGCTCGGCAATATTTTAAACGCTACCCATATTGATTATACAGAGTCGTACAATGTATTCTCTGTTTGGATAAATTTCCTTATAATGTAGGTAATTTGTCTAATTATGTATTGGTACAGCTATTTAAGGGAATAAATACTACACCTGTATAATATGGATATATAAATCATATATTTATATGGTAATTATTTCTATAATTCTTCTATAATACTCACTATAATGCTCACATAAACATGATTATTTAAGAAAGAATATCTGCTGATCATAGTTTTTTCAAATCAACTATAGAAGTGTACTATTCATGAGAGTAATAACTTTAAAGCACTTCAAAGTTTACAGAATATTATTTTGTTAAAATATTAAAATATGTTTGTTTGTCAAGGGAAAAAAGCTTTTCTACACAATTCATTAATAATGAAACATTTCTTTCAATAAATAAATAATAAAAAATATGCCTATTATTGGCGATCCTGCCATGAGCTTATCGAAGTTAATGAAATGATTGGTAGCTTATGCATTTAAATTATCCACATACTCACATTTTTCAACATTTATACGTTTTGGATATTTGTGGAGTATTTGTAATTATATATTTGGAAATGTAATTTATACATTTTTTCAGAATGATTGGATTTATTTTTATCATCAGTTTGCGAATTATTTGTGGATAATGGAAATTAAAATAGCGGACGCTACAATGTTGGAAAAATTGAGCACCACTATGAATTGGGCACTATGATGAAATATCTTCCGGAACAGGGACAAAACCAAAAGTCGCTGAGCAAATACTAATGGTTTAAAAACACAATCTGGTTTGTAAGAGTTTAATTGTAACGCTGTGCTCAATATAATATATTGATAATTATCAACAGTAGTAGTGTTATGACATTTGGCGAGAAATGAATTTGCCAATGATAATTTCTGAAAGAATATTTTCGACCAGTGATTAGGCATCAGTAAAAGTGCATCAGTACAGTTAGGCATCAGTAATGTAGAACAAAGTCGTATATGATTTATAAAAATTCTTTTGGTCGCACTGAATTTACTTGCGGCTGTCTGTGAGCTAGTCTAAAAAGCTTTAAAAGACTTTTGAACAATGAAGTTATTTCCAAGTGAAGAAAATGTTTATACAATTTACGATTTTAAATTGACAATAAAACAGAATAACAAAACAGAATTGTTTAACTCTCTCAAACTACGAGAAAACAAAGTGAGATATATACCCAATATATACCCAAATACAGCCAAAGGATGTACACAATCCAAAATTTGGTGCATCATTTTTAACGCATTCAGAGAGATGTAGCAAATATGGAAAAGTACAGATTGGTTCAAAATCACCCTCTGAGTCTAAACGGAATCGGGTGACAAAATTTTATCTTCTAACTGACACAAAAATATCAAATTACATTGCGTGGTCGGTCCGCGCACATTAATAAGAACCACAATTATAGAGAAAACTGAACTACAGCAAGTATAAACATTGTAATGAAAAACGACTCGAATATTTTGTGTTACTATAAATTATTTGCCACTGACAGTTAAAATGTGGCAAGCAAATATATTTACTGTTGTTATAACTTGTTTGGTGCTGAAAATGGTCGAGTTCGGCCCAACGCAAAGTTTACTTTTCCATGAGAGAAAATTGTTGAGCCTAGTTTTTCAGTAAGCTGAGATTTTATGATCGAGATGTGAGTGTCGGACACAATAAAGTCACCGCCAAATGGGCGTCACACCCCAATATTTTACTATACCATGAGTGCAATTTATTGAGAGGAGTTATGCTGAAGATGAGTTAATAAGTCTAAATTAACCAAGAAGCTGTTTTATTTTGTTGTTAATCTCAATAGCAGTCATTGAACATTGAACCCATCTCGTGAACAAAATTGGAGCACTTTGGTGAATCATGACCCCCTTAAGTGCGTCAGCAGGCATTTATTCGATTAGATAGTATTCTACGATGGTGCCGTCTGTTTGACACATTATATTACCAAGTATTAGCTTATTTCAATATGTTTGGTATAGTTATGGAATACTGAATTCTTAACTGAAATTCCAGTATGCCAGATTCGAATGGCAAAATTTTTTTCATAGATTTTCTCAAATATATTACTTCGTTTGACGAATCGTATATTGATATTCTGCTTTGGTGCATGATATCGCGATTGTTTTCTACTTGCGCGATTGTTTTCCAAATTACAGCAGTGTCTACACGTAAGTACATGTAACCATTGTACTAAATTTTTTGGTCTAAAATTGCGTAAAGATGATACAAGCACCACCATAGCCTTCAAGCGAACCTACGATTTAATGCTTTTGCAAAAGAATGACATGCGTGCTGGAATGTCAGGGATAGAAAATATTTCTTTATTAAATGTTTTGAGTCTTTTGTTTTTATTTTTATTTTGTTGTTTATTGTTCAAAGAATTTCGCATTTTATGAGGATTTTTTCATTCTGCTCCTGCTAAATTAACTAAGTTATTATGAATATGCTTGACGTTTTAATATAAATATGACATCATTATGCCAAAGGCGGGAAAAGAACGGAAGCATACGCATACTTACTTACTTGCAAACACGTACGCACGCACACATACACACACATTCACCATACCCAATATCCTTGCGTGGGTATATGCGCGAGTTTAACAAAATGTGCGAGTGCAAATGGAAATAAATTTGCTAAACTGACAATCGCAGCAAGTAACTCTGTAAACTATTATAAAAATGTATGCTTTCCAAAAAATGAACTAACCGTAAAAACACCACGCCTCTTATTAATCCTTCTTGTTTGCCCTTTTCCTTCGGTTCTTTAGAAATTTGCAGATATTATTCAAAAAAATGTCACTCAAATCTGCTCGTGGTCAGTTTCGCGTTTAAAGAAAGTAAGGAATAGAATATAAAATTTTCTTTTTGTAGTTTCTTTGTAGAACCTTTTTCTTTTTGTAATTTGAAGTGAAAACAGAGCAGCAACATATAGGCAAAAAATAAAACATGAACGTTAATTTTTAAGAAAATATGAGGGCCACGATAAGATTATGGTTTAACATATGCTTAAAACCACAAGGATAGTTAGCCTCCTTTGTTCGATTTATCATAAAGTAGAAACGGGTATATTAAACACAGACGATACCGTAAAATATTTTGCGATTTAGATATGGTAGGAAAATTTTCGCTGAAACTTTATCTTGACCCTAGAAGAAACATTTCTAAATAAAGATATGACTTCAATGAAAATATCTACGATACGAAAATGATATGAAAATATCTAAAACTTTAGAAACAGTGCTAGCACATGCGTAGATGTTATACTTATCAAATATACCGAAAATACCGCAAAACCCTACAAGAAAAGTATTCGCCACAGAAGCAGATAGAAAGAAAGAAACATCTGCACCTAGACGAGAGATAACAAGATTATGATTCCTGACAGATATACACAGAACAAAAGCAATGCCAGAATCACATTTGTATGATGTTGGGAATGTGACGACCAAATCAAGAATGTGTACAGGAACGGTCAAACCGGTAGTTTAATATCCGAATTCTGAATATCTGAAAACTTAATTTCATTCCGCACAAGGAATAAACCAGACCCAGAAGAGGGTATATATATATATATATATATATATATATATATATATATATATATATATATATATATATATATATATATATATATATATATATATATATATATATATATATATATATATATATATATATATATATATATATATATATATATATATATATATATATATATATATATATATATATATATATATATATATATATATATATATATATATATATATATATATATATATATATATATATATATATATATATATATATATATATATATATATATATATATATATATATATATATATATATATATATATATATATATATATATATATATATATATATATATATATATATATATATATATATATATATATATATATATATATATATATATATATATATATATATATATATATATATATATATATATATATATATATATATATATATATATATATATATATATATATATATATATATATATATATATATATATATATATATATATATATATATATATATATATATATATATATATATATATATATATATATATATATATATATATATATATATATATATATATATATATATATATATATATATATATATATATATATATATATATATATATATATATATATATATATATATATATATATATATATATATATATATATATATATATATATATATATATATATATATATATATATATATATATATATATATATATATATATATATATATATATATATATATATATATATATATATATATATATATATATATATATATATGCATTCAAAATCTTTCTGACGGTTTTGTAGATAACCTCGAATATAACGCGGTACGTGAGAACGATATGAAAATGAATGAATGAATGCCTTTTGGACGACGAACTGATTATTGAAAGAGGATGTCATACAAACTTGCGACTGCGGACAAGTTTTTAATACGAAAAGTATATATATGAAGTCATAGATAAATGCCAGATAAGAAATTTCACTAGCTTAATTAAGGACAAAGCGGGTCGAAAAGTGTACAGAAAAACAAACACATGCAGTGCTAACAGCTAGACAAGTGTATAGATGTCTACCTGATTTCTAAATGATTAATAAATAAATATGTGTCACTTTCACGGCGATGAATTATAATATTATTTATTAGTACATTATAATGCTCTTTTTCTGAATCTCCGTTAAACTCCCCTCTCTCAGTCTTCTGTATTTCTTTCCCTGCCTGTCTTTATTTCTTTTCATTATTATGCTCCATCACTTACGTTCATTTCCGCTCCGTCTTGCAAATTTTTGTTGGTTTGATGCTGAAACTTGATGCTCGTATTACATTTTTAACTTCCGGTTTATTTTAATAGTATTATGCTGATATCTAAATGATATATAAACAGAAAGGGTCCCAGCTACTTTAAGGTCAAAGTAGGCGTGGCAATGAGCCAGTGTTTATTGACCTCAATGAACCACTGGAGGGAAATAATACGCCAGGTTTTGAGACGGTCTTAAGACAATTGGCAGGCCAAGCCCTTTTTTCGGGAGATATTTTTAATTCGTTCTTTTTATGGGAATATGGAATCTTTGAATATCCTTTTGGGTGTAAGGTATAAAACAATGTGTCAGATAAATGGGGGAGTATAAACGTGTAGTAAGATGAAATTATCATCGTACCAATATACTATATATTGTTGAAAATATTTTCGATTATACCAAGCATATTATAAATTAGGGCAATAGTGTTGATGCTACTGCAGTTTTTTATATGAATCTTACTTTTTGTTTACATATGAGCAGAAAATTATTGCGAAGGAACGAAAAATATAATTTGAGCCACGTGAATCAATAATCTCTCGCGATGGCGTCGCGTATAAACGTAAGAATATATTTGCCTGGCGCAACATAAAACTGTTTTATTTTATTTTATTTTATTTTGTATTTTATTCTTCATTTTACTTTGTATTTTAAAGTATATTTAGATTTATAGATGCAAAGTATATTTAGATTTCTTATGACATCGCAGTGTATGTCTCCGACTTTAGTTGTAATCTGTTTCGCCGCAGCGTATGTTTCTTAAGGGTTTTTGCAGAATTTTCTCCATTACCCTAATCTTAATTAGCAATTATAAATTTGTTACACTAATAGCAATTTATTTGATACTATAATGAATATATTATTGCAAATATATGTGCCATACAACAATACAAATATATTCGCTTAAAGCGTTAATCAATTTAAAAGATTCCGACAGTATTTTTCGGTATTTTACTTCTAATTTGATCTTCAATTTCATATCGGCAAGTCTAATTTTAGAAAGAGTAATATTTTGATGAAAATTTCGTAAATTTCTCTGCTGGAGAATAAAAGCAAACGAGAAGAAATTATAAAAATAACCAATAGTAAATTGAAAATCTTCAAGAAAATTGCAATAACAGTTAGTGAACTAAATCTATTTAATGCCAAATAAGTGATTAAGCAAATTGCTACTGGACTCAATTTTGCTTCTCATATACTTCTACCTTTCCTTTCTTGTTAGTCCACTGTGTATAATGGGATACATACTATATAGTACTGACCAATATTTCCGCTACCATTAAATTCATTGATAACACGCTCCACCACCTCATCGTTCACCTCACTCAAACTGTTTCTTAATTCGCTTTTAAAGCTTAATTTAGTATCACTATCACTAGCATTTCTCAATGAGTAGAAGCACTGGACTCTAACATTGATACTAGAACTAATACATATGTCAAGTAACATAAAAACACCCCCCTCACATTATCGTACACACGTTCGTTCATAAACTCAATTTCGAGCAAACAACAGGCGACGAACAAGTGAAAATAACATTAAAAGGTTTTGAAAAACATGGTGAAAGTGCTGTCTAGTCCGCATTCAGGCGTAATTTTACTGAAAATAGCGCCAGCAATAGCAATAACAGCATCAGTAGCAGCAGGAGAAACAACAACAACACCAACACTACTAAATCTTGATCGGACCACATTATGGAGAGAATATTTTCTGAACAAACAGAGCATGTTTTTTCATTTTCTTCCTTGCCACTTCTTCTTCTACCCTTACCGCTTTTCGTGTTCACCATCATCGCCATTCGAAAATATTTCTTTCTTTTTCATTTTGTTATTGATTTAGTTCGCGGTTGGTTGTTGGTGTTTTTTACCTCTTTCGCTTGTTGTTTGGTTCTTTTTTAATATTTGGCTTTTCATTTGGCTTGAATTAGTTCACAGTTAGTTGGTTTCACTGTGGAGTCTTGTGGGAAGGCCTCTACGCTATCCAAATATTCCACATTTCTTTTTCTCCGCTTATTTTTCTCGCTACCCCTCTTTCTCTTCTTTCTATTTCTTGTTGTTTCTTCTTGCTTCCATTACATTCAACATTCCGTTTTCTATTCAAATTAGCCAACAGTTCTCAATGAATTTTGTTGATTTTCGTATATAAGCAAACGGCAAGTATACGGTAAACCCCCCTTGTGAGTACATTTTAATTAACCGATTTCTGTTTCTATCCACTTTCGTAGATAAATTGTGGGTTTAGTGTTAAAGCATCAACTTTTATCCCCGATCTAATGACTTAATTAAGTTTTGAATTAAATTGTCCTTATTTATCGTTTTTCTCGCAAAATTATGTTCATGATTTTTCAGTTCTGTAGAAGATTCTGGACGTTGAAAACATCGATAATATCAAGGAGTGCAAAAAAGAGCTCAAAATATTTTCTGTTATGCGGGGGAGAAAGGAATCTTATTTCAATTAATTTTAAAAGGGGTCTCCTCGGTAAAAATGAAGAAAAGCAGAGGATTATTTGTAAAAAAACGAAGATGAGGGGGAACGAACGCACAACGTAAAACATAAGTTTAATTGAAAAAATAAATCCAATTTTAGAAATATTGTGTAAAATAAAAAATAATAAATGTTAACAATGTCAAGTTAAATTTACCGCCTTCATTATAAAAAAACGTTCCTTGGATTATTGGTAAAAAAGATGTATCACCATCGTCGTCATCATCGTTACGGATATTACCCTTATGAGCATATGATAGTGAACATTTTCCATCCTCAGTATGCAGCGATTGTTGCCAATTAGTGACAAATCATGGTCAATAGAAGTTTTGCACTGACGCTAATTTAATGCATTGGAATACTGCATTGGCTAATAGGAAAACCCTGTGTTTTCATACAGTATACTACAATGCCTAGCTCTGTTTATTTCATTTCAATTTTTAATTATTGAATTCTTATAATTTTAACAGGGTGGTTATAATTCATCACAATATTTTACAGGATTTGATTCCACTTTTTAGAACAATTTCTATAAATTTATATTTTGATAAGTTTTAACCAAATTAATCGACCAATACATTATGGTTTGAATATTCCCAAAAAATATCGCTTTTTCCATCCAGGAGTAAATATTGCAGAGATCTATATCTATATTTTCAACGTAGCGCCGCATCGTAGAATGGCTCGAGGGAACATAAAGTATAATATCTGGATCAGGATATGGCAATAAATTCACAAGAATAATATTACAATGCACAGATTGTCGCGGTGGTAATTATGATAAGAAGATTCTTTAGTTCGCAATTAAATCAGTCCGCAATAAAATTCTTATAATACGATTCGAAAATACATTGATTGATAATATGCGGTTACGTTCGCTCTTGATCACACCTTGGGGCAGGATTGTTGAGAACTTGTTAAAAATAAAAACATATAAAAGTAAAAGATTATTTTAAACACCCCAGGCGAGCCAAAAAAGGGTTTTATATAATGTTCGCGTTAGGCGGAAATTAAGCAATTCCATCGCTTAAGTCAGTTTTGGAAATTGAGAACGAAATTGACTAAAAAATAAAGTCATACCCGATTTTGTACTAGAATGTGTGCTAAATTGGCAACAGTCTGGCAGAGCTAATGTATTTTGACATTTCATTGATTAAGTTGAGTTGGGGGTTTTTGATTGAACATCTACGAAGTACACGGCGCAACAACCACATACTTCAGTAAGCAAAACGTTTCAAATGAAATTGTTGATGCCGAAACCGAACAATTTCAGCTTAAGGTGAAAATAGTGTTAGACTGAAAATATGCACTATTTGAATTCGTTAAAATTTTTTTACCATTATTTCATTTTTAAATATATAGCGGTATTAAATTTGATTAAGCGTTAAGTTAAAATAATTGAAAATAATGTCTTCTCTACTACGCCCGTACTTTACTTTTATAAGCGTTAAAGCCACCATAACGTGACTCGAATTAATTTCAATTAATAGTTTCAAAAAGTTCATTTTGACAAAAAAAAACTAGAGGAGATAAAAAAATGAAATAAAAAATCATTGAGTGGATGAGAGTTACTGACGCATTAAAGATTATTGAGTGCAGTAATTTGTTTCTTTCTGGAGTAATGGTAATCATTACAAAGTGAGGATACTAATTTCGGTCTGATAGTGGATTTTATACCCTACACCCATAATACACATTATCTCAAAAATCAGCGTCATTTCGGGGACAAAATATCAGCTTCAAATTTTTAATAGAGACCGAAAGATAATGCTTTGCAGTTTTATATCAGAAAAAATAGGCGTGGCAATAAACCGGTTTCGTCCATTTGCAACGCCAATTCATTTATACAAACAGAGAATATTGGTGTCGTATATCATACAATACCTCCACTCATTATCCTGTAATACGTTTTGCCCATTTGGAAAAATTATTAGCCACGCTATTTTCTTATCCCAGGCCGCCCACCTATGTTGAAAGTAAACAACGCATGTAGCTAACCCCGCTTGTAGTTTTACCGTTTTCCTACTAGCCCAGCTTTCGTAACCTTTAGAAGCCGAGACATTTAAGAGAAGAACTTGATCTAATAATACTCGCGCAAATTCTAACTCTGATGTATTTGACTAAGTTTTGACTACTGATCTGGATCCCCTCTGTCTTACGTTCGGCTAACTCTAGGCACGCTGACTGTAGCCACTCTACTACCACAGCCGAATTTAATGCAGCATCAATTTGATGCAAAAGGGGGATTTTTAAGACAGAACTTCAAATGGTAAAATTTTAATAACATTGTTTTATTCAGTCGGAAGGTCAAAACATGGTGTTAACATTTGAAAATCAACTTATCGTCAAGTTTTGATTTCAATAAGTCGATCGCTGTCGCCGCCGTATGGTAGATAGCGCCATCTTTTTGGAACCGCATTTCGTCTAGATCGATGTCATCCATATTTTCAAACAAAAAAAAATCATTAATCGCGTTGCGGTGGCGATCTTTATTGACGTTAACTCGACCTCTGGCCTTAGTTTTAAAGAAACAAGGTCCAATGATGCCACCAGCATGTAAACTACATGAAACGATGCATTTTTCTGGATGCAAAGGAGTCTGTAAGCTCTCTTGTGGATTTGTCTCACCCCATATGCGGCAATCCTGCTTATTAACAAACCCGTTAAGCCAAAGATATGGCTCATGGCTAAACATAATTATACGATTAATCAACGGGTCTGTTTTCAACTGTCAAATATTTCAACATCGGCGAAAGGACGACTCATATGATGGTCACGTAGCTTTAATTCCTGTACCAGGAAAGATCTTTGCTCATAATTTTCGATACAATGGACGGACAAATCCCCAATTCCGCCCACGACGACGAATTGATAAATTCAGACCTTCGTCTACACTTTGGCGTGTTGGAGTTATCATTTTTTATTATTATTATATATTTACTCCACACTACTCCATATGGTACATTATATAAATTGTATGAGCACCTACGAAGGCTTACCTGCAAGTGATTATGCGCTAGATATATTTTGCTTATAACGATATTTTCAGTTATTACGTATTAATAGCAGATATTATTTGAAATTATTAACATAATAAAACCATTATATAATAAAAATAAAAAACAAAGAAATGTAAATATATGTTCAAGAAACACGCAAATGTGGTTGCCATTAGTTAAGCTTATTTCATATCATATCTGTATCCATCATTCACGCATTTTATTGTTAGGACAAGATTCTAGAGAAGGCCTTTTAACCGTTCTTTTCCTTACTCTTATGTTGTTTATTTCTCTGAGAGGGTTTGGGAGGTTATCAAGGAGCTATAATATACTTAAGTCTGGGCTTACCATACTCGTTGACTACTGACGGAAGTTGATAAATCCCTTTTGCCCGTCGTCGTGTTTCAAACTGATGCTGATCGGTACTCATAACCTCTGGTCATCATAGTACTCCAAAATAGCACTTGCTTCGAAAATATGTTTCATCGTTAAAAATTCCCGTGCTGGAAGACTTGCACAATTCATATTTGATATTAGCGCTATTGTTCTATTTTGAACGTTTTGCAATTTATGGGGTGGGGTGGTGCAGACTTACGATGTAAGTCTGCACCACCCCACCCCATGCTAAAATCCCATGCCGAAGTCTTGATTCAACAAGAGCTTGATATACTTGTTTAAGTACACCACTGTTGGCTTTGTAACGTAAACAGGCAAGTGCAAACAGCGCCCCGCAGTTTGCTTCTTAAATTCGCTACATGAGGTTCCCAAAGAAAGTGGCGGTCGGTAATTATCCCAAGATATCAGTAAGTATCCAGAACCTCAACGGGTTAATCAGATTCACCGACATAATTAAAAGTTTTAAGAACGACGTTGGACAATCTAGTTTGTGGACTTCGGACGTGCATAACTTTTGTTTTCGCACGGTTTTTTATCAATTCATTATGATGGCACCATTTATCTCCTCTATTAAATTTACGTTGCAGGATTTTTGCTGCTTCCGCCAACAGTTGGTGTATAACTACAATGGCTATATCATCTGCATAGGCGAACGGAAAACATTTTTTAAAACACCGTAGTAAAACATTACTGTATAGGATAAAGAGTAGAGGACGTAGCTTATAACCTTAAGGAATTCCATACTTGACGTATCCATACTGATGCTGACTAATTAGATTATGCTTTTAAATAAAATTCCATATCCTGTTAAATACAATCTGCTTCATAATTTTTTCAATAGATGGCATAATCGAAATTGGACGATAGTTCGCAGTCTCCATTTTGCAGCCAACTTTATGAATAGGTCGAACTAAGCTATTTTTAAAAATCTTGGTATATTAGAAGTCAGTATGCTTCGGCTCACAAGTTTGGTTACGATGGGAGCAAAAGTCTCCGCAGTCGCTACCAGGTCAGTCGCTCTTATACCGCCCACTCCGGGCGCCTTTCATCTGTAAAGCCGATTTATTAAATTACGGATTTCTTCACAGTTCACTTCTTCTACGCAAATAGATTGCATTAACGAAGCATATTAGTGCCTGGGCCCCTCGATCTGACACTTTTGGATTATTTTATCCGCTTGTCCTGAAAAGAAGTTCGCTGACTCATCAGCTCTAGCAGATACACGCATATTTCCTAATAACTTCATCCAAGGTGACATTCCTCTGCCCAATGATATCATTAACTACCAACCATATTTTCCGCAGATTATTTTTTATTTGTTCAAACTTTTTCATGCAATAGATAATTTTCGTTCTGAATATTAGCTTGTTTACTTGATTGCGCAGTTTTTTTATAAGCCTGTTCGTATTCTAAATTGCTTCGTTTATTTCTCTATCTTCGATACAGAACGTCTCGTTCTTTACATTCTTCTAAAATGCCTCTAATGATCCATAAACATTCTTTCTGTCATCTGTTTTCATTTTAATAATTTTAGTGTTTTCATAAATAGTTCTCATTTTTTCTTTGAGTTAGACATACAGTATTTCTGGATTAGTTTCATTTAGTTCCGCACTCCAATCCGTAGAACTAGTTAGCTGATTCACCAGGCGTGTATTTAAAATGTAGCACCGTTTACTGACCCCTAATCTGGGGAGGTCACCACGAACGCCAATAGTATTGTATAATGGTCGGAAATCTCATCCTATAGTGCCGTGGAATATGTTTTATAATTTGTTAAGTTTACTAACACGTGACCAATAAGTTTCCAATACCAACGTTTAGATCAATTCTAGTAACGTCGTGTATTAAGCCACACCACCCGTTTATTGCATTTCTATGTAACTATGAGCACTTTTATTAAAGTGCCTAATATGTTTTATTAAAGTGCCTATATAATTATATCAATGCATTTTATAATGGGATAAACGCGCGCACACCAAACGTCCCAATTCATTCTTAGCGATCTGATGTTTAGACACATATAAACAAAATTTAGCTTTTTTAACTCTGCTTTAGCACCTTTTAAATCTTAATATTTAAAAAACTTCAATTCAAACATATCATCAGTCTCATTCATCATAATTATACACCAAAACTATTACTAGACCAGAAATAGCCGATTATTGACATTTTATCTTTTTCAAATTTTTCAAGGATTGTGCAGATAATGTTTCTGACCGTTGCTCCTCCCTAGCGAAAATGTTCCCAGACTTTCACCAAACAAATTGCCACCATTCCTTTTTAGCTCTACTCTTTTTTTGCTATCACAACTGTTTACTGAAGCTTGTCAGCATATTGTTAACGCAGATGTTGCTACACTTGTTAGCCTAGTTAACCAAATTATTACTCTCCATGTTCTGATTGACTTTGGCAATGGTTAAAGGACGCAAGGCTCGCGCGGTCCATCAAATCATTTTAGTGACATAATGTACGAACGTGAAAGAGGGTTGGAATGCTACGGTATATTTCCAGGTGTCCCGTAAGGTTCGGTTCTATGCCCCGTTTTCTGGAATGTTAACAAATTTATTTTTATTTATTATAATTAATTTATTTTAATTATTATTAATTTATTTCGCATATCGCATTGCAATTATGGCTGGGGCTAAGCAGATACATAAAATTGAAGCTGCATTAAATTTGGCTGTTTCAATAGCTAGGGAGTGGCTGCAATCAACATCCCTAGAGTTAGCCCAACATAAAACAGAGGTGATGGTGAGCAGTACGTTAGTGAAGTATGTCAGCGTTAGAGTCGGTAAAAGTATTATGAAATCAAGTTCTTCCCTTAAATATCATGGTGCTGGACTGCAAGTAGGTTTAGCTAGAATGCTACCTAAAGTGGGCGTACCGAAGTCAGCCAGGTGCAAGCTATTGCACCGAGTGTAGATACTTCTGTTATTCTTTATGCTTGTCCTGTAGGGTCACATTCCTTAACTAAAAGTTTTCAGAGAAGACGGCTTACGGCTACTTATACCCTCAGCAACTTGAGACCGCTTGCGTCACAGCATTTGTATTGGCTATAGACATCTTAGCAGATAAGAGGAATCGTATTTATAAACGCTGGTGAAGTGAAAGTCAACGAGCTACTGCTAAGGAAAAGGTAATTGGCAAGCACACTGGTCTGCGCCGTCGAAAGGGAGATGGACTTTTGAAATTATTCCAGATTTTGCCGCGAGTTACGATAGACGTAATGGAGACACAATTTACTATATGACTCAGTTATCTTCATCGTTTTACCCGTCTTCGTCTTTTCAGTCAAAATCTATCGTCGTTTTGCCCGTACTGCACAAACGAGGAAGAGCATGCAAGGGGCGTTATTTATTCATTGCCCGCGATTTATAATAGATGTTTTTGCAAGCATAGTATCGTGCCAGGTAGAAGCGTTCGTGATTCATTTCTCTGAATCGTGCTTGAGATGCTTCGAGTCACAATGACCAGGCAATTTGTTGACTGTATAAACGCACATAGCATTATTGCTTACCACCCCCTGGGAAATAATACCTAACGGCTGCAAAGGAGATAGCAGTCGAAGTAAGTTAGTTTATAGTTTAGTACGTGGGTACCAATTTATGGTGAATCCTGTATCCCTGTATGAATATTCCACAATGCAGAGTGTCACACAAAAAGAGAAAGAGAGTGTGTGAGGGAATAACAAAATGGCTTTATATATTATCTTACTATTATCAAACATTTTTTCTTTCTTTCCTTTCGAAAATTATTGAATCAAGATTAAAAACCTAAAGACTTATGTTCCTGCGAGAGATTTGCTTCGTAGCAAGCATATAAAATATCTATTGAATCTAAAATTTAACAGAAAAAGAAGAAACAAGGTTAAAAAACCTTAGGAAAATACTAAAACCAAAAGAACTTTGTTTGTGTTAAGCGCGTAATAACTGAAAAAGTAATGAAGAAGAATCGTTAACAGAGAAAGCTAGAAGAAAAACTAACTAACAAAGGCAACAAAAAACTTGCCAGGACGCGAACTTCAGCATGGACAAAATTCATATACCCTACAACGGTAATATACGTTTATAATGTGATTCTGGTAACTACCAGGAGGTAACGTCCATTTCCCCTTACCATCGTCTTAGATTGCGCATTTTACGATATCAATTTAGCTTTTAGTTTACTTTGCAAGCTGAGCATCTGAAGCATATACATCGGTAAACTTGCATGGTCTTCAAGAAGTTGAGGATAAGTAAAAATAAAGATAATTGTAAGAATAAAGATAAGTACTTCTTGATAACTCCATTCCGATGTAGTTGGGAATTGTTAAGCCGAATATAAAATCCTGCTTGTCTTTTCTGCTGGTAAAGATATTGAGCTATTATTACAAATAAACCCGTATTAACTTTTACACAAGCTAGTCAATAATAGGTGCGGTACTGCGTAATGTGAACCTCAAAATTACTAAGAATCGTGAAATTGAGCTATACGTATTAATTATATTTACTACAAAAAGTCAGCGTAAATCTTACCCGAAATGACAGAAAGTATTCGTGCCAAATTTCGTGGGACAGCTCTGTTCTTTTTCCTGTAGACGTGATTTTCACAGGCAAATATAGGAATAGGCACAGAAGATTATTTTGAGCCTGACTATAAGTATCATCCTGTATCGATCATGCTTTTTAATGCGATACATACAGAGAGCTCTTTCAATCAGGGAAGTTTCTCCCTTCCCGTGTAGGGTATATTGATAAGAATTTGTCACCAAAACTGCTAAACTGTCATTAATTCAAACAAAAGAACAACGAAAGATTTTGACGAAATGTTGAACTTAAAAAGTTTGGCGATTGCCTTCTGGTTAATTCTTTAATACGTTACAAGTGGAGTTAGTAAAGGAGAAGAAGAAAAAAATAATGGTTCGCTGCTAGCAGTTCCATTAGCTGTTTATTACTAACTTTCTAAAATTGTGCTGACGTGATTCCCCCAAATTATATTAACATTCCTAACAACTCCTCTCAACTCCTCTCAACTTTTAAATAAAACACTCGATGGCACTTTTTAAAAATTGTGGGACTATTTTCCGCCAACCTCCATCAGATTACAGTTCGATATGCACTCATTATTGTCTCCGGAGCTAATTCGCATTTATAAAAAATTTATAAAAATTTCTTCAGTGTTGGTCTTAAAATAAATTTTAAGAATAAATTTTATGATTTTTAAGAATTTATAAGAATTAAATCTTTATATTAATAAAAGCTGCCCAAGAGAACTTAAAATCACTTTCACCTTTTGCCTTCGTCAGTCATTTGTAAAATAAGGAAAAAGGAGAACAACTAAAGAAGTAGAAAAAGAGGTTTAAAAAAGTTTAAATTTCGTGAATTTAAAATTTTGTTGTGAAAAGTATATCAAAGGTCGGGGAAGGGAGGGAATTGTAATTTGAGTTCGTGATTACAATGATAAGGATTATTATGATAAACAGAATGATTGGGTTTAAGGGATCGTTGTGACGACAAATTGGAACGAAGGGATGAACGAGGAGGATCAGGAAAGACGCAGAATAAATAAATAGTCCAAACAATTTGAGGCTATATAAATAATCCAAATAATCAAAGCAGATTGTTGAAAAGGTATTTTTGGATATTTAGGAAAACGATTTTCAGATGATTTAGGACAATATATTTGATTAAAAAATGCGAAAATAAAAATTATTTTCGTTTGGAAGGGAATAAATAGAAAACAGTAATACGATATATCCATTATATATATATATATATATATATATATATATATATATATATATATATATATATATATATATATATATATATATATATATATATATATATATATATATATATATATATATATATATATATATATATATATATATATATATATATATATATATATATATATATATATATATATATATATATATATATATATATATATATATATATATATATATATATATATATATATATATATATATATATATATATATATATATATATATATATATATATATATATATATATATATATATATATATATATATATATATATATATATATATATATATATATATATATATATATATATATATATATATATATATATATATATATATATATATATATATATATATATATATATATATATATATATATATATATATATATATATATATATATATATATATATATATATATATATATATATATATATATATATATATATATATATATATATATATATATATATATATATATATATATATATATATATATATATATATATATATATATATATATATATATATATATATATATATATATATATATATATATATATATATATATATATATATATATATATATATATATATATATATATATATATATATATATATATATATATATATATATATATATATATATATATATATATATATATATATATATATATATATATATATATATATATATATATATATATATATATATATATATATATATATATATATATATATATATATATATATATATATATATATATATATATATATATATATATATATATATATATATATATATATATATATATATATATATATATATATATATATATATATATATATATATATATATATATATATATATATATATATATATATATATATATATATATATATATATATATATATATATATATATATATATATATATATATATATATATATATATATATATATATATATATATATATATATATATATATATATATATATATATATATATATATATATATATATATATATATATATATATATATATATATATATATATATATATATATATATATATATATATATATATATATATATATATATATATATATATATATATATATATATATATATATATATATATATATATATATATATATATATATATATATATATATATATATATATATATATATATATATATATATATATATATATATATATATATATATATATATATATATATATATATATATATATATATATATATATATATATATATATATATATATATATATATATATATATATATACAATTAATTAAAATAAAGATGAAAACATAGAGTTTCAAAAATAACAATTATGTTTTTAATTCTTGGAATATTGACCTTTGAATTATATTTGTTAGAAATGTCGATTGCATCTGCAGATGCTGATTTTTTCAAATTTTTTTACGATTACCATTTAGGGTTGCCGTTTTACAGTTTGACTGCTAGGACCACAAATACAAACTTTTTCCGGCAGATGTCCACCATCTTGTATTTAGAAGTGCTTAAGATGGTTAGAGCATCATTCGAAAGCTATCCTTTTCTATCATCTACGATAAATATCCTTTTTTCAATTCAATTCAATTCAATTTATTAAACTCCGACACTGACCATTGTAAGATTTACAATCTTATTAACTAATGGTAGCCTAAATAATACAAAACAGAAATTTCGTTCTTAATAATTATGTAATTGTACAGAAAACTAGTAAACCAAATGAGTTTAGTTAAAAAAAAAGAAGAAAGAAAAAAAGAAGAAAGGAAGAAATGAAATGAGAAATAAAGGAAATGAAGAGATAGGGGGAAAAAGAAAAAAAGGAGTTAGATCTCATTTAGAAACAAAAGAAGTTTGGACTTGAATAGGCCTTTGCTGACAATTCTTCTTATACTAGCCGGAAGGGAATTCCATAGTCTAATGGAGCTCACAAAAAACTGTCTTTTAGATGCTAAGTTAGTAAACCGAGGTTGAATCAACGTTATAGTTCTGCGTGAATTCGAGAAACGTAGCCTAGAGTACAAATATTCAGGCTGCCCAGTATGAATTAATTTATGTAGGAATAACAGGGTTCTTAAACGTAATAAGTTGAATGGTGTGCAAAAAAATATCCTAAAAGAGAAACTAGATATGTGTTCACCTTGCCTTTTATTATATATAAAACGAGCAATGCTATTATAAATAACATTATATCTACTCAACGAGGCGTGATCGAGGCAATGGAAGATTTCGCAGCCATAAGTCAGCATAGGGAAAAGCAAAGCTTTGGATATGAGGAGTTTTGTTTGAGTAGGTAGAAAATGCTGAGTTTGCCACAACATACGTAACCCACCATATACTTTTCGAATATTAGCACTAACTTGGGAAGACCAGGACAATGTGTCACTAAAGACCACTCCTAAGTTTTTAGCGGAGTCAACATATTCAATGATTTCGCTGTCAATAGATATGTTAGGCAAGGTATGTGGTTCTAAGTGTCTTTTATAAATAGGCAAAACTTTACTTTTAACACAGTTCAAACTTAAACCATTGCAACATGCCCAATCACTTATTGAAGTAAGGTCATCATTAAGTAATAGGGATGTATTATTAATTTCATTAATTGGACAACTTATAACCAGTTGTAAGTCGTCAGCATACATATGGAAAAAACTATTCTTAACTACTTGAGATATATCGTCTACATAGAGCAGGAAAAGGAGAGGGCCCAGGATCGATCCTTGGGGAACACCTGAAAGCACTGGTAAAAAGGAAGACATTTTGTTGTGAATAGCGACACATTGCCGCCTCTCAGATAGATAAGAGCATAAAAAGTTACACGTTACAGCCGAAAAATTAAATTTAACTACCAGTTTGTTGAGTAAAATCGTGTGATTGACTGAATCAAATGCTTTTGAGAAATCCAATAATGTTAGAAATGATACATATGATTTTGCCATTGCTATACGCAAATTATCAATGACTAAGGTCAATGCAGTGATACAGCTTCTATTGGACCGGAAACCAGACTGATAGTCGCCTAACAGATTATTAGTCGATACAAAAGCAAGGATTTGATCGCGAACTAGTTTTTCAAAAACTTTAGATATAAATGGTAGGATTGCTATTGGCCAAAATTCATTAACTCCAGCGTTGTTTTTTTTTTGGGAATTGGAATGATTTTAGTATTTTTCCAAATTGTAGGGTAAGTTGCAGAGGTTATAATTGAATTAAACAAGTACGTAAAGTATTTATTCATAAACGGCAAAATAATTTGAATAAATTTAGGACTAATACCATCAAGACCAGTCGCATTTGATTTGATAGATTGAAACGCTTTGAAGACGTCATATTCATCCACGCAAGGTAAAGCAAAATTGTCGCAATGGACATTAGAACGATGGTTATTAGCATAGTGGCCATTTGGAGCATCAAAATTATTTTGATGTGCCAAAAAATTATAATTAATTTCTTCGCAGTCGACGTCTTGTGGGATTTCAGGAGAGTTTTTACCGATACCAATATTCTTTATATTATTCCAAATTAATTTTGACGACTGAGGTCGATGAAATTTCATGCCAAAGAACTTAATTTTGGAAGCTCTTATTTTGGTATTTACTTGGTTACGTAGTCGTCGAAAAAGTACTTGCAATTCTGTAATTTTAAACTTCTTCCATTTCTTGTAGACTAAATCACGTAGTCGCATCAGATTTATAATATTAGGTGTAATCCAAGCAGGTCTGTCAGGCAGAAATACTTTAGCAACGATAGGAACGTGCTTGTTGTGGAGAGAGGTGAGATTATTAGTTAAAAACTCAACTTGGTCATTGATCATAGGCATGTAGTAAATACTTTCCCAATTTATTGAATGCAACTCTAGCATGAGTGACATATAATTAACACGATTATAGTTCCTGTAGTAAACCTTATCAACAGACACAGGTGTAGTAGCTGCATTAAAAGAGTAAGTAAGAAATAAGAGGTCATGGGAAGAGAAACCAGGGGCATCTACCTGCTGATATAAGAGAACTTTACGCATGTTGCTAACAAACATCAGGTCGATGATGTCAGGTCGACATGATCGTTTGGAAAAGTGAGAGGGAAAGGAATTGTTGATTAAATCAAGATTCAAGGATAACATTGCTTGAATAAAAATATTGGATTCCCTTTTGTTTAAAGCATTGCAGTTGAAATAGCCACAAACAATTATTTCAGTATATATACAAGAAAGCTGCTCAAGAGTTGTTAGGAACTGTTGAAAACATATCCGTTTATTAGGTCTATAGACCGTACTTAACAAAATTTTCCTGCTAGCTTGAGATATTTCTATAAAAATAAATTCGGGGAGGCAATCAGGATTAGAATTAGTAATCAAGTGACAATTAATACTATTTTTAACAAATACAGCCACTCCACCTCTCATACGTAGCTGGCGGTCTGAGCGAAAAATTTTATATCCCTTAAGTCTATAAAAGTAATTAGGAATTACTGGAAGAAGCCAAGTCTCTGAAACGCATATAACATCAATATCTGAGCTACTGAATATTTGTCTAAATTCATCAACTTTAGAGGTCAAGCTCTGCGCATTTAGATGAACAATCTTAAGCCCAGAGTTACGATTACAGAGGACACGTAGTAAAGGGATAAGCAGTTTGTTGCCTCCGCGACCATGAACCACCCCGTTGCTAGAGGATAATGGTCCTACAGCGAGGGCAGGTAATTTTGTCTAATTCCTAATATTTAATGAGTTATGATGGCATTTATAATAATAAACAGGTACACAAAGGTGTAAAAGAAATACTACTGTTAAAAAGCCTTTAAAACTATGTGTAATATATTGTGTTTTCTGTCTAGGCTGGATATCTCTACGTGAGTAAAATGGTGTATAATATCTCATACCTACTGCTTTCATTCTTTACGAATGTTAATGGACACAAATTTTGTGACATTTGTTGCATTTTGTGACATCCCATTTTGGATCTTAGATTTTCATCCATGTTATGCTTTTTGAAAGGAGGGGGCTGCAAATATACTTGGCCGTTTATAAAAACTCGGAGGGAATACTCCCTCTTAGTTTTGCTTAACCTTAAACAGCAAATTTGGCTACATATTCATTTAACTGCGCCTTTCTCAGTAATATTGGGGAACGGATTATTTCAAGTGTCGCTGGACGCTTCCCTGCTTATTTGTGGGGTCTTTGTTAAGGGATCCACAGAGTTTGTAATGCGATTTACTTCGAAGTCTTAGGAGCCTTCATGGTCGAGGAAATCATACGCCAAATATTAGACATACCAAAGAATAAAAGACTTGTTTGACTTCCGTTCATGTTAAAGTCTGTGTAGATATGAACCTACAACCTACTAACCCACTCATCGTCATCACAACTCTTTCCAAAAAAGTCCATACGTAGTATAGTCTAACAGTGGCGGGCTACGCCTGATTTGGTGGGTTCATAATGTCAAACACTGACACGTCGACCATAAAATTTCAACACCGAAATCTTAGTAGAGACTGATATATGGAGGTTTGCAATTTTATTTTATAAAAATTATGCATGACACCAGACCGATTTTGCCAATTTTCAAAACCAAACAATTTATAATAAGAGAATATTCGTTTTTCTGCAATGCAATCCTCTTAATTGTAATTTCCGGTATAATTGTGGTTCTAGTAGGTAGGTAGACTACATCAATTTTTGTGAAAAATAACTCAATATTCGTGGGATACACTTAGGACCAAATGTCATAAAGTAAAATTTTCGCCTAATCATCTCTAGAATGTTGAAAGTGACAGCAAATGCTCGTGCGCATTTCGTAACTATATCCTGACTTCCTCTCCTGTAATTGGGCCTTCTTTATAACTGTGGTTCCTGCGGTCGGACCACGCCCATTTTTTACGATGTATGTTAATATCCGTAGGAGTGTTCGAAGGTACAATTTTAGCATCCAATTCCGTCTGCAAACGTTGAAAGTTGAAACACAGATAAATTCATATTAGGCGTCATAAGTGGGCGTGGTCTTTATCCGATTTTAGTCATTTTCTATAACAAACAACTAACGATAATAGAGAATATTTGTGCAAAATTTCATTGATTTGTGATTCTGATTGTCATTGTGATTTCAGAAAACATGCGAACAGATAGGCAGATGGACGATCATGGCTAAATCGATTTTTTAGGACGCAGCTAATTTCCTACCCCCCTTGCTTATAATGCCCACCATTAATGTGTTAAAAATGGAGGGATAAACTTAATATATTAAAATATATTTAAAATAAATTTAAAAAATATATTTTAAAATATATTTTTATGAAATTTATAGAAGCTCATTTATTGTTAAAAGTTTGGCAAATGAGTACTCAACATAAATTATAGTTGGCGGTTGAAGGGCTTTACAGCGGCATCTCAACCGGCTCTGTAAGTTGCTCGGTTACGGAATGTGGCGAAAATATTAGAAATTCAAAAGGGCTGACTTTCGCTCGGCAAATTCTATTTCCGGTTATAACGGTCAACCGCAACGGTAGAAAACATTGACCAAGTTCGGCGTCTAGCAAGTATTCTTATGATAAATCAAATATTCTATTAAATTATAAATCTAAATTTTATTACTTAGCTGTAAAAGAAGTGTTTTTGGAAAGTATTTTTTCGAAACTATTAAATTTAAAATAATATTTCTTGAAATCTAAATAAGAAGTGGAAAATATGTCGGAATGTTCTGTGATATCTATGCTTTGAAATAATCTTCTTTTCTATTTAGAGTCATCAACTCTTCTTTAAGGCGTTTTTTTCTGCCGATAAGCTTCTTTTGGTCAGAGCCGTTACCGTCTATCTTTAAAAACATAAACGATTCCTGCATGAAAAGTGTCCGAATGAACCGAAGCACATCATATATGTCCATACATCGTCATGAGGAAGAGAAGAGGAAGTTTCAAACAAACTTTCCAAACTAACTAAATGAAAACAATTTAATTAGAGAGACACACAGAGGTATAGTGGTTGTTGTTAAGTGTTAGTGTTAGTGACCGTTAAATTTATAATATAAGTGAAATTAATATAAATGCTAGGGATTATAAACTCAAGAATTTATTAAAAAAATTAAAAAGCAGTCACTTGGAAACAAAATCATTAAAAATTAAAAAATTAATAAATTGAGAAATTAAAAAATAATCAAGAAAGCTAACATCGGCTCGTTCGAAGCTTCCGTATAATATAAATATAGAGTCTGATTCTAATAACTAGTAGGTGGTGCACGCCTCATTCGATATTACATTTTCCTTTTCTTAATTAATTAATAACTACTAACTCATTAATCAATTGATTAATTTATAACTTCAACACAACCTCCCTCAAAAAAGTCAGCAAACTTTAAAGGGTGCGTACTTCACCCATATTTGTGCATTGATAATATCCATTTCCAACAGCTCGGCTATAAAATTACAACCCGAAAACTTATATAGAAACTAAAATAAGGGATTTTTACAGCAATCTCTGTTCGACAGCAATCGTGGTTTGCACAGGCAGACAAGTACCCAGCCTACAAAATAAAAATGAAATTTTTAGAGAACTTACAATTTATTTCTCTACATAGTTTCCTTTCGCTTAACCCAGCTGTCCTCCAGCTTCTATAGCTCGTTTGAAAAATGCGCCCGTGCCGTCGTTAACGTCCTCATTCGACGCAAATTTCTGTCCCTTTAAACACCGCTCAAATGTTGTCTCACGGCAGCGCTTGCTGTCCGGAGTAAGCAACCGCGGCACCCATCGCATCAACAGCTTTGATTGAGGATATGAACCCTGCGGTCTTCTGAGATGCCTACTGTCTCGGTTATCAAGCGCACCTTCAATCTAAGGACTGTCGATACGAGATGTCGAATTTTTTCACGTTTTCCTACGTAGTATACGTTTTTGGGGCACCTGGGTATGGCCAATTCAGAAACGAACGTGCGGCCACGTCAAAACTCGTTAAACCAATTTTTGACGGTCGCCATCGAAGGAGAGGAAGCGCGATTTTCCTCCCAAAAACAAGAATCTAATTACCGACCGATACTTCTCTTTTTCCAATTCTATTTATCGTAAACTACGCTGACATACCGTTTCCAGATGCGGTCAAGGGAAACCTACGAGTCTGATTCCTACGAGTCAGAATATTATTCGGAGCAGGAGTATATACAGTTTTCTATACCTGCCACACCTCCTTTAATACACTATAAACGAAAGAAGTAAGTGAATATACCGTATACCTTCGTGTATAAAAAGCAAGGGTATAAAACAAATTAAGAAATACAACAAGATTACGATTTTAAAAAATCTAAAGAAAAAATATTTTTGATGGGAAATTTTATAATAGAAACCTTTTAGTTCGGAAAATTATTGAACTCAGAAATTTAATTCAGAAGAGAGTATAATTCAGAAAATTCTTTCTTTATTATAGTTGGTGCTGGTTAACGCGGAGTAACGCGATCCTCTGGAGCCCACCTGAAAACTATTGTTCGACAACATTAATACGGTTTTAATTATGCTATTGTTCCAATAAAGAGGGGAATAAATTCGCTCTGTCTCCCTCTTTACTTGCTTCCTTCTCTCCAGCTTTTTTTCTTTATCTCGTTTTCCTTTCCAACTAAATGGAGATAATTCAGATCGAACCCAAACGAAAACACAAATCAGATTGTTTTGCATCAATTATTTTGTGGGTGTAGTGAAAATGGATATACTATTCTTCTAGAACCATTTTAATATACTCTCAATCACTCACTCCTTCCCTATGCCATCTCCATCAGAACATATTTGGATCTATTATGTCGACCATGAAAATCCTATTGGGAATTTATTCTGATCATATTCGTCTTCTCGTCTGTCTGTCTGCCAATATAATTGTCAAAATGCAGCCACCATTGAGTTAGCAAATGTATTGCCTGCTGTTTGGGAGATTAAATTGGACACCAGAATTAATAATAAGAGATTTCCATTTATTATATTTGTAAATAAAAAATAATCTCGCAACTTAATCAGTTGACAAAATGACGACACCGTAGATTTATCGGTTGTGAAATGATACATTTGTTTGAAGGGAGAAGGTGGATGGATGTGGTTGGTAAATATATTTCTTTATGTTTTTACAGAATTTAGATAAAATTATTTTTATTTAGTATTTTTTTTTAGTTTAGATTTTCTTTTTTGTTTGATTTTTACAAAAGCCTTTTTACAATTAGCTCTAAAAAGGGACAATGAACAAAAGTTACAAAACGTAAAATTTATAAAACATTAGCTAGACAGTAAGCAGAAAAAAGTGAGCTATTGATGGCAAAAAATGGGAGAGATTATTTTTCTTTAAATTTTTAATTACGGTAAAATTATATATTTGTTTGTTTGTTTGTCTTTATTAGAACTAAACATTATGTTTTATAGTTCATGAATAGTTTAAATAAAAAATTCAATAGTTCAGTAGTTCAAGTAAATACAAATTCAGTAGTCAAATAGTTTAAATACAAAATAGTTTAAATACAAAATTGGAGAAAATTAACACAATACAAAGACAAAAATAGATTAAATATTTGATAAGAAATTCAAAATATTCCGTTTTGTTACAGCAAAAGAATCACAAAAATTAATAACAGAATACACCGTATTAAAGTCCAAACAGGCATTCCGAAGAGGTTCGAATTGTAGGTATGATGATCTACAGAAAGTCAGCTGAAGCGGCTCATATCGTCTAGATGAGCGGCGAGGAACGGTAAGATGAATGTTTGATAGCAAATGAGGAGAATCAGTTGCACCAGATAAGCAGCTCAGGATGAAAATAGCATTAAACATTTTCCTGCGATCAAAAAGTGTTGGTAGGTTAATTAATTTCAGCCGGGATTCATATGGTGGTAAATGAACTGATTCATCCCAGCGGAGGTGACGAAGGCAGAAAAGTAAAAACTGTTTCTGAATTGATTCAATTTGAGAAATATAGCAGCTGTAATAAGGATTCCAAACTGGCGATGCATACTCCAAGATTGGCCTCACCAGCGAGGTGTACAATAATTTCGTTACATAGGGATCATCAAATTCCTTCGCCCATCTTTTAATACAGCCTAAAATACTGTTAGCTCTGATAGATATGCCATTAATATGAGTATGAAAGCGCAGTTTCCGATCCAAAACAACTCCAAGATCGTTTATAGAATCAACAACTTCCAATTTATAAGATCCAATAGAGTAATTCAGCAATGCAGGTTTCAAGACGCGAGCGAAAGTAATTTGCTTACACTTCTTCAAATTTAAATTCATACAGTTTAATCTGCACCAATCAGTTGATGAGTCCAAATCAGCTTGAAGTAGCAAAGCATCACACTCTGTTTTGTAAGATAAGAACAGTTTAACATCATCCGCAAACATGAGAATATTCCCATTACTGATAGAAGTTGGGAGATCATTTATGAAAATGAGGAATAATAATGGACCCAAATGACTCCCCTGCGGAACCCCAGAAGGTACCGAAAATTCTTTAGATATGGCATTGTTAAATACAACCATTTGAGAACGATCACTGAGATACGTTTGGATCCAACGCAGCAAAGATTCAGGAAAACCAAATAGTTTAAGTTTTAAATTTAGAAGTTTGTGATTAACTACATCAAACGCCTTGCTGAGGTCCATATAAATAACATCCGTCCACATAGAATATTTAAAATTGTTTATTGTGTGAGACACAAATTCAAGTAGATTTGTAGTAGTAGATTTCCCAACTCGAAAACCATGCTGAACAGGTGATATTGAAGAATTCACAGAAAAAGATATTTGATCGGTAATTATCTTCTCAAAAAGTTTAGGAAGTGCACTGAGCTTAGCGATGCCACGATAGTTATTTATCATATGCTTACTTCCAGACTTATGCAAAGGAATAATAAATGATGCCTTCCAACTGTGCGGAAAATAGCCAGAGCGTAACGAATAACCAAATAACATTTCAACAGGTTTTACTAACACGTCAGCGCAGTTTTTCAGGATACAGGATGGAATATTGTCAGGACCAGGATTAAAGGTGCTCTTGATGTCATTCAAAGAGTTAAGAATAAGATCTTCATTTAAAATTGGCTGGGCAATAGAACCAGATGTAATACTGTAAGGGTAAGAATCCGAGACGTAGCTAGATGAAGAATATGTAGATTTAAAAAAGTCAGCAAAGAGGTCACATATCGTTGCAGGATCATCCGTCTCAATATCTCGAAACTTCATAAATGTTGGAAGAACATCACTCTTTCTCTTAGTATTAACAAACCTCCAAAATGATTTAGGATCACGTCGAAGATTATGTTTCACCTTTAAGATATAACTGGTAAGCATGTTTACATAAGCGATGATATCTGTTCCTTGAAGATAAATAATTTAAGAGACTTAAAGTTGAACGCGATCGACAAAACATTTTACAGCTCTTTGCTTTCATATTTCTCAAAATGCGTAGCTCTTTAGAAAACCAGGAAGGATATGAAGATGATCGAACTATCCTCAATGGAACCGATGATTTAAAAGCTGTCAATAACGCATTATTAAAAGTTTCGACTGCCAAATCTAAGGAAGCAGATGAAAGAGTATCCACATGCAGAAGAGAGCACCAATCAATGAGAAATAACTCATTCCTTAATCTTGAATAATTAGTGAGTTTAAAACAAAACTTCTTTGTTAACCTCTTATTAGCTTTTTGGAACCGAAACGGTTGACAAGGTAACGCTAAACTAATTTTCAGAGTTGGATGATGCATGTCCTCTGGTAACACAAGAGCCGCGCAGCGCGATAAATCAAAGATGTCTCTATCATCAATAAAAACCACATCCAACAGGCGATTGTTCCCATTCCGGACATTATTAATTTGAAATAGACCAATGGAATGGATGGATTAATATATAATATGTATATATTAATTTGTCGTCTATCTTTCTTCTTCTCACTCACTTCTCTCTAAAGTTCTTTTCTTGTAGCACCCCTCAAACAAATTCTACTGGCGCCGAAAATAGTTCTAATTATGAACTATTACACCTTAAAAGACGTTACACAATTCGCATACATAATTGTTATCCATTTAACCTTTGTTTTTGTCAGTGCAATCGATTCGTATTTTAGTATAACTTACACTGAAATATAAATCGATTACACTGACGAAAAGAAGGGTTAAAAGGATATTCTTTATGTATGCCAACTCTGTAAACGCTTTTAAGACATACTAATTATAAACTATTATCGGGGCTACTTACAATTTTTTTGAGGAGTACTAAAGAAACAAGCCTCTAGAGGGAAGTAAGAGGAATGAATAAAGGTTTTATATTTTTTTAATTTTCGGGTAGTTGGAGATAAATCAGATTTTGACAATTTAAGTTGCCAAAAAGAAATTTGCAAATCTGCCGTATTTTTCCTTTATTGTCCTGCGAAAAGATCGTTGAAGATTGTGAAGGAGATAGGGAAATTTAAAAAGTATTTCACTCTCTACTTCTCCTTTAATTCTACTCTTTTTATTTTCTCTACCTTTCCAGCTTTTCCTAATAGTCTTCTTTCTGGTAGTAATCGAGTCTGGTAGGTTACACTCAATGGCTGGGATTACATGTATTTACACATGTATACCGTGTATATGACGCATACACGTTGGAATTCCTAGTGCGTGCATCGACAATGTTATATTTTAGCAAAGTCAAAAGGAAAGGAAAGGAAAAGTTTCTTTGGATGTTTTGATTTGTTTATGTTTTTAGTTTTTATCTTTTAGTTTTGGTTTTTTACTAACTTTTTTCAAAACCTTATATTATATTAAAAGTAAATCTTATTTAATAAATTTGTTAAATATTTTTTTAATGTTTTCATTTTAATCAAATTCTAGATTAGAAATTTCTGTTTTAATTTCCTTTCAGGATTCAGATCCTGATTTAACGAATTGGTTTCTTATTTCGTCGTTAATTTTAATAGAAATCGAATTTAACGTTTAATTATTCCCGATTATTAAAAACATGTAAACATATAAAGCCGATGATAAAAAGAGAGTGAAAGAATGAAAAAATATACTGATTTTTGCTTACATTTAAGTAAGAAGAAAATAGATGTAAAACTTTTCACTTTTTCAGATGTAAAACTTTTTTGTTAAAATTTAAAAAATAATCAGATAATTTGCGTAATAAATTATTCTTAACGGGCGGTATATAAAGGTCATAGAAATTCTGTTTATGATAGAAATTATAAAAATGTTCATCACCGTCGTAAAATCTGTGCTCTGCCAGATAGAAACAAATATAGGCAAATAATCTGGTTAAAAAGTTGCCCGTTCACTTATCTCTCTCTGGCCATTGTGAATACACACAGGTTAGTAGAATATAGTGTAATAATAAGTAATGAGTTGTAAGGGTATATAAGATTCGACAAGACCAAAATAACAATTACTTGTTTATAATAGTACACTGCTGCTGACGGACGGTAGCTTCCTTATGTCATTCGCATGAGTAGATGGAAACATGTTAACAGATCTGTATAAAAATCTATACAAACTAAAAAATTCTGATATAATATACAACATATCCAAGCCCCAGCAAAACTTTATATTTCGATTCTAATACCCGGTGGGTGGCATGCGCCCATTTCTAGGAGTATACTTTTGCCTTTAATATACCTTTAAATTCAATCTGCATGTCGAGGATTTGAGTTATTAACCCAGACAAACCCGTTTTAACATCAAAAACCAGGCGTGGGAATGGCCGCGCGCCAACTTTCAGGAATTTCTTTCTTTATTCGAATATATGGTTGCGGTTGTCTAAGATCTGTAAAATTGAAAAATTATAAACGTCAATTATGCCAAACGCTAATTAAAGGTTGCTCTTTGCTGTTTATGATACCATAGAATATTCGTGCCACATTTTTTGGTCCAGTTATTCCTTAACGAACTATAAACGGAAGAACTATTTTAATATATCCTACTGCCTTCGGGTGTGCGGAATATATTTATATTTCATAACCCTTACCGGTCCGGAAGTTTTTCATGTTTATTTTCCACTAGATTTGGCTAATATTCATAAAAAGATAAGTTTGGGACACTACATACTAAACGCTTTTAGTTCAAGTATAGAACAGAAAATATTTATATATTAATGAAAATTTATTTTCATATATTCATGACAAAATGGATAAAAATATGACTTATATTTTATATTCTTTGCTTCTTTTAGCAAACCACTCTCCCCTTAAGTTTCGCAAAGATACGTCAACGGAAATAATTTTATTTGGTATAAAATACTGCAGAAATTTGGGGTAAATATATTCTGAAAGTTGCTGGCTTCTTGAATGCGAGTCCTAATATTCTGATTATACCGGAGGTTTTCTTTTAAGTGGAGCGCCCATAATATTTCTAATGATCTATTTCTCGAAAATGTACCTGAAAATAACAAACTTGAATAAACATGATTGAATATTGTTTAATCGCAGTTGATCACTAATTAATTTTGTACTAGTGCAGATTTCCTTTTATATAAAAAATATGAATATATAATCAATTTCAAAAGTTGAAATGAAAAGTGATTGAAAGTGTAATGCGGTGATTGTAAGCAGAAACCAAAGTAGGAATGTAAATGTATGAACTGTCTAATACAGCGTCGTCATCGTCGTCACATTCCACAATGATGTTGACTGCAAATAGAAACCAAAGAATGAACGCTCTCCGGCTGCCGTCACTCTCGCAAAAACATCTGACTCCACCAGAATTATCCGCGTCTGCAGCTGACACCTGCTCGTATGTATGTTCTCCGACGGCATTGTTCTAATATTGAAAATTACTCCAAGGTATACTTAACGCATTACTACGACATACGGCGAAAATCACAATAATTGAAATAATAAATCGGCCTTTTTCGCCATAATCGTGGCATTGGAATGTTGAGGGTTAAATGATTGCCCAATATGATCATTCCTTATCGTCATAATAAAATTATTACAATTTACATCTACTGTTATTACAATAGTTACCATCATTACAACCATGACTAAGATGTCAGTGGTGATAGTCAGTGATTTGAACCGTTATAATTTTTAGCGCGGCTACCTTCTTTATAGTTAATATTACCATAAAACTAATTATAATTGCTAAAACTAATGTCAGTAGCGTAATTTTGTTTACTATTATTATTGCAATTTTTATATTTCATTACCATCATTATAGCTTTATCACCGTTGTAATCACTATGGTTATTTTAGTTTTTTTATATACAAATGTTTTGTCACAATTATGTATTACAAACATTCACAAAAAATTCTGCCATTATCGTCATTCAATCCACTATAACCATTATAACTGTCAGCGTCATTGCTACCGTATTCATTATATCATCTATAATTATTACATTTTTCGCTGCCGTTATCATCATTATATACGCCGTACTGATTATAATTATTACCATTCACATCATTTTATTCGCAGGGCTTCCCAAAATTATTGTCTTCATACTATAATAACCAGCATTAGCATTTAAATTTCATAAAATTCATAAACCAGAGCACCGTGATTATCACCATTACAACTTTTATTGCCATTATAATGGTCGTAATCGTTACTTTTATTAATGTTGTTACCATCATCATAATGTAGTAGTCATATATAGTAATTATATAATTAAATAAATATCATAATTTAATAAATATCATTATCATCTTTATAATTAATATTTTTGTTAAATTTACTGCCGCTATCGTCATCATTAAAATTATCGTCATCATTAAAATTATTTATAAATTATTTATAATTTTATCATCATTAAAAACATTAGAACCACTATTAAAATGCTATTAAGTCTATTAAAATCATTATCATAATCTTGGCCATTATGATTTTTATAGTTTGTTACCCTTATTATTATTGGTATATTTATTGCCATTATTATAATCATTATAGTCTTTAAAATTACTGGCAGTCATATTTATTTTCATTTCTATCATTACAATTGTAAAAATTCTTATCGACAACGTCATTATGAACACCATTATTATCATTTTTATAACTATCCAAATAATATGGTACAAAGAGTTCGACAACAAAAAACGATTGAAAACTAAAAATAGCGTTGGAAATGCAGAATACTTTTACTTTATTCATGGAATGTAGGACGTAATGAAATTTGAAGTATTTTGATCTATCAAAAACTTTCGATAACTTTCATAATTTCTCAAACATTTGTTTGATTTTGTTGCTTTGTTTTCGTTTGAATGATTTCTGTTGCAAAGGGAAGAAGATAGAAAGACGGAGAGGTGATGAATATGAGAGCGCTTCATGGAGCAGAAGAGAACTTTTAATTGATTTCGAATAAGCCTCAAGGAAAAAGATTAAAAAATAAACGTTTTTAATTTGCACCGTGAAGTCAAACAGTGAAGTTTACATAAGTTTCGTTGCCAGGTTTTATGGACACAAACCAATTCCTTCACTCGTTTCAAAGACTACATTTTTGAGCAGTTGTGGAGGATTGCAAAATGTAAGCGTGATATATATGAACTAAAATTAAAAAATATGTTTAATCTCTTAGAGATTTAATGGAAAATTTTTTGGTTTTGGTGCACCAGTAGTGCATGATTTCCCTGAAGTTGTTAATTGATGAAAAATGGAATGGGTGGGTGGGTGTTTGGTTCCACTGGTGGTTGTCATGATAGAAAAAAAATTTGCAAAAATCGATAGGAACTATCATGTGGATGTCTTTTGTGGTAAAAAAGGTGATTTTTTCGTGATATTTTCAAGAAATCTATGGGAAATGCCAAAATACGTCACGTTGGATCTTTTAGAATAGGGGTGGTTTACACTCTTTATTTGCGGTAAAAGCCCATATTATTTATTTCTTATTTATTATCTGTAAGGTTTTCAACTAAACACAATCAATTAGTGGTGCTTTTTATTTCAGATAAGATACGATGTACAATAAATTCAATAAAAAAAGAAATACAGAGGCAATAGTAGATTAGTTAATAGACAAATAATTTACAATTTTTCGTTTTGTTTACCCACCTTTTAATAAACCCCATCTTTTCAACTTTGCCCATCTCTTTATAAAGCCCAAAATACTGTTAACCTCTGCTAGGTATGTATCCAAAGTAACTCCTAAATTGTTTACGGAATGAATTACTTCCAATTTAAATGGTCCAATAGAGTAATTCAGCAATGTAGGATTCAAGATACGAGCGAATTTTTTTTGCCTACTTATTCAAATTTCATTTCATGCAGTTTAATCCACACCAGGCAGTCGAGGAATCCAAATCAGCCAGAAGTAACAAAACATCACATTCCATTTTATAGGATAACAAAATTTCACATCGTCCGCAAACATAAGATTATTTCCATTAATGATTAAAATTGGAAGATAATTAATGAAAATGACAATAACAAAAATAGCTCTGAAGTAATCAATCTCAAAAAGTTTGGGAAAAATTGTAAAATATTACGAAAAATTGTAAATTATTTGTCTATTAACTAATCTACTATTGCCTCTGTATTTCTTTTTTTTATTGAATTTATATATATATATATATATATATATATATATATATATATATATATATATATATATATATATATATATATATATATATATATATATATATATATATATATATATATATATATATATATATATATATATATATATATATATATATATATATATATATATATATATATATATATATATATATATATATATATATATATATATATATATATATATATATATATATATATATATATATATATATATATATATATATATATATATATATATATATATATATATATATATATATATATATATATATATATATATATATATATATATATATATATATATATATATATATATATATATATATATATATATATATATATATATATATATATATATATATATATATATATATATATATATATATATATATATATATATATATATATATATATATATATATATATATATATATATATATATATATATATATATATATATATATATATATATATATATATATATATATATATATATATATATATATATATATATATATATATATATATATATATATATATATATATATATATATATATATATATATATATATATATATATATATATATATATATATATATATATATATATATATATATATATATATATATATATATATATATATATATATATATATATATATATATATATATATATATATATATATATATATATATATATATATATATATATATATATATATATATATATATATATATATATATATATATATATATATATATATATATATATATATATATATATATATATATATATATATATATATATACATATATACATATATACATATATACATATATATATATATATATATATATATATATATATATATATATATATATATATATATATATATATATATATATATATATATATATATATATATATATATATATATATATATATATATATATATATATATATATATATATATATATATATATATATATATATATATATATATATATATATATATATATATATATATATATATATATATATATATATATATATATATATATATATATATATATATATATATATATATATATATATATATATATATATATATATATATATATATATATATATATATATATATATATATATATATATATATATATATATATATATATATATATATATATATATATATATATATATATATATATATATATATATATATATATATATATATATATATATATATATATATATATATATATATATATATATATATATATATATATATATATATATATATATATATATATATATATATATATATATATATATATATATATATATATATATATATATATATATATATATATATATATATATATATATAT
>OZ016502.1:15159758-15203960 GCA_963966595.1 Physocephala rufipes | reverse complement strand
ATATATATATATATATATATATATATATATATATATATATATATATATATAATATATATATATATTATATATATATATATATATATATATATATATATATATAATATATATATATATATATATATAATATATATATATATATATATATATATATTATATATATATATATATATATATATATATATATATTCTGTTGTTGTTGTATAAACTGCTTATTAAAAAAACGAAATAGAGAAACATTACTTGTATAGCACACACCTTTGATATAAAAGAATGTAGTAGGCTTTGCCTTTTTTGAAATTACTTCTAATGAAGTAGGTCTTGACATTTGAATATATTTATGAAAATCAATTGTAAAGTTTTAAGTTTTACCAAGATTGCTGTTATATGTGATCGAGCCAATAAAGATTTGAAAATATTATTTAATAAAATAAAATAAAAGGTTATGGGCCCCGTAGAGAAATCCACCGGAATTCAGCAGTTCGCTGGGACAAATTTCGACAACTGAAAGTTTCGTGTTGAAAGACACATTGCATAGGTAGGTTGTACTAAAGCTGTGAATGAGTCAGCACCTACCGCTAATGCTGGGAGGGAAGAATTTTTGAAAATGGATACAAAAGCCCAAGATATCATTATATCCTTTATACATGACGACTACATCGAATATATCAGATATCAGAAGACAGCAAAAGAAATGTGGGAGGCGTTATGTACTACATTTGAAAAGAGATCTTCTTTAAGCCAAACTCTCATAAGAAAGGAATTGGCTAAATTAAAACTACGAGAACACGAAGAAATGAACGTTCATCTAATGAAATTTGATGGACTGATTCGGAAATTAAAAGGTACCGGTGCAAAGATGGATGAACCAGACATAATTTCGCAGTTATTTGTAACCCTTCCGGAATCCTACGATGCTATCGTAACGGCTTTAGAAAATTTATCTGAAAGTGATTTAAACATATCAACAGTCAAGCAATGTTTATTGGCCGAGGAAGCTAAGAAAAAATTGCGACAATCGGAAACATTTGAAGAGAAACTAACTGCATTTACTACAAGAAAAAAAGCCAAAATTTAATGGAAGATGTCATAAATGTGGGCGATACGATCATAAGAAAATGGATTGTCATGTAAAAGAAGCAAAAACAGCAACGGGCTCCAGCATAAGCTTCATGGCTGATTCTACTAAAGAATTCAAGGTACTACTATATCATTTGCACTGGACTCTGGAGCTACAGACCACTTCGCAAATAATGCAGAAATATTTTCCATTTTGAAAAATCTACAAGAACTAAAACATATATGTATTGCGAGATTGTGGTGTCAGCACAACTGGTGTTAATATAACGTTAAAAGATGTCCTCTTCAATCCAAATTTTCGAGAAAATCTTCTTTCTTTATCAAAAATTGTAGAATTTTTCTAATCCGGAATTAGAGTCAACTTCAAAAAAACACGAGCTATACTTCAAAAGGATGGTCAAGTAATCGCAATCGCAAAACGTGTGGGTAATTTATTCGAATTTAAACTGAAAGTATCAAGGCCAGTATCTAATTTAAGTTCTCAAAAATGCGAATCACTCTGGCATAAAAGATTGGGCCATATCAGCAAACATAATTATGATGAAATGATTAAATATAATATGGTCACAGGGTTACCACAAAGAGTTTTAAGTGAATTTTGCGAAGTATGTACCCAAAGTAAACAGTGTCGTGAACCTTTTAATGGCACACGCACCCGAGCTGTAAGACCCATAGAACATGTTCACTCAGATGTGTGTGGACCCATGAGTCCAATCACTTTTGATGGCTCAAGTTATTTCGTCTCTTTTATAGATGACTACACTCATTTTAGTCATGTATATTTATTAAGAAAGAAGTCCGAAGTGTTTCCAAAATTCAAGGAATATAATGCTTTAGCAAGTGCTAAATTTGGCAAAAATATATCTAAGTTAATCGTCGATCACGTCGTTAACGGGCGCGAATATAGATCAACTGATATGTTGAATTACTGCAAAGATAAGGGTATACAAATTTGTGAAACTATATCTTACAGCCCTCAACAAAATGGAGTGGCCGAGAGATTTAGTCGAACAATATTAGAAAACGTCCGAACTCTCATGCTTGAAGCAAGTCTGCCAAAGTTTTTATGGGGCGAAGCGGTTTATACAAGCACATTTTTAATTAATAGAAGTCCTACTAAGGCAGTGACGTTTAATAAAACACCTTCAGAACTATGGCATAATGAGAAGCCCAATTTATCAAAATTAAAGGTATTTGGGTGTGATGCTGTCCAAATGGATATAGACTGTGGGACAAAAACAAGAAAAAGATTATTCTTGCACGAGATTGCAAATTTAATGAATCCAGTTTTCAATACAAGATAAATCATAAAATAGTTAAAAATATTCCAATAGTACAACGCAATGACCAAGAATATATACCGCCAATCTTGGAACGAAACGAGCAAGGGGGGAAAGTGATAGTGGTGTCGTTTCACAAGAGATATATACAGTAGGCATAGGTGTTAAACAAGACATCAATCGTAACAATGCAGTAGAAGTACCAGAGGAAGAAACATTTGAACCAGACGCACCTGCACTGAGACGAACTACTCGAACACGAAATCCTCCAAGGAAATTTACTGAATTTTACAATTCAATTTTTGAAGTTGTAAGCGATGAAGAAAGTCCACAATCTTTTGCTGAAATGGAAAGTTCCTCAAAAAGAGAAAACTGGCTCGAAGCAGTTAAAAGTGAATTAGATTTCATTGATAAAAATAGTGTTTGGAATATAGTAAAAATACCAAAAGATAAGAAACTTCTTAAAACCAGATGGATATTTGCAATAAAAACTGATGCAAATGGTAAACCAGTTCGCTTCAAAGCAAGACTAGTGGTCAAAGGTTTTTTACAGAAGTATGGCGTAAATCAGTGCTCCGCAACCGGTGTGCCGCGGCACACTGGTGTGCCGTGAGCTGAATACAGGTGTGCCGCAGTCAAATACATACATTGTACAAAAAATTCGTATGGAAAAATACCCCTTATGCACGTCACTGAAGACTCACGCGCATGCGTTACATTTGCACGTGTCACTTGACGTTCGATCGTCTGCCATTATTGTTGTGTGCAGAGTTGTCACAATTTGCACAAAACTACTAACGATATTACTATTAATTGTGTGTGGTTAGCGTTCTTCGTGTGATATATAAATATATTATTTTATATCCCTTTAAAAATGGATAAATTTTTACGTGGAAAAGATGCATCTTCACGTACGGATGATGAAACACCCAGCACAAGTGTTATAAAAAATCAAAAGAAGATAGTGAAAAGAAAGTACGATGAAGACTACATTAAATATGGATTTTCATGGAGTGGTGACGAAACGGCTCCAAAGCCACAGTGCATCATTTGCGGCGAACAGCTATCAAACGAATCAATGGTACCGAGTAAATTAAATCGCCATCTAAATTCAAACCATCCCAGCCAGGCCAATGAAGATAGACAATATTTTAAGAGACGTTTAGAACAAAATAAAAAACAGAAGATTTTTATGAAATCAGCTGTTACAGTTTCTGAAAAGGCCTTGGAGGCTAGCTACCATGTTGCAAAATTAATTGCACGTCAGAAGAAACCACATACTATCGGCGAAACACTAATTAAACCAGCATGCATGGAAATTGTTCGACTTATGCTTGGGCCCAATGAAGTTAAGGAGGTAAATAAAGTTTCGTTGTCTGCTGATACTGTTAAAAGACGTATTCACGATATGTCAGGGGATATTTTGGCAACACTGATAAGAAAACTGTTATTGGCTGAAAAATTTTCGCTTCAGATCGACGAAACAACTGATATTAAAAATAAAGCACAGCTAATAGCTATTATACGTTTCGTTGATGAGGATTTTATTAAAGAACATTATTTATTTTGTAAAGAAGTTCCAGAGTGAACTACCGGTGAAGAAATTTTTAAAGTTACCGATGACTTATTCAAAATACATAATATTCAATGGAGCAACTGCATTTCTGTTTGCACAGATGGCGCTGCGGCTATGATGGGTAGTAAAAAAGGTTTTATCACTTGTGCAAAACAAAAAATCCGACGTTACACTTTACACACTGCTGCATACATCGAGAAGCATTGATGGTCAAAAATTTGCCGGAGGAACTTTTTAACACGATGAATGAATGCATTAAAATCGTTAACATAATTAAATCAAGAGCTTTAAATTCGAGAATCTTTGAAATACTCTGTGCAGAAATGGGATCTGGATATGAATCCTTATTGTTTTATACTGAAATTCGTTGGCTATCCCGAGGCAAAGTTTTGGCTAGATTGTTTGAGCTTCGTCACGAGGTGCGTGAGTTTCTTTCAAAACTAAATATGCCCGAACTATACCACCTCGGTGATGATTACTGGATAGCCAAACTTGCATACATGGCTGATATTTTCGAGCATTTGAATGAACTTAATAAAAAAATGCAAGGTCGAAATGAGAATATATTAGCGAGCTCCGACAAATTACAGGGGTTGAAAAAAAAACTCGAACTTTGGCAGAAAGAATTGAAAAAAGGATATTTGGAAATGTTCCAAAGGACAAACCACCACAGTACAATTAAAAATAAACAATTAATTGTGGATCTGGCCCAAGAACATTTAAGTATGCTTCAGGAAAAATTTCATAAATATTTTTATTCCATTAATACGGAACAATACGATTGGATTCGAAATCCTTTTGCAACCAATGCAATAAATTCTACAGAAGAACTGCCACTGCGAATTCGAGAGGAATTTATAGATTTAAGCAATGACAAGACATTAAAACTTCACTTCTCCGAAGTTCCATTAGATGTTTTCTGGATTTACATCAAAAAAGAATATCCTCGCATTTCAAACAAAGCAATCATAACATTACTTCCATTCTCGACGACATATATTTGTGAGCAAAGTTTTTCAACTCTTTTATTAATTAAAAATGATAAACGTTCATGCTTAAAAGATCTTGATCAAGAACTTCGGGTTGCGCTGTCCAATATCGAGCCGAATATAAAACTTTTGTGTTCATTGAAACAAGCGCAGGGTTCACATTAATTATTAAAATTGTGTAAAATATTAACGTTATAATTATGTGTATGTATATTTTTCAAATAAAAAGCCAAATTATTTTTTAAAATTTGTGTATTAATTCAATACCTACATATGTATTGTATATATTTTAGCTTTTAGTGTGCCGCGGAGTTCTCGGAAGAATTATGGTGTGTCGTAGGTGAGAAAAGGCTGCGGAGCACTGGCGTAAATTATGATGAAACATATTCTCCTGTAGCAAAACTTAGCACTATAAGAATTGTTTTGGTTATCGGAGTTCATAAGGAATATACCTTTCATCAATTAGATGTCAAAACTGCTTTTCTACATGGTGACCTGAATGAAGACATTTTTATTCATTTTCCTGATGGTATGATATCAAAGCCTGGAATATGTTTAAAATTAAGAAAATCTTTGTATGGACTAAAACAAAGTCCTAGATGTTGGAACCATAAATTTAATACTGTATTGCTAAGTTTAGGATTTAAAAGATCTCAAATTGACAATAGTCTTTATGTTAAACATACCAAAGTACACCAAATAATACTTTTAATTTATGTTGATGATGTTCTGATTGCTGGAAATAATCAAATTGAAATTGAAGAAATAAAGAATAAACTGGCATCTATCTTCGAAATGTCTGATTGTGGCAAGCTTCAATATTATCTTGGAATGAAAATTGAATATAATAAAAAACAAGGTTGCATGTATCTGAATCAAAAAGCTAGTATTAATAAATTATTGTCAAAATTTGGTATGGTCGATTGTAATATAATTCATACTCCCATGGAGAAAGGTCTTCAGCTACCACGGAATGAAAATGTGGGTTCCAGTCATCTGTTCAGAGAACTTTTAGGAAGCTTGATGTACCTAATGCTGAGTGTCCGCCCAGATATATGTTATGCTGTTGGCTACATGAGCCGATTTCAATAGAATTTTGGGGAGATTCAGTGGACCGCTTTAAAAAGAATTTTAAGGTACCTGAAGGGAACAAAATCCCACAAGTTCAAGTATGAGAAAGGAAACAAATACAGTGATGTACTTATTGGTTACGTTGATGCTGATTGGGCTTCGGACATAGAAGATAGAGAGTCAAACAGTGGTTTTGTATTTTTGTATATGGCCGCCCTGTATCTTGGTCAAGTAAGAAACAAAGTACTGTCGCAATGTCTTCAAGTGAAGCTGAATACGTTGCTCTAAGTTTAGCTACATCAGAAGGTTTATGGTTGAAGGGTGTTTTTTATTGGATATAAATGTTTTGTCTGAAAAACAACCGATAGTTCTGTATGAAGATAATAATGGATGCATTGCAATGGCTAAAAATGCGGAATCAAAAAGAGTTAAGCATATCGACATAAAACATCACTTTTTAAGATATCATATTTCAAAAGGAAATAATTAAATTAATCACGTTTCTTCAAAGCACCAAATCGCAGATGCTTTCACTAAAGCAATTGATAAATCAATTTTTATTATCAATCGAGAATTCTTCAAATTATCAAATTGAGGGGGGATGTTGTTGTATAAAATGTTAATTAAAAAACGAAATAGAGAAACATTACTTGTATAGCACAACCTTTGATATAAAAGAATGTAGTAGGGTTTGCCTTTTTTGAAATTATGTATAACGCAGTAGGTCTTGACATTTGAATATATATATATATATATATATATATATATATATATATATATATATATATATATATATATATATATATATATATATATATATATATATATATATATATATATATATATATATATATATATATATATATATATATATATATATATATATATATATATATATATATATATATATATATATATATATATATATATATATATATATATATATATATATATATATATATATATATATATATATATATATATATATATATATATATATATATATATATATATATATATATATATATATATATATATATATATATATATATATATATATATATATATATATATATATATATATATATATATATATATATATATATATATATATATATATATATATATATATATATATATATATATATATATATATATATATATATATATATATATATATATATATATATATATATATATATATATATATATATATATATATATATATATATATATATATATATATATATATATATATATATATATATATTATATATATATATATATATATATATATATATATATATATATATATATATATATATATATATATATATATATATATATATATATATATATATATATATATATATATATATATATATATATATATATATATATATATATATATATATATATATATATATATATATATATATATATATATATATATATATATATATATATATATATATATATATATATATATATATATATATATATATATATATATATATATATATATATATATATATATATATATATATATATATATATATATATATATATATATATATATATATATATATATATATATATATATATATATATATATATATATATATATATATATATATATATATATATATATATATATATATATATATATATATATATATATATATATATATATATATATATATATATATATATATATATATATATATATATATATATATATATATATATATATATATATATATATATATATATATATATATATATATATATATATATATATATATATATATATATATATATATATATATATATATATATATATATATATATATATATATATATATATATATATATATATATATATATATATATATATATATATATATATATATATATATATATATATATATATATATATATATATATATATATATATATATATATATATATATATATATATATATATATATATATATATATATATATATATATATATATATATATATATATATATATATATATATATATATATATATATATATATATATATATATATATATATATATATATATATATATATATATATATATATATATATATATATATATATATATATATATATATATATATATATATATATATATATATATATATATATATATATATATATATATATATATATATATATATATATATATATATATATATATATATATATATATATATATATATATATATATATATATATATATATATATATATATATATATATATATATATATATATATATATATATATATATATATATATATATATATATATATATATATATATATATATATATATATATATATATATATATATATATATATATATATATATATATATATATATATATATATATATATATATATATATATATATATATATATATATATATATATATATATATATATATATATATATATATATATATATATATATATATATATATATATATATATATATATATATATATATATATATATATATATATATATATATATATATATATATATATATATATATATATATATATATATATATATATATATATATATATATATATATATATATATATATATATATATATATATATATATATATATATATATATATATATATATATATATATATATATATATATATATATATATATATATATATATATATATATATATATATATATATATATATATATATATATATATATATATATATATATATATATATATATATATATATATATATATATATATATATATATATATATATATATATATATATATATATATATATATATATATATATATATATATATATATATATATATATATATATATATATATATATATATATATATAATTTCTTTTAAAGACTAATCTACTTCCTTCTCTTTTATAGAATGCGTTATTAATTTACGCACCCTATGAGGCCATCCTTGAAACGACATCCTTTGGCTTTTCACCTATAAGTATAATGTTTTCTTTACTCTTCTTGTTTGTAGTGTTTGTTAAGCTATTATTATTTTCGTGTCTCTTTCATATCTTCTCAGGAACTTCTGTTCGCTTTCATTTATTCTATTGTCTTTGCATCCCCACCGAGGACAACGACTTCATTTAAAATTCTTATCAAATTTCTCTCTCCTCATCTCTTTATTTATCATCTCTTTCTCACAGAAAATGTTTGTTTGTTTGTTCATTTTTCTTTGGGTTTAGTCGCTTTGCTTAAAATAATGTAAAGGGAGAGTACGCGTTAATATAAAAACAACACAGAGGATTCCTTACGTATAAAGATACCTAAGAAATTTGAGGGTTACTTTGAGAAATGAAATTTGAAATTTGAGGTGAACTGCAGTAATATTTTTGGTTTGAATTTGGTTTAAAGCAACAACAATTTCAATGGAATTTTTATGGTTTTCGATTACCTGTCAAAATTAGTTGTACAATAAACCACTGAAAACTGTTTTCACGAAACACCGTAGAAGGAACTTCCCCTTGTTTCTAATCTCACGAATGAAAGCTTTCAACACAAAGAGATAACGTGGGAGGAAATAATCACAAAATTCCCCATATCTCCTTATCCTAAGAGAGAGAGAGAGAGAGAAATGTGTAAACTTCGCCTTTGCTTGTTGATAAAGAATATAGGAAAATGAGCATCATTTTCACTTTTGATAGACCCTCTTTGTCCTTGGAGTCGCAAGCTGAATTGGTGGATCGGAAGATAAAGGATAAAGGTCTTCTGATATTCCCAAATATTTAGAATAAAGCACTAAGTCATTTGCTCTTTTAATTATTAAATGTGCGATTACAAATTTACATATATGGCATTATTAATACTATGCTTATGCTTAACAGCGCTCTTTTATGCTGATCTGAGATCATTTTGAAATCATTTTGAAACCATTTTCCGTTCTTATTTATTTCCATTTAGCCATTTTTCAGTATTTCAAAACATATTTCCTGCGTTACTCAAAGGAATATATCAAGCCCTTTGAGAAAATTCACAAAAGAATAGATTTTATCAACATTATGAGTAACATTTGGGCACTTCAAAATCAACCTTCATATGGATCAAGCCTTCCGAGTTTTCTTTAAAGACTAATCTATGTCGTTTTGCTTTGAAGAAGTTGGTATTCATTGATGCATATATACCTAAATGAGAAGCTCCTCAGAACGCAATATTTTGGCGTCAGGTGGGTTCTTCTTCATTTTCCCTTTCTTCCTTGCCATCAACAAATTGTGGATCGTCTATCCAATTCCCAATGTATTTCATTCAATAAATAAATAAAAATAAAATAAAAACCCCAAAAACTTAAAAGAAAAAGCGAAGTTACGTACATTTTTGTATCTTTTATTGTTTTTAACGCTTTAAGATAAATTTATTTGTTTATTTATTTAGAGAAAATCAATACGATGAAAGGGGAGTAAACGTATTTGTACGTGCTAATCATCGAAAAGAAGATTTTGGAACGAGAAATAAAAAGCCTTAATTTATTTGTGCTAACAAATTTATTTAGCGAAAAAATATAAATTTTGTCTTCGTTATAAGAGGAACAAGACCATAACGATAACAGCAATTTCAAGAGCATTTCAAAATATCTTTAACTCTCTTTTACTCTTTTTTAAATATCTAGAGTAAAGAACACACTGAAATCGAATTTAGAAAGGATAAAAAAGTAACTAACTACAATAACAATGATTGGAATGTTAACACCAACGCACGCAATTTTCGCATAAATAACAACAACAACAACAACAAATACCATAATAAAAATTCCGAAATCCATTTTGAACTCCGATCATGCTTCGAATCTTGTTAACTTTCCCGACAACAATGTAAAAAGTTTTATTATCTAAATCATCATTTAGTTCATTTGCGCCAAATAATAATAATTATTATTAATAGTATTACAGTTATAAATATTGAAAAGAGGTTAATTATGAACAGAAAATTTTATTAAATAATTAATTTTATTTTATTTTATTTGATTGGTTATTAATTAATTAATTAATTAATTAATTAATTTTTTTGAAGAGAAATCGAATCAAATCCAATATAGAACAAATATTATTTTTTCGAAGAAAAGCGACAAACTTGTTCAAACTGAGATAAAAAAGGAATATCACCCTTTAGAGAAGTCAATAAATTATAAATTGCTATGGTATAACTTAAGAATGTGTGCCACACGCCGATCTTGATCAATAATCTTCCATTTGGATCAGAAAAAGGAATTTTAGAAGCATTTAAAATTTTATGGCACAGACGTCATATCTCCGTAACCGAGCAACCTATATGGAGGTTTAAAGAAGGTGCCGTACCTAACATTTATACGAAATATTCCTTTGCCGATTTCTTGACAAATAAAGAGTTATAATAAAATTTGTTTTCGTTGGAAATCTCTAATGTTTTTGTTCTTAAATGAACACATTGAGATACAAAATAAATACTGTTAAGATCTCTTCTCGAGTGTGACTCTTTAGGTCGCTCGGTTACAGAGATATGACGCTTTCTAACTTAAACGCTGATGGCAGATGATTACTGAAAATTTCCAGAAAATTTTACGTCTTTTACGCCGAACGTTTGTTGTTTTGTAGGAAAAATTATTTTTAAATCCAAGAGATCGATTTGATTTTTATAACATCGAGGTACCAAAATTAACTTTAGTTTGGGGCTTATAATTTTTTTGCTGTTGAAATTTTTTTTTCTTACGTTTCCTTTCATATGGTTCAAGCGACGAGAAGAAAACAAATTATCTGAGGATTATATTTTGTGATATACTATGATTTAAGCCGCCAATGTTTCCGGAATTACATGGTGAATTCCTTCCCCTCCACACCTCACCGCCCTTTCCGGGGTTATTCCATTCATTCTCTCGAGAAGCTGGTTTTTGTTGTGGTGGTAATTAAGGGCACCAGCACTAAGCATCGAATGGATAAAAAGAAAGAAACGACATTAAGCAACAATTCATTATGCTTGTAAATTTTCGCAAAGGATTGAGTAACACTTAGCGGTTTCCGCACCATTTTTATATCATTCTTCTGTGTTCGTCTTGTTGAATGTTCTGCTTTTTGTTGAACACCTTATATTTATTTCTCCTTTCATGTGAGTTGATATCTGTGTTCCCGGAGACTTCGCAGGGGTATTTTCCTTGATTACTTTCATTTATATTGTTTTGTGTTTCAATGAACTGACGGTATCTGCAGAAAAAATCGTTCATTCACTTTGAAAGCAAAAAAGATATAACCGAAAACGAAGAGATGGAAAGAGGAGGAACGAAAAAAAGGAAGAAAACGAGCGACGAAAGGAAGAAGTATTACAACTAATATTAACATAAAGCAAGTATGGACGGTAATTTCGGCCTGGTCGTAGTTTATACACCTTACACACATAATCAAGAGATAAAATGTGGTTATAATATTCAGTGGGCGGTGCACTCCCCTTTTAATGTTACATTTCCCCATTCATGGTTAATTTGGATCTGCTAACGCATCTTAAATTTCAGCTTCAAAATTTAAAGAGACTGGAAAATAAGCAATTTGGAATTATATTTTATAAAAGTGGGCTTGGAGCTGGGCCGAATTCATCCAGCCGGAGAATATTTGTGCCATATTTCATGACAATATTTCGAACAACGCATACTTTTTGAAAAATATTCAACCTTTCTCGAATTTCAATCTAAGGCTAGATCGCCTCAGGAGGTGATTCTAAGCCAAAAGATATACACACCTTCATAACTATTACGCCTCTCTTAATGCAGTACAAATTAACTGTATTTATATGTATAAATTTATAAACCCTTTGGGTGGAGAGTATAAATATTAAAATATATAAAAGTATTTCTCCTCACTTTTTTGATTTGTGTTTACAAATTTTTTCTCAAGCAAAGGAAAAAATTGAATTTGTTTTTAGAAAAATGTCGTCTGCCTCTTCTAATTTTGTTAATGAAATATATTTCTTAGTTTTTTGCACATAAATATTATTCGTGTATTTTCGTTTGCATACTCGTTGTTTTATAGTCTGACGAGTGGACAGGGTAGCTGCTCCCAAAACATGATTGTCATGAATGACGGCGTGTCAGAGTTAAAAAATGATTTTTTATTAAACCAATTCTTCTTTTATTGTCAGTGTGAATTTTTGTTTTATTATGGGACACATTAATTATTATTTTCTTAACTGCTTATTTTTTATTTTTATTTTTGTTTTGTGTTTTCTGAAGCATTTTATAATGTTATACTTTATGAAATTGAATTTATAACTCCAGTACTAAAATAATGTACTTTTTATGCACATGCTGGATGCATGTGTGTAAATTTTAAAAAAATGTGACATCGTCATGCCCAAGGCTTAATAAATCACACTTACATATATACACACATCTGAATCATACCTTATGGCCGTGCATGGGTTGTAACTAGGTATGTTATTTCTCTTCAGTTAATTTTTAATTTACTTTATGACTTTGTTTTTCCATAGCTTTTTCATCACCATCACCACCATTCGGTGCTATTTCGCTTGAGATAAGTTAAAATAAACTTACTAAAATGGCAACAAGCAACGCTGAGAATTAACGAAATAAAATTAATGCATTGCTCACAAAAAGTTCAGCTACCGAGCACCCATTATACTATACTTCTTTCTCCTCTATTCAGTCTCGCGGCAATGCACTTTCAAAACTATCTTTAATTCTCCTGAGGTGAACAGATGTTGCTCGTAACAATGTCGTTCATCGACCAGCAGTATCTTTGTCGGCTATCATTCCGTGGCGTTGCGTAGAACTGTTTCATTGTATTAACTAAAATCATGTTTTATAACATTTTCGCTAGAATGAAACATAAGCTCCAGCCAAACTTGTACCCTTTTCGTCACATTTTGCCTCGATCGACTACATTGTTTTCTTTCTTCTTTCACTTTTTTTGGGGGTGGGGCAGAATTTGTAGTCATTGCTTCCCTTCAACACTGCCTCGGAACAGGTATTGCTTCCTCATCAACACCGTCACGTTACGAAGAGATAGAGATAATTTTTACTCATCAAATTTCTTGCTTTGTTGCATACTTTAAAGTTGCAAGTGTCAGCCACGCGGGCGTAAACCTTGCCAGTGTCACCCCTGTTAGTAATTACCAGCCAACCCGCGGCTAAACAAAACGAAGGATGACGTAGGATTTTATGACTTCCGTTTCATACGACTTGTAAAGTAGCGTAAAGCCCTTTTTACCTCTGTTAAAGTGAAAGAAGCATAAGAAAGAAGCAGCAGAATATAAGTAAGAAATTAAAAAAATTGTAAAGTAAACGGAAACAGAAAAGAAAAACTTTTTCGAGTGGAGATTCACTGCACCGATTTTGACATTAACGTCACAAATGTTAAATTTCAAGAAGAAGGTACCATTTAGGCCGTGCTTTCGAACACATAAGAAAAATAATGAAAAATTCCTTATTTTATGTAATTTCTAATATCTTGGCGCTTTTGAATTATCTCCAACTTACACAACAACTCTGTAGGAAGCGTGCCTATTGGAACAACCGATCGCTATCAGAAAGAGAGTTCCGCAGCTGGATGTCAACACAGTTCTGGTGTAGAGTTTCAACTATCGTTCCTGAATAATGGGAGTTAAAGGTCCAAAGCCAAAATGATCAGGGATTCAGGGATTAGGGGTAAAAGGTTTAATTCTCCTAAAATCCATTCCCAAAAATTTCGCAAATACATGATTTCCTTTACCCTTTACAAGCATGTAAATCACCAATGGCCAATTGCGACTGAAAATTTCACGCGTAATTTTTCAAATGGCAATAAATAATAAATTTGTGGTAAACACTATTTGGGCCTCTCAACTTTCCCTTCATAATTCTTAATAAAACCTTTTGGAACACTTTCTAGATGAAAAATTTATTGAAAAAATAGTTGGTTGGTTTTCTTGAAATTTTTGTAATAAAATCTAATCCTCAGATGAATAAAATTTAATTTAAATAAGACCAAGTTTTCTGCTAATAAGGGAAGGCGAAACTAATTTTAATAAATTTAAAAAATAGATTCAATAATATATTCAATTTTTTCGTAAACAATTAGAAAAAAAATTGAAAGAAATTAGAGAGATTTCAAAAAAATTAATAATTTAGAAAAAAGAAACTGGTATGAAAGATTGCAGACTCAATTGTGACGATTGTCTCTGTTGTGATTTTTGAAAATTTTGTGACGGTGCCAGAATCCGCTTGTTAATATTGTTTTGCCTGTGGAAACAATGATGAAGGATATTTGGTTGATATTAAAGATATTCCCGTGATGTCATGGTTTTTATATTTAGTGTGATTATTAAAATGATTATTAAATTAAATACGTATTTTTTTAAAAGTAGACAGTTTTTTCAGAAAGACAGTAAATTATTAGTTGCATAAATTATTTTTTTTTATTTTGTAAAATTAATTGAACGTGAATGTGCAAATGCAATTACTCTAAAAATATGTGTGATTGGGTGTGCAGCAACAATAAATGAATAAAATCCAGATATAATTATTTCATTTGAACTTCGGCGGGTATAAAATAATCAATTTGTTTATTATTTTGTTGTATAAGCATTAATTTTGATTTATGTGTTGTAGTCTCTTCCGATATAGTCTGTTCTATCGTAATAGAAGAAAAACAACAACAATGGCAACAACAATTATAACAACTGTAGAAACAAAATTCAAAGTTACATTAGGAGCAACAGCAGGTCTGGTTCTTCTGGTTAAAAGCATATTTCTCTTTTTCCGTCCTTTGGAATGCAAATGTGAAACAAAAAGGATAAGAAGAGAATACTCAATCACCCATAAACAGTTGTTCACAACCATCGAATAGGGGCACAAGCATTCATCTGTGCCAAAGGACAGAAAAAAGGCCTTAAAAATATTGCCAAAGAAGTTTTTTGGATCTATGTAATTATTGGTGAGAAGTATATTTTCGATTTTATATAACAACTATATATATACAGTAGGTAGATTTTTGAATATTTATTAAATGGAGAAATAGAGTCAGAGCTAAATTAGAGTTAGCTGCGAAACAAGTTGTAAAGAGGGAAGAGAGGAAGGGGGTTTGAAGAGTTCTATGGATTTTTAGCGATCGGTTTTTAAGTGGCTACGTTTTCTGCAATTTGCAGTGTTAGTTTCTTCGATTGTGTTTTCCGCCCATTTTCAATCCCTACCGACTTTATGATTTTGCCCAAACCGTATCTTATCGTATCCTTCTATCCTGTAAATATCGTGTCAATAGAAAAAAGTCAAAATTGAAAACTCTAAATGTCTTCTAGCCTAGGTTGGCGAACCTAAATTCTCCCATTCACTAAGAGAAAAATGAAAAAATTCTTAATGAGAAAAATGTTGGCCGTATTGCGGGAAATTGAGGGTGGTAAGTCCAAAACTGGTAAGTAACATGTTTTCAATGAACCGAACTATTATATTCCCAAAAAATATGTCTTTTTACTATGGGCGAAATTCTTCTTGCGAAAAGTTAGATGGGCTGCCATTACGTCACTTGTAAAACATGAGGTTAAGAGATAATTAAGCCCATCTTTAGTAGAAAATGGTTTTAAAGTTGGAACATTAATAATTTAATTGTACGCTGATATTCGTTGATGTTTCCGATAGGGTTGGATGTTAAAGGATATTGAAACGCATTAAATGTTATGTAACACTTATTTAATTATTAAAATAAATCTACACTTGGATTAATTTACCAGAACTAAAATTTAAATCTCTACGCTTTTAGAAGAAACCTAAGACTGCGATATAATTTTAATATGTATAACAAAAATTATATGGTACATAATTGTACGATTGTAATTCAATACAACAAATTCTGAAAAGGATTTAGCTTCTCATTCACTTGAGTATTTGTTTAATACCTTTGACGCAATGACTAAATTAATTAAATTTCCCTAAATTAAGTCACTCCAATATAAGCATAATGATAAAAAACCGGCACCAGTTATTTTATTATGGTTTTTATTATCAACCGCTCCCATTACTGCTACGGCTGTTACCTATACAGCTCGTAGCCCCTTATCTATCTGCTATCATCAGTATCACCACAATTATCATCCTAACCAAAGCCCCAAATTTTAGTAGGGCAAAAAGGTCGAGAAAATGATCCTGCTTATTATTTTTGGGATACTTGGCCAATCACTCCATTCACTGTTTCATAATTTCATTTTAACCACAACCTCAATCAACCAACATATACGAATATTGCCCATCCTCCTCTTACATTCACTCTACTTTAAAATTTCGTTATTTATTCTTTCTTTGGCATCGTTTTTCTCGAGGGGAAGAAGCAGAAGGCACACGAGAAATATGTGATGCGATGTACCATTAATCTGTATTTACTAAATCTACATGATCTAAAAATAACCCCTAATTAAAACTAAATATAATTTCTTATTGATTCAAATGCGGTGCACTTCTCAAAAGTTGAAGAAACGATACTGACGGTGATTATGACGATGGTAACGTGATGCATAGCATTTTTGACACCAATACATTATTTAAACCTTTCCCAATTTAATTAAATTGGTTTTACGGAAATGAACAATCAAAAGAAATTCTTGCATTTGTTGTTGGGTGTGCGACTATGCGGGAATTACTTTTAAACAAGTTTACTTTTGTTTTTCTTTTTAAGTTGGGTTCAATCTCTGGTGATAACTTTAACATAACTTCATTTGCTAAGAATTCAGTTTTTTATTTGAAATATTATGTCTCTCTTCCTCCTCCTCCTCTTCTCCTCCTCCTCATGCACCTTATACAGTCTCTTCTCTTTATTGTTTAACGGTTCTTTTCCTTTTTTCTTAGATCCAAAAATAATGAATTGGCAATGAAATAGAAACTGAAGAAAGGGAAGATTAAGAAAATAAAATTAATTTATCAGATTCCTCCTTCTTTAAATACCATCAAATATACTTGTTCAAAAAGTTCGTTATATAAGAATATCTTAAATTCTAAATTGTTGACTTTTTTAATGTTTTGTTTAACAAAAATACTTGCGTCCTTCTTTTTTCATTCTATGTTATAAATTTCTTTCTTTCTCTTTCTTATTTCTTTGTCTTCCTTTATTCTTTCTACTAATGTTATCTTTCATTGAGTATTTTTCGACATAACAAAAGAAATACTGTCGACACAAAATCGAAATATATATCAAACTAAGTTTTCTCTTTCTTCTATTTCGGTTTTCAAATTAATTCAATTCTTTTTGTTTCCATCGACTTTTGTTTAGATAATTTTTCTTCTGTAAATAAAAAAGTTTATAAAAAGTTTCAATTAAATTCTTTTGTTGTTGTCGCTGATACAGGGTTAAGTTTCGGACAACTTTTACTTTTATGGAAAGAAGAGAAAATGCTACAGTAGAAGGGATATTTATTTTATGTAAAATTGCGAAACAAATGTTTTTTACAGATCGCAATCAAGATTGATTTTTCGTCGCTTTGGCAAATTTAATATTTTCTTTCATATCTAGTATTAAACATCAATAGCTTACGTGGACAAGTGGTTTTTCGCCAGTTGTTCCTCATCATTATTATTATCGGGATTTTTGCAGGACTATAAGAGAGGTATTCAATGTGTTCTCGGCATAAGGGTTAATTTACTAATAGTAAAGATGATTACTAAAATAGTTGGCACTGAGGGTAGATGGTCAAGATCTCATTAAAATCACATTAAATTGTGATCATAAGTTTTTGAGTCGCGTGGTAATAAACGTAAACGACGAATGTTAAAGCGACGAATGTGAAAATATTGAAGACAATTGTGGTAAATATCCAACAAGTATTTTCAAACGAAATATTACGAGAGATTAAATAATACTTTGGACTCAAAACGGACGGAGTTCACAGGAAAATTTGAATCCATTAATGGAGCACCCTGTACAACTATTCGCGCGTAATTTACAGAAAGCGAATAGGGATAATAGACGTGATAAACTAGACGTGGCCGCTGACCCGCCGCATCTAAATGGCAATGGCATATCGCGGGTCCCAAGGTATCAACGTAGTTAAATACTTCTGTGGTTACGTACTCTCTAGCCCTTCCTGGATGGGAAACAATTTTCTTATGTTTATTTGCGCAAATCCGAATCCAAATTACACTGATGTCCCTCGAAAACTAAAAAATCGAAATAAATTTTTCTGGGAGCTTTATAACCTTGAAGAAATGAGTTTTGCGATGAGTGATCATAATTGATATAATCATAATATTTAATTTCTTCCGATTTTTCAAAGTGGATGACTCTATCACAGCGACAACGATTTCGATTTCGCGTAATTTTTGCAAAATGGTTTGATGGTCAGCTGGTTTCACCAAGTAATACATGTATATATTTTTATATTAGAAGTCATAATTGATTATATACGGAAATCGGAAATGTAAAATTCAGCGTAACCTGGTGCTAAATGCAGTTGTCATTATTATCACCATTGTTATTGTTGTTATTATTGTTGTTATTATTATAATAGTTATATTGTTATCATTGGTATAATTATAATTTTCGTGGTGGTAGTTTGCAATTGGTTTGTGGCATGCAAATGACGCACATCAGTTTATGACAACACTGGTAGAATCAGTTATAAATGGTGATCATTATGGATAATTTTTCATGAAAAGTGTTTACGTTTTGTAAAGGATAAATTTGATTATTAAACTGAGGAAATAATATAAATAGTAAACCGAAGGATAAAACGAATTCATGACTATTCGGGTGAATTTTTATATTACAATATAATTTTGAAAGCGAATTCTTCGACGCCTTAATCTAAACTACACCATATGAGCATAATTATCAATTTACTAGCATAATATCGCTTATAAGCATAAATAGTTTACCTTACATTATCTTTCCTTTAAATCAGCGTTTTCAATTAAGTTAAAAATTAAAATTTCTTACTAGTACTCACTTCAGGTTCTATTGCCGTACGATCGTCCAACCCAGCGACCACAACGGGATAAAACATTTCAAAATCACTTTCCTCAGCCTTTAACAACTCCATGTCTGGAGGTCATCTCCGGTTAGGATTTTGCTAATCTTCACCTTTATGGCACGAGAGCGAATTTTCTGCTTCCACTGCATTAAGCCCCACAAAAACTTTAAGAAAAATCATTAACATTAAAACCTTGGTACAGAATATTTAATATCATTCAAAATTATTGGAAGGTAAACTTTTCAGCTTATCAGTTCCAAAAAAGCAACGTACAATTTCTAAAATTGTATTCGTTTTTTGTCAGACTGACAAATGTTGGGAGATTGCCTGAATATGAAAATGTCAGAAAAATGGTTTTGTCAAGTTATTTACCTGAGGGAGTGAAGAAGAAAGGCAAAATTAAAGAAATTGTTTATGGAGGCATAAAATCGTAGAGAATGACTGGAAGAAACCTATCTTAAATATCACGTGAAGTCATGATATTGTATAGCACACTGATCACCTGAAAAGGGCTCGGGAGCCATTCGTCACTTCCTGCCACAGCATTCGTTGATTAATAATAGAACTAGGAATGATATAGAAATTGAAAACAATATTGATACAAAAAACATTATCGTAAAAGAAATACTTCTCTATATTTTTCATACCTTTCTAAAGAGGTGAATAGTAGGTAAAATTAAAAAAGGAATCTTTTTCTGGTTTAATTGAAACATAGACCTCTATTCCAAAAGAGGTATGTTCACTTTAAGGTTTGCCGTATTAAGAGTTAATATTGCTTACTATGCTGAATGGAATGTTCAGGCTTCTATGCTGAAATTTTTTAGTGAAACTCAGTCCTGGCTTCTCTCATCTCCTCACTCACATTGGGATCATCGTTAGCACAAATTAAGAGAGCCGACAAATGTTGAGATGTGTACGAGACAATTCTGTTGCTAAGAAGAATTGGGAAGAGGTGGGAGGTGAAGATATGGAGCGTTGAAATAGAATCGCGGTGAGGAATAATGGAAGAAGCCTAAATGGAAACTAAAAAATAACATACCATATGCTCAGTTAATATATTACAAACATGGATGCGATATATTACATGCGAGTTTTGTACACTTTATTATGCGATTTTATATGTGCTCTTTATGTATAGTAAGTCCAATACATTATAAATTTGCTATTTGTAAAATACTCATGGTAACGTACTCATCATAAGAACATAACAACATCCCTCTTGGTTAGACAAGGTGAAAAAATTGTAATAAACTTGCATGGGTCCAGTGACTCTATACACACATGTCCATGGAGGAGCATGCTTTTTTCTGCTAATTTACTTATTTTATACATTTTTTTACTCATTCCGATTTATGTTAACTTTTATCATTTGGGTCTTTTAATATATTCCAAACTTTAGTCCATTGAACTTTTTAGTCCATTGAATTCAACGCACTCTCTATAATTTGTTTCTGTTTCCTTGAATTGCTATATTTTGCATATCATTAAACGATTTTGTAATTCATTGTTTTTAATTTCTTCAAAAAGTGAATAAGAACCACACCTACATCTGATACCTACATATGTATTCACTTTAAAAATTTGTAGGCGGAGTTGAACAACAAACTCATCCATTTTTTGTCATCTCTATCTCGCGGGTTGGCAGCAAAATTTTCTGCATTAATATAATTTATTAAATTTTTTTAATTTTCGCAATTATTAATCTCTATCGTTTGTGCAACTGGTGAACTTTATTTGCTAGTGTAGAGTTTAATATTTCACAAAGTTTTCATCAATTATATTTTCGTGAACATTTTATTTGGTAACATTTGTGGATATTTTTGCCGATTCTCGCGTAAATTTTTTTGACAATTCGAAGACACTGCTTACGAAACTTACGTGGTTTCTTATATCAATCTAATACTGTGATTTTAATTTACTTCATAATGGATTGCAATTTTCCTAATTGTAAATTAAACAGTACATCTGAGCGGTTGCTAACCTGCTCTATTTGTGATAAGTTCTTCCACTTAAAGTGTGCTGGTCTCTCTGGAAGAACTGCTGACAAAATTGGTACGGAAGGTGGTCTGCGCTGGTCATGCTTAAATTGTAGGTCATTTGATGTGGATATTATCCGCCTATTGCGTCAATCTCGATCTAACTTTCGCGAAGTAAATCGCGACCTAGTTGCTCTGCTAGGGAAACTAAATAACTTTGAGAACTTTTTTAATGAATTCAAATTGCTTGACGATGCCTCACCAAAGCGTAAGCGACCGCAAAAAAATGGTCACAATTCGCGAAATGTTTTGAGGGTGCCCACGCGACCGTCTTCAAACTCACCAGCGCTTATAAATTTACACAGCCCAGCTGATAGTGAAATTGAGATGGATTCCAATGTTTATAATGTTGCGGATTCGGTTCAAACTTCTTCGAAGACTACTTCATCTAAAGCAGTTCCATCTTCAACCGTCGCGATTAATTCCTCAAATACGGTTTCTAAAAATCTTGTTGTGGAACAACGCGCACCCGGTGGCGCCCTAATTTCTGCTGCTGCTGAATTACCTTTGGCTGCCGTTGGAACTACTGGCAAAGGTGCTATACCTAAAAAGCCTCTTGTCAAATCTCCTGCCATTATTGGCGCCAATATTGTTGGGGATGTGGTGAAGACTGCTATCTCTGATAGTTTTGCTGCTGCTGCTGCTTTGCCAAACTTAGCTTCGAAAAAACTTGTTGTGGTTCAACAAAAAAAGACTATATTTGTTTCCCGATTTGCTCCAGATACAACTCCGGATGATATTAGAGAGCACATTTTTTCCCATTTGAGATTGACGGATTCAAGCATATCTGTAAAAAAATATAATTTCAGGACTAAAAGATCATATTCATCGTTTAATATTCATGTACCTAATCATTTATTAGATCGAGTATTGAATCCTGATTTCTGGCCACTAAACGCTGTTGTACATGAGTATGTTTTTAGACCAAAATCAACTCATGGAAATGCTGCTGCCACTTCTCAGCGTGCTTCTTCAAAAAACTAAACGCGCATTCCTTTGTCATTCTCTATCAAAATGTCAGAGGAATCAATACCAAGCTGAATGATATTTTATTAAAAACCATTGATCCTGAGTATAATATTATTGTGTTCACTGAAACATGGCTTAAACCGGATGTTTTGAGCTCTGAATTGTTTTCAAACACTTATATTGTCTATCGAAAGGATCGAAGTAGACTTTTAACTAATCGAAGTAGAGGTGGTGGTGTATTGATAGCTGTTACTTCTAATTACTTTTCGCGGGAAGTTTTCCTGGATGATGCCTCAGATATTGAATTCTGCTGTGTTTGTGTTAGACTTGCTAATTTCTGCATCTACATATGCTGTTCTTACATTTCAAGTGACGACGAAAATGCTGTTTTTTACCATCATCTGAACGTGAATCATATTTCAGTTTCCTGAATGATCTATTTTCCATTGGTCTATTTCAAATTAATAATGTCCGGAATGGGAACAATCGCCTGTTGGATCTGGTTTTTATTGATGATAGAGACATCTTTGATTTATCGCGCTGCGCGGCTCTTGCGTTACCAGAGGACATGCATCATCCAACTCCGAAAATTAGTTTAACGTTACCTTGTCAACCGTTTCGGTTCCAAAAAGCTAATAAGAGGTTAACAAAGAAGTTTTGTTTTAAACTCACTAATTATTCAAGATTAAGGAATGAGTTATTTCTCATTGATTGGTGCTCTCTTCTGCATGTGGATACTCTTTCATCTGCTTCCTTAGATTTGGCAGTCGAAACTTTTAATAATGCGTTATTGACAGCTTTTAAATCATCGGTTCCATTGAGGATAGTTCGATCATCTTCATATCCTTCCTGGTTTTCTAAAGAGCTACGCATTTTGAGAAATATGAAAGCAAAGAGCTATAAAATGTCTTGTCGATCGCGTTCAACTTTAAGTCTCTTAAATTATTTATCTTCAAGGAACAGATATCATCGCTTATGTAAACATGCTTACCAAAGTTATATCTTAAAGGTGAAACATAATATTCGACGTGATCCTAAATCATTTTGGAGGTTTGTTAATACTAAGAGAAAGAGTGATGTTCTTCCAACATTTATGAAGTTTCGAGATATTGGGACGGATGATCCTGCAACGATTTGTGACCTCTTTGCTGACTTTTTTAAATCTACATATTCTTCATCTAGCTACGTCTCGGATTCTTACCCTTACAGTATTACATCTGGTTCTATTGCCCAGCCAATTTTAAATGAAGATCTTATTCTTAACTCTTTGAATGACATCAAGAGCACCTTTAATCCTGGTCCTGACAATATTCCATCCTGTATCCTGAAAAACTGCGCTGACGTGTTAGTAAAACCTGTCGAAATGTTATTTGGTTATTCGTTACGCTCTGGCTATTTTCCGCACAGTTGGAAGGCATCATTTATTATTCCTTTGCATAAGTCTGGAAGTAAGCATATGATAAATAACTATCGTGGCATCGCTAAGCTCAGTGCACTTCCTAAACTTTTTGAGAAGATAATTACCGATCAAATATCTTTTTCTGTGAATTCTTCAATATCACCTGTTCAGCATGGTTTTCGAGTTGGGAAATCTACTACTACAAATCTACTTGAATTTGTGTCTCACACAATAAACAATTTTAAATATTCTATGTGGACGGATGTTATTTATATGGACTTCAGCAAGGCGTTTGATGTAGTTAATCACAAACTTCTAAATTTAAAACTTAAACTATTTGGTTTTCCTGAATCTTTGCTGCGTTGGATCCAATCGTATCTCAGTGATCGTTCTCAAATGGTTGTGTTTAACAATGCCATATCTAAAGAATTTTCGGTACCTTCTGGAGTCCCGCAGGGGAGTCATTTGGGTCCATTATTATTCCTCATTTTCATAAATGATCTCCCAACTTCTATCAGTAATGGGAATATTCTCATGTTTGCGGATGATGTTAAACTGTTCTTATCTTACAAAACAGAGTGTGATGCTTTGCTACTTCATGCTGATTTGGACTCATTAACTGATTGGTGCAGATTAAACTGTATGAATTTAAGTTTAAAGAAGTGTAAGCAAATTACTTTCGCTCGCGTCTTGAAACCTGCATTGCTGAATGCAGGATTGGATCTTATAAATTGGAAGTTGTTGATTCTATAAACGATCTTGGAGTTGTTTTGGATCGGAAACTGCGCTTTCATACTCATATTAATGGCATATCTATCAGAGCTAACAGTATTTTAGGCTGTATTAAAAGATGGGCGAAGGAATTTGATGATCCCTATGTAACGAAATTATTGTACACCTCGCTGGTGAGGCCAATCTTGGAGTATGCATCGCCAGTTTGGAATCCTTATTACAGCTGTTATATTTCTCAAATTGAATCAATTCAGAAACAGTTTTTACTTTTCTGCCTTCGTCACCTCCGCTGGGATGAATCACTTCATTTACCACCATATGAATCCCGGCTGAAATTAATTAACCTACCAACACTTTTTGATCGCAGGAAAATGTTTAATGCTATTTTCATCCTGAGCTGCTTATCTGGTGCAACTGATTCTCCTCATTTGCTATCAAACATTCATCTTACCGTTCCTCGCCGCTCATCTAGACGATATGAGCCGCTTCAGTTGACTTTCTATAGATCATCATACCTACAATTCTAACCTCTTCGGAATGCCTGTTTGGACTTTAATACGGTATATTCTGTTATTAATTTTTGTGATTCTTTTGCTGTAACAAAACGGAATATTTTGAATTTCTTATCAAATATTTAATCTATTTTTGTCTTTGTATTGTGTTAATTTTCTCCAATTTTGTATTTAAACTATTTTGTATTTAAACTTTTGTATTTAAACTATTTAAACTATTTGACTGAATTTGTATTTACTTGAACTACTGAACTATTGAATTTTGTATTTAAACTATTCATGAACTATAAAACATAATGTTTAGTTCTAATAAAGACAAACAAACAAACAAACAAACAATAAATATTAATTCCTTCTAAAAACAGTGGTCCGTCTAAGAGCACCGAAACAATGATGAAGGTCAAACTGCAGGAGGGCGAGAGGAGGTATCGTCAAGAAATGTATCTATTCATTGTCATTGTAAATTGTTTGGTATAAAAAAGAAAATAATTCGGATGAGAACCACATCCACTTCTGATAAATATCATGAATACAACTACAACTGTATTTCACTTTTAACGTTTGTGGACGGAATTGGATAGCTTAAGCCTTATTCTCGAATTCATCGATGAATAAAAACATCCGTCCGTCAGATTCTCAATAATGCACGGGCTGAATTACAGGAGATGGAGTTAAAGTATTATAATGAAATGTAGCACAAATATTTTCTGTCATTTTGGTCTCTTTGGTAGCGCAAATGTGTGAAATTGGTCCAGTACCATGCCTCCCCTTTATGAAAGACATTTTCAACGCTTCATTTTTTAGAATCTATTGAAATTTTGAAGTTGGAATATTTTGGTCGAGCTACCAGTGTTGGACATTATAAATCCACCAATAAATAAATATAATCACACTATTTAAATAACTCTATTTCCAAGCCGAAGTTAGCGTTCCTACTTGTTCATGGTTCTTTATCTACCTTTGGTGTTGAATCATTGTACATATGGATACCCTTGTTGTTATCTAGATAATTTTGTTTGGTCACGTTTCTAATTAAATTGCATTTCAGCCGGATTTATACTTTCTAACAAGGCTTCGTCCGGAGAATGCTTCGGAATATTTGTTCTCCGCTTCTCAATTTCGTTGTGAATTATGTGCTTATGATTATGATATCGTAATTCCTTTTTATGTTAGTAGATTCACATTGCCTACTCTGATTTCTGTTAATATGGGCATATTAGATCCAAACATTGCATTAACTAAGGCAACAAATTCATTAAATCGTTCAAACGCTTTTCATTTCTGTTTCATTACATATACATGAGGAAAGTCATCTAGTGTTAGAACCGTAAACATCTGAATGCTTGTGTTCAACAGGTTTTCCAGCTCATATTATAATGTCATTAAAGGGTGACCTTGCTTACTTCGTTTGAACGTTTCGAAGAATTCCGCAATTGATATTTATTTGGTATACTCGCTATCCAATCGCACCACGCTTGCATGCCTCGGTTATGGAAGCTTTTCGCAGGTCGAGACTATTTTATGATTACAAAACTCCGTCCGTTGGGTCAATTCATATGAAGATGATTTTTTGAACACATACACTCATACATAGATACGAACGTACAAACTCTCACTTACGGTAGTAGTATCAGAAGTGATCGTCCTGAAATTAATAAACAACGTAGTGATAAGCACTCTAGGAGCTTTAAGCTCGAAACTTATAGCTTGTGCTTTTTTTAAGCCCGATAGAACCGCAAATGATAAAAAGTATCACAAAAAATTTAATTTAATATTAATATCCACTCGGGAGATCAAGACATGGTATTAACATTTGAAAATTATTTCAGACATATGGCCACTGCAGTTGTTCGTGACGTAGTGCATTCTGGACTTCCAATTTTTAGTCATTTTTTTGAGTACTGTGGGCCTCATGTCACAAATAAGACGTATTAATTTGGCCTCCAAGTCGTAAATTGTTGCTGGTTCGTTTGACAACATCCAGTGAACTCACGTGACCCCTCAGGAAATAATCGGCAGGTGTTAAATCGCACGAGCTTGGAGGCCAATTGACATGTCCATTTCTCGAAATAAACCTATTGCTAAATTTTGATTTCCATAAGTTGTTGGTTGCCGTCGCCATATCGTCAAATGAAAACTCATTGGTCGTGGTGCGGTAACGATCGCCATTGACTGTAACGCGAGCTCCGGCCTGATTGTTGAAGAAATTAGGTCCAATTATCCCACCAGCATGCAAACTTCAAATAGTGCATTTTCCAGGATGCAATGGAGTCTGTAGGGCCTCTTGCGGATAACACGTTAAGCCAAAAATGAACCCCGTTGCTAAGCACAATTTTACGATAAAACAACTGATTTGCTTCCAGCTGCGCAGAGCAAAATTTTCCACATGGTAGACGGACAGCGCCCCAAATCCGCCCCGCCCCCTCCCCAACGAGGAATTAATAAATTTGGATCTTCTTCCACACTTTCATTAACAACGGCATGTATTCTCATCACTGCGCATATTACTTTGGCGTGTTGGATTTATTACATTATTTGGAGAGTATGTGGTAAGAAATCTATCCACAGTTCGAGAGGTGTCTTGTTTAGATGGGCAATTACGTGCGCCATAAAATTCACGTTGTCGTCTACAAGCTACTCGAATCGACGACTGATTTCCAAAGTAAATTCAGAAAATTTGGTACTTCACAAGTCAGAGAACAAGCATTCTATTAAAATTTTTCCCAAAAATGGTCTCAACATGTCCTCGTCTGTAAGTATGTATGTATCAGATATAAGGATATAGATAAACTTCCGAAAATTCTGAAGATATAGATAGATAAACTTCTGAAGTGTACCACATTGGTTGTGGATTTGACGTAGAAATGCGAAATAGTATTGGTGAATATGGCCCGAAATTAATGACATTTTTACTAATAACCTCACCTACTGTGTCCCCAATGACGTAATTTTAATGCACAAACACCCCAATTATGTGAGTTTTCCGTTGATGAAATCTTGTCTTAGACCCCGTTGACATACCATTTTTGAAGCCGTTGTTGTGAGATTTCAACTTAATTAAAAGCTCCGCATAAAAACAATCCCATTCAGGTTCATGCTTTCACATACCTTTTTAGATGGCCTTTATTTTTACATCAATTTTAAACTAATATTTGGTTAAGTAAACTCTCTATACGTTATAATTATAAGAAAACTAATTTATCCGAAACCAAATGGGAAATGGATTTTTAATTATGCGGGTTTATTTTGAAATCCCGATCGACTCCCGAATCAAAAACATTTTTTTGACAAAATAGGAGAGGCGACAAGAATTCTGTTACAACCGCTGCATGTAACAGCAGCTGTTTAGTGATTTGTTCCAAAAGCGTTGGTGTTTAGGTTATTTAGACTTAGTAGTGAAAGGTGTTGTATTTGAAGTAGTTTAAGCACCGTAATTGTTCACAGCCTTTACCGCATTTTGGAAATGATACCATAACCGATACCATAACTTATTGAAGCTTCTCGCGAAGCTTTCTCGTTTTTGATCTACGTGAAGCAATTAGAAGTTTTTAACTTATAGATAGTTTATAGAAGTTTTTAGCTTGCCATAAAAGCAGTCTAAGTGGTTTTTTAGTATCCGAAATTATAGACGAAATTGTTGCCGTAATTTTAATAACTACGACTTCCTGTCACTTTTTGTTATAATTATATGTTTTACTTTTAAATTTTTCAAAAGGGATGGAAATAATATTAATCTTGAAAGGAAGATCCTATCGTCAGCATACATTCGTAACTCGGAGCAAGAAATGCCTAAGGGTGATTCATAGATGTACAGCTAGAACGATGAAAGACCAAATATAAATCCTTGAGATATGCCTCGTTTTATGGGAAGGAAATGAGGTCTCCTTTAATCATTACAAACTACATTGTAATTGTCGTGTAAGATAAGATTTAGTAAGGATTTAGTAATGGAATCGGTGTGCTTCCAGTTTCTCCAGCTCGTGGCCAGTGGTAGATTTATCAGCAGTGATATCGGCAGTGATTTGCTCCTGCGCAGTAGCTGTCAGATTTGCAACTGTTTTTAACCGCGTGTTGACGACGGATAAGACATGCGAAACAGTGCCAATATTGCTGGCAACACAGCATTGGCTAATACTATGTTCGCACTTGGCCGAAATTAACTAGAAAATAAAAATAAAATTTGATTTTGTGTTAAAATGTGTGCTAAATTCTAGTACCAATTTAGCACACATTTGGAAACGCGGATGTATTTTGACATTTCAATAATTGAATTGAATTGTTTTTTATTAGCATTTTGTTAGCATTTTAAAAATTGAAATTGCGTGATTTATGATAATTGTCATGGACAAAAAAATATATAAAAAATAAACTCGAATCTGAAAACTACTAATTTCATACAAAATTGTCTCAATTTCAGAACCAATTTCGGCTTAACGTGAACACAGTATAAAACTGAAATCTCATGTAAACTGCTGAAAATTATTAGATTGAAAAATAAAATATAAGGCAACAATCACTCCCAATGACACTTCCTAGATGAACGACCAGGCGAGTTCACATTAACGGAAAAATATAATTGCGAAGAATATGTTCACCGAAAAGCAAAAAGCGCGTCAAGTTAGAATGACATGGAGTTGTCAACTCCAAACCATGCTAGAAGGCCTTTAATGAGTTCAAGTAACTTCGGATTTACATATTCGATTTTTTCTGGTCTTGAAGGTTTTGTTCCAATTTCATATTGACACATTCAATTTCAAAATAAATTACTGTTTGGTTTAATGATTTTATAATATTCTGTGTTTCATCACAATAAAAAAACAAAATTATAAAGAACCAACACAAATTGAAAATCTGTTTGAAACTATCAGTTCCATTAGCTCTATATTTTTCTTCTTGTGTTTTTGTTTGCTGTTTCTTCTTTTTAATTTTATGGTTGTATGTAGTTACTGCCCGTAGCATAATGGGGGCGCAGCAACACTGCCATATTCATAAATAGTATGACATCATTTTTCATAAACCACCGGCAATCCTCGTTCCGTTCGAGTCGCAAGAGTTCATTCAACAGCTTCATGATTAATTTGTTTTGATTCACTCCACGTTCAGATTAATACCGTCTACCATTTCGATCGGCTCATGGAATCGGATTTATAGTATCCTTCAGTTTTTAGTTTAGTAGCATTAGCGCGTATATAAGCGCCAGCATTAGCACAAGAGCGTTACCATTGTCAGTTATACTAATAGTAATGATTAGTATTGGTAACCATCGAATAAAAACTATCGAGTTACTCGATGGTTGCAAATTATTCATTCATTAGATAGTTTCAATGTAAACTTAAAAATTCACACATACTACCACCATATCGACCAACATATTCGCTTTAACATCCGTTCGTTCGTTTGTATTTTCAATAAATCATTTGCAACTAATTCGCGAGCAAACAACAAACCAAGAAATGAGAGAATAACAAATGGATATTGCAAAACATAAAAAAATATTTATTTTATTGAAGATAATAAGGCAACAATAGCAACAGAAGCAACAGAAACAACAACGGCAGCGTCAGTAGCACCGGCAACAGGAAGAACGGCAGCAATAAAAGCAACTATATCGACAACCTCAACGCAATGAAATTGTGTTCAAATAGATCATACTCAAAACGTCCTGGATTTTATAGAACTTCGACGTAAGGTCGAGAAAGCATAAAATTGAAATTTTCTATGCGAACATTTTTTCATATAAATCCGTTTTTGTTTTTCTTAATTTTTTTACTTCCTACCTCTGCTTCACTTTTCTTCTGGTCACTTCTACCAATACAATCTCCTTCTTGTTCTTTTACACTTTACGAAAGCGTATTCTGCACTGGCTAACGGTCTGACTATGCTGCGGCTCGACCATTTCGATACCTGAGCACTCTTCAATATGATTTTGGCTACTGCATAGAATGTTATTTTTATTGTAATTTGATTGCATTTCATTGTTAACTTTTGTAAGTTTGAGAGCTCTTTTATCAAATGGTATCATGTATGCTTGTCTTTTGCCTCTCTCTTTCTCTCTCTCTCTCCACCAACCAAATCCTGGAATAAAATGAGTTCAACATCCTCCTATTACATTTTTGCCATGAAAGGACCGGAAGCATTCAAAACGTCAACAAAAATAAAAAGTTGGCAGTTATTTCTCTTTTGTTTCTCTCTCTCCTTCTTTCATTCCCGCTTACTTTTCCTTGATTTCATTCTATATAGGATTAATTCAACATACATTTTTCTCCTCAAGTTCTGTTGATTTTGTCTACAGGTCCATCATATTTACGTGTAAAGGATTCAATTTTCTCCTTTTGGTAAACCTCTCTGCAAGAATACTTCCATTAGCCGACTCACAGATCCGCCCATTAAATTAGTTCACAGCCGCTCATATCTACCCATAAACATCTACAGGCAAATGGATTTTGTGGATAAACTGCGGGCTTAGTCTTGTTATGGCATATTAGGCTCCCAGGTGAAGATAAAGGAAAGCAAAGAAAATTAAAAAAAACAAACGAAAGCAAAAATAAACGTTCACTGCGGCCTGGCCATAGGTTTTATATCCTACACCTGAATCATAACTTCATGATTTGGTGCTAATAACCAGCAATCAGAAATTTTATCTTGAAAACTGTACATTAAACTGGAGAAGCCTGTTTAAAGCCAATTATCTAAAAGAAAGCGCACCAGTAAGCAGATTTTCTTGATTTTTTATAACGTGCACAAAATTGCGCCCCCCTTAGATCGTTACTGGAAAGGTCGTTAGATGACCTCGGAGAAAGGGCAACCATTTAAGACGATAGCGACAATGATTATCCATTGGTTCCATTTGTTTCATCGATATAACTGGCTGTTAGCTATATTAGCGCTATTTGAATCTCTATTTTTAGAGAAATATATTTCCATTTCACTTCAATGTGTAAATTAATTACATTTTATTGAATGAATAAATGATTCATTGCTGGAATGTCTCAATGCATAAATCGGTGGGGGAAGATCTTCTCCAGTGAAGTGGAAATGAACAGACAGGAAAACAGTTGCGAAAGGAAATAATGCAGCAAGCATTCAGCTAGAAATAATAATCGGAAAAACGAGTAAGCTTTGAGTGGTCTGGACATCGGTGTTTAACGACATCCCACAAAAAAGGAAAACGTCGACGGTGTAAAGTCGTTTCACAAAGAGGTTTGTGTTGGAAGAAAATTAATTCAATACTCCAATAAAGTCGACGTAGTTTTTATTATATGTGCACATTAGAAGAAGACAATATGTTTGATTAACAAAATTTGCGTTATTCTCACGACAGCTATTCTCACGACTAATAGAAAAAAAGAACAAATAATTGAATACTTCAAACAAATTCGAGCGATCGAGCCAACTAATAAATAACTACCCTCGCAAATCAGTCAGCTTGTCAATCAATCTCGAGGGATGATTTCGAAAGGAAATGTGTCAAACAACATTTTTATGGAAAATAAAAATGGTTGAATGGAACAAAAATGTTGGTGTAGAGTGGGGTGTGGGGTAGGGTAAAAGTCAAAGGCATATCGCTTATACATCCATGCAGAAATAAAAAAGGGTCTGAGTAATAACGTGAGGAAAAGGATAAGGTGAAAGTAATACAAGGGAGGTTTCACAATATGTGAGAACATTTTTGAATTTTGTATTGTTTTGCTAACAAGTCCGTGTTAAATTGTAACGTGTTATAAAACATATACATATTTTATAACACTTTGTAAAACAAAAGGGAGGCCAAATTAAATATTATTTAATGTTTTTAAATTTTCTGACGAAGTGGGTTTAAATGTGTGGCGGCACTAAATTCGATCAAGTGTAAATAATTGAAACTAACGCCTTCTCTAATCAGCCAGTAATCTAATTTTGCAAGCACTTCAACCACCATCGCGTGACCGGCAATAATTTTCGGTGAACGACTTAGAAAAGCTAATGCGCGCATTTTTGGCAAGAAGAATAACTAGACAAAATAAAGTGAAAAGAGATAAGAGAAAGTGGTTATTATCATCATCGTCACTATCAGACACCACAACCCTCATCACTTTAGCACCCACTACTACCATTACCACCATTATCCTTACCACCATCGTTTCTATTACTGCTATCTACAATCACTAATATGCTGCCGCAGTCAACGTGCACCCATTAGAGTCCAACACATGCCGCGAAAAGTTTCTTCAGCTTTTTTCAACATTTTTCATTAATTGCTTCTGAAACGCAATTCCTAACTAGATTTCCCCCAAAATGGTTGCATGCTTAGAACAGCAGCAATGAACAACAACAACGGCAACAATAACGTTATAAATCAAAATACTAGTAGATTCAAGCACAAGCACATACGAGTATACAACCTTTCTTGTATGTGCTTACATAATGACGCCAATTAGCACGCTCGCACTTTCAGCCGTTTCCGATTGTTCTCTTGTTTGTTGTTTGCCTGTTAAACGGAAATGTTTTACGTCGACCTGAACGCTTCTGTTTTCCGCCTATTTTAAATATTTGTTATTATTTCGGTTAAAATCCGATTATTAAGCGTAATTAAAATTTAGTCGTTGACAATGCCGGTGTTCATTCATTCAATCATTTCATTGTTTATTCGTTCGTCTACGTAAGCAAACAACCGTATTGTCTGACTGAGACAAGAATATGATGAAACTAGGTTATATTGACAGTTGACTTTAATGATGGCATAAGTACGCTAGCCACGAAATATTATACAAACAGGCAGATGAAATGACGGTTGAAGTAATGTGAAATCAAATTAAACACTTCACGATCTCATGACTTGAACGTTTTGCTTTGGTTTGTGATGCGGTTGATGTGTCACATTAAGAACTGATCGATCGAATGGAATGGGAATAGAGGCAACTCAAAATTGTTTGTCGAACTCACAAGTAGGCGAAGATGAAGAAGTGGGAGGGACTAATTTTAGATGTAAATATGATTTCGTAAATATTTAGAGAATTAGGACTAGAATTAGGATTTCACAAAGAACTTCCAAGAAAAAATCATCAACCGAGAAAGAGGCGCCTGCTGGGAACAGAAATCATGTTTTCAAAGAAATCGATTGGGCAATCGTCTTGAAGTTTGGTGGGAGTATCTCCCATCTCTTTTTCATGCCCCATCTGTCGTCTTTGGTGACAAAATTGCATAAAAGGGGCTTACCCAGCGTATCAGCACACTCCGCAACAGAAGTAGTAGAAGACAAAACTCCGTAACAGGGATAACCGTCTCGGATATTAACATCACAATTAGTTGAAATAGATTATATAGATGCAAAGATTTATGAAAAAGGGAGTCTGATAATAAAAAGAGGCGTGCCTATATTGTCTTTATATATTAGATAGCTACGGTGAGAGTTACTAAATGACTCTTACTACTATACTCTCGAAGGAGTTGGATATATTCACTTTGTGATTCCGTTTGTAATGCATTAAAGGAGGTGGGATAGGTTTCGATACCCCAGTTGTCTGCCTGCGGGAATGACGATTACGACCGAACGAAAAAAAAATATCAGTAAAAAAAATATCGACATGAAATTTGGCCCGAATATTTTTTGTCGTAATGGGCAATTTGTCCTTATAATTTTGAAGGTGAGCAAAATCGTATCAATTCCGCGCCTATTTTGCTCTAAAATGAAAGTGAAAACCCAATTTCTTGGTCCCTATAGGAACTTTGGAGGTATAACTTTATAACTGGAATGGCGGTGATAGTTATTATGTACCCATAAACCACCCATCATTATACAATACAATGTGTCGGTATATTTGTATATTTATATTGTAGGTAGGTATAGGTATTAGTATATCGAAACTAAGCAAGAAAGGAAATGCAATATTAAACGGGACATGCACTGTCCACTAGTCATCAGAATTAAACTATAAATTTTTATTACGGTCGCAATATATAGACGCTTCGGCCCGGTCGAAGTTACCGTTTTTTACTTGTTTTCCCTTAACACTCTCCTCACTCACTACTCTCCTCTTGTTAACCCATATGGCTATTATACGAAAGTAAATCAACATTGTTCGAAAATATTCCTAACTTTACATGAAATATTTGAAAAACAATCTCTTAGGAAATAATGGAAATAATGGAGTAAATAGAGTGCATTTATATCGTTGAGTGATATTTACATCTACAGCCTTATAACGTATCACGAAAACGAAACTCAATCTTCGTTTCTCTCTTGCTATTTCCTCTTCTTCCTTTGATTATTTAACGAGAGGAAGATAAAGAAGATAAAGGGATTTATAGTGTTGGGAACTCTCGACTGATTTCAACTAACGATAGTTAGCTACTAAGTGATTTAAAATATTGAATGCTTTTTTCATTCCTTTATTCATTTATTCTCTCGACCTATTCGGGTTCAACTTATGCAGTTACAACATAATCAGGCAAATCATTGCTCTTGGTTGGTTAATTGGGTATCGGCCTTTACTTTCTGAACGATTTCTGAATTACTAAAAACTATCGTAAAAAACCATCGAATTAATGAATAATTTAGAACTATCGCATAAATCGATAATTTTTGTCCTTTTCATATCCTTTTCGATGTCATTCCGATGGATCAAAGAAATCACGAAAAAACTAATTAAGGTCCCACAACAGGGAAAACCCCTTTGGGATGTGAAGAATCCCAAATACCTCGACAGACGCCCCAAAGAATTGACGCTTCGCCAAATTGCAATATCTGACATTCGCAAATAATTCCGGCAGGAATATTTATCGCACACTTTGATGATATATGTCAGAACCTCGAGGGTTCCATTTGAATTTTTTTCTTTTCGCCAGTTTTTAATCCAGCAGCATTCTCGACGAGTTTTGCCAAGTTCGTCCAATTGTTCCACAGTATTTAAAATCGATTTTATTATATCCGCGTCTACATCCCGAATGATGAATAATGCATCCGCAAAATCTATCACCATCGAATTCAACGCAATTTTAGTTTCTTCAGTATTATCCATCTTCAACTAAATGCGCTCCACAATATGAAATGTAATAAAATAATGTTCAAAAGTAGGGAAAACGCTACCATATAGCTAAAAAGTATTTAAAGTTAGCAAAATGTACTAAAAAGTCATATTGGAAAATTATACCTGGGGATGCAACCCGCATTCCAATCTGTCCCTTGAGTGAGTGGTTCCCGGAGTGAATAAATGGTTCCATCTGGTGGATATGAGATTATAGACCACCTTAAGGGCAAGCAGAAGTAAATAAAATTTTTCTAAACCACAACAATATTGGATCTGTTTTTCATCGGGGCGTACTTTTATTTTGATTGATTTGTATTTTAGCTTTTTTTAATTTGGAAAACTTGACATATATAATTTTACAAAAGCCTTAAAATGGCTCACTCAATTTTGGAGCTTATGTATTCAATTTTGGTTTTACTTCGGAAACATTTATGAGTGGTTGAAAAATGAAGATGGACGAAATAATTTAAGTGTTATTAACACTTCACTTTTGTTGCAAGCGGTTCGCATGTATGCAAAATTTCGTTAGCATTGAATACGAAAATATACAGACAGACAATGACATCCAAAGCGGATAGCGCGTGGTCACACATTATCATAGTGGCCGAACCGTTTTCGTTGCAAAAACAAAACAACGGCAGCGTAAAATGAAGTCTCCGAGAATCGGTGCAAACACAGAAAAGAGCGTATGGAAAAAGAATAACTACAAAAACACTCACGAATGCGTAAAAAGGGAGTCCATTGTTGGATCCTCCATAGAAAATTTTACTAGTACCAGATTCGGACCCTTTAATACATGGTTAAACTACGAAAGGGGAAGGCCTCACGTAATAGTTAGACACACTGACATGCTTGCAATATGGGAAGTTGATAATGGTTGAAAGAACGAAAGTGAAAACGAGGGAGAACAAAAATCTTTTCATCCGGATGAATATGCTTTACGAATCGATAACTGACTGCACTTTTTGTTTTCTTTTATGAAGTTCATCTTAAGATGCAAAACGAATTTTTGTTGTAGGTATATAATCGACCAAGCAAAATTAATAATGTAATACAATTGAAAGTATAAAACTGAATTGAATATGAATGCAGGAATACCGAAAAGAAGATAAAAGAGGAAAACGGGAAATAACCAGTATGTAATAACTTTAAAAATGTACCTATTATTTTCAGAAACTGTCGCTAGAATAATTGTTTTCGCTCTAGAGGTTGCTAGTTCGTTTAAACCCTACTCTCTTTTGAAGAACTCGTTATTCTGAATCCCAGATGTTAGTCTAAACGTTACTCGCTGTTTTAAATTTAAATTTTTAAATTATCTGCTTCTGAATTATTTGCACAAATTGTAAATAGTTTAAAAGCAGCGCTACTTCCCGATGGCTCTATTGATGATGATACCCAGAATTTATATGAGTCGTAACAAGTATTCGTTCTTCTAAATTCCGAACTTTTGTTTTAATTCTGTATTTTAAGAAGAAGTTTAATTTTTTTATATTCATACTCGTTTTTGGACCAGTTATTCTGTTCTGAAAAATCCTCGTAGGAGTCGAAAGTATTATTCTACGCGTTTGAATATTGAATATTCGTTCTTCTACCAATTACTTTTGTCCCTAAGAATATTCAACTTTCAGACCATTTTCCACCGGTCTAGTTTTTCAGATGTGATGTGATGATTGATTGTAATGAAATGTGATGATTATTGCGTAGGTTAAGTGTGAACAATAGTTTTAAATGTTAAATTGAGAAAAATATTATAAAGAAATCCAAATATTATATTTTATTTATTTTTAAAAATATAAGAAATTATAAATCCAAATATTTTCCCAGTTTGAGTGATGGATACAAAGAGGCATATTTCAGAAACAGAAACATGAAATATGTTATCAAGGAATAGGGAAAGGCGCCTTCTTTCTTTCCCCAAGGACAAAAGAAACAGAAGAAAGATATTGTCATAAAAGGGCTAGATTACGCCATTACCCCGATTTAGTCCCTAAGTCAACAGCATTTTAATTGAAAATCCCGTAGAGTAATTTGCATACCGGCTCACCGGGTCACCACAAATTTCCGTCATTCAACGGAAACATACATTTTGTTGGGAACACCCTATCGCCTCACTTACATTTACAGAAAGACACCATTAATAACATCTATTATGCAACTCTACATTATAGTGATTGAAACGAAGTTCGTAAACAACTGGGTGTTACTTGCCATTCGCTATTCAATTACATCATGCATGCAGTACGATTTGGGGATGTCATCACCTGCGATATCATTCAGGTAACACTAGAAAAGAGATTATCCCAACAATAAGTATGAAATAGATTTATCCCAGTATTTTGGCAAATGCAGTGAGATAGAGAATGACAGAAAGGGAGCAAGAGAAATTAAGTTTAAGCGCAGACTAGTAACCAGAAGGATGCAGATTCATTTCCTGTTCCCTCAAAATTACATCGACTCTTATGGAGAATGAGAAAAAAGTTTGTCTGTTTCGCTTCCCTAAATTACTTCCCACTGTCTATATGATCATAATTTTTAGCGCAGCAAATTGTTCTTCTTCTTCTTCGCTCTCTTGTTCAACTTTACATTTTAGCTTTTTGCTTTGCTTTGCTGCTGGGGGCTGTTTCCGGCTGTATTACTTTAACTCTGACATTTTCTTTGCTTCCCTAAATTGAATCTGAATCCTGATTTTCAGTCTGTGTTTAAAGCTTTACGAACGATAAAAAAGCTTTCTGAACGATGAAAGAAAGCTTAAGTGCAGCATCCAGTTCAGGATGAAATTCGGGCATCAATTCGAGAAATATTAGTGCCTGATGTTTCTTCAGACGAGGCGGTTTTAAAAAGGAAGTCGATACATTCGGCTATTTGGATTTCATTCAAAACCTATCTGAAGTAACTGAAGTTGAAAATTTTAAAAGACAAAACTGGAAAAAATAAGAAAAATCAATTTCGTAATTTTAAAAATTGTGACATATTTGTAGTCACCAGAAAAATAAAAAATTAATTTCTTTCATTTCTTTCCAACTAAAATTAAAGGCAAATTAACTGAAAATTCTTCCACGTTTCTTTTTGTGACGAAATGACACAAACTACAAAAACAACTAGCAAGGTACTTGTATTATATAGAGCAATCAATATCGGAATATTGAAAGGAAAGACTTTATATGGTCACAAAAGCTCATGCTTAGAAAGCAAACAAACCATATAAAACAATTTTTTAAATACAACGTTTTTAAAATTATACGAATTTATGAATGATATACAAATTCGTTACTAAAAACGTGTTTGTGCTGCAAAGTATCAAACTACAATACATACAAAAGTTTTTTAGATTTTCTACCTCAGTTTATGCTTTAATTTATTTAGTTTTTATGCGTGGTTGACTAGTTTGTATTTTGTTGTGCACTATCAGCACATTCTAAGCCATGGTTAAAATGCGGAGGTGGTTATAATACGCTAAATAATGCGTTATCACCGAGTTCTTAGTTAATTTCGAATCTCTACGAAGTTTCTAAGAAGCGCATTTAAAATCACTTTCAAAATTTTAGCCAAACAGGATTGGAAACGACTTGTATACAGTATAGAGTTTCGAGATTCGAACCAGGGTTGTGAACCGTAGAAGCCGGGGATATTACGGGGTTTTGGATTAATTTCGCAGCAATTCCAATCGACTTTTTTGGATTTGCATAAAACTGTTGAAAAGAGCTTTCATGCAACACCATGTAATAGAGACGTTTTAAAATTTAATACATTCCAGACTTGTACGTTTATTTTCCTTTCGTGTTCAATCTCTTCCTTCGTCAGCCACTTTCTTCCTACCTTTCTTATTTTTTTCGAGGACGAATGTGGTATATCTGTCCCTCTGCTCTTATTTTTGTGTAATATTTTTTGTATTATATTCATTATATTTGCATACAATGAATAGCTTTTGGTTTTTGACCGTGTTTGTGTGCATGTGTTAAGTGTGTGCGCGGGTGTGTAGACCAAATCGCATCCTTCTTCTCTGTTTCATTTACAAATTCTTGAACGTGTCCGTGGGAGTGGTTAAATGTAAGTGTCCTTATATTTGCATACGATATTTAGCGTATTCCTTTAAGAGAATAGCTGAAGGTTAGAAGGACATACTGATGAAGAATCAGGAAACCGTACGTGTCATACATTTTATTTAATACATTATAATTGGCAGAACAGTGAAATACACCCTTTTGCCTTATGTCTTCTGGCGTTGGACCCATAACCGATCTCTAAGAGCTATATTTAGGTTAAGGTTAAGTATATTTTTTAAATTTTAGCGAAATATCATTTAAGGATCTACGACTTAGAGTTACATATTTATTAATAGTTTAGAGGACAACACCTAAAATATAAGTAATTACTTCTTTATGTACATAAAAGCATAACAAAAGAAACTAATCCATTGGTCGTGTCCTTAAACCATTATATTGTTCAAGAGCAGGTAATATAATGCTATAATTAAAACGGCTAACTTTCACTATGACTAAAGTAATGATAATTTTTTAGTTCTCGACTCGCCTCGTCTTTCCACGACTCGCCATTTCTCACAATGTCATACCTTCGCGATATACTAAAACAAAACAACTTCAAATTAATTGCTTTAATACGCCACTTATTTGAGCCTCTCAAGGGCTGCTAAGTTTAGTGTTGTCTATTCTCTCAAGGAGGATAATATTTTAGACAAAAATCGAAGAACGAAAAAGAATGAAATGTGATGAAACGAGAAGAAATAAGACTAAAATTTCTGATTTCCTCGGAGTCAATATGATGAGGAATATATTCTGCAAATATTTCTCGAATACTTTCAATCGCATATATAAACAGATCCATAAGAATCATTTTGTACATTTTATTGCATCCAAAAGATTTGAACAAATACTAAAATTACTTTATTAGGAATTTGTCCTATATTTTGACAGGAAGAGTATCTCCCGACCTTATATTAAGCTTTCTTAATTAAATCATCTTAGATGAAAATTGTTTAAAATGTTCTGAACACCTTTTCCGTAATTGTTTCGTTAGTGCGGCGATCTGGTAACAAATAAATATCTTCAGCGTCTATAATTTTCTAAAAAATTACCAATGATTTTTTTGCTTTGATTTTCATTTACGGACATTTCTTTGTAATTAAATTATATTTAATTAAGGACGAATAATGTGATTCAGCACGCCATAATCAACTAACCGCTGGAACATAACTATCGCCGTCATTATAATCAACGTTAAATCGTAAATCAAACGAAAGATTCTAGAGTTACGGCAAAATGATCTTCCCAACCTAAGAATGGTTGAGTTTTTTGAATTTTTAATTGCGCCATTTTTCACGCTTAGTCATGCGAATATCTGCATTTCGTTGCTAAAATTAATACTGAAGAAAACGTAGCCAACAAACGTTGTCGACGTCAAAAGAAAAAGAAGCAGTAAAGCGACGAAAACAACATGAAATCCATCGTTGACATCATCAAATCCCCTGGACAAAATAAATAGTAACGGAACCGCATTCAGTCTTAGATCGTCACTGTAATATACGACGCCTGCAAGTTTGTCGTCATGAAAATGAAAAAGGTGGCAAGGGAAATGCAGTGAAAGTCGCGCAAATCAAATGTGCCAAGAGGAAATGCGCGGCAGCATGAATAGCTGGTATAAATTACAATGATTATCAGGGCTCGCAAAAAAGGAAGAAATCAGACTAAAATGGACCCCGCAGTAATAACAACAACCATCGCAATCACAATAACAAAAGTAGTGACGCCAGAGGAAGGTTTACCAAAAGGAAATGTGGTAAAAACACGACCGACTTCGTTTCCTAAGCTGATCATATTGATGACGTAAATATTCTGACGACCTTCCGGCCGGAGCAAAGGGAACGAGAGTTATCGACATTAATGATTTTATAGAAAAATTGTTAGCAGAGTAGATATAAACTCAAATCCGATTAGGTAAAATTTTTATCGCGATGAAAAATCAAACTACGGGTAATCGCTAGGCTAAATGCAATCTTTAACCAGCGCGTGAAAATTTGAATTGAGTTGGGATTTGCAATTCATCGAATGGTAAACGATCATATAACAGTAAGGCAGGTTGGTATTGCCAACATGAAATTCAATACAGAGATCAAAAGTTCGGAAGCACTAGCCGGAAGCCGTAGATGTAGAAGTATGGATGTATGGAAATAGAAGTATGGAAATGACAAAAACGTCGCACCCGCTGCTGCCACGAATTCATAATTTTCGACGGCAAAGTTTGCAATACCAAAGGATTGTATAGCCAATTATTGCATCAACGTAATGCAAGAAGATAAGAAGAGCAGTAAAATGTTCTGATAATAAAAAACTCAATTGTTATCAAACTATGTCTAGAAATTTCACAAAAACAACAACAGGAACTGAAACAACAGCAACTGTACATCGAGAATTTCCTAGGAGAGGGTAAACGTCATCAATATTGGCGAGTAATCCAACTGTATCTTCTGATCGACCTCTACCGACCAACGTAGCTTCATCACCGCATCTCGTTAAAGAGTTTGGCAAGGAATCTAAAGGCGCGAAACTCTTGGTAGAACAAGTTCTAAATTGCACTAAAAAATAAAAACAACAGCAAGAGTCACTCCTAATGCTGTTTGCTATGCTAGTGCTGCTGTTGCGGCGAAGTATGCTCTCACCAATACTAACAACTAAATCGATGATTGCCCAGTTGCGGCTATAAGAAACTCAGTGTCAACAATCACCAAGAGAACCACAATAACTCCATCGCCTGAAACTTCTAAAATGAAGTATGAAATATTTTTACCTTGCGCAACTGACAACATGTCGCAACCATTAACGTAAACCTCCGCCGTAGAATTAATGCGCACTGCGCAAAATACAACAAAATACAACTTTATCACAAAAATAATACTACACCAACACCGACAGCAACAGCAACTGGTACTGGTGGTGCAACAATATCTTTCTGATTTCCCCGTGCACGACCATAAACCTAATAAGACACTTTTCGAAACCAATAAATGCGCGTTCCCGAATTTTAAGTGGTTTACAGGAGAAGATTAATTGCTTGCACAATGCGACATTCAAAATATTCACCTGGAGCCAAATTTGTGTCCTCATATTGAGACACACGAGCTAATGTTACCGTCTACGATAGGTGATTCATTCCGCCGGGTAAACAATCTATATCATGAAAGATGGAAAAGTGAAAAGGATTTATGGAATGTTGAGAAAGTGACTTCTCTCTTCATAACTATAAGTAATTAGTGAGATGATTCTCACAGCAAAGAGATGCTCGTACGTAATCCCGTTATAAATTAAAAGATAAGAACTGCATGCAAAGCCTAAGTAAGTTCAAGACAAAAAACTAAATATTGAGAAAAAAATAGTTATTTAAATAAATTATATTCTTTATTTCCCCTATTCTCAAAAAATTTCCCTTTTTAAAAGTTCTCCACTTAAAATTTGAATGCCCTTTACGAACTCAGTGGTAAACATCATCATGACATGATCACTCGATTCTGCATCCAGTTTTCAAATTACATTAACCCGTATGTGT
>OZ016502.1:15133368-15157058 GCA_963966595.1 Physocephala rufipes | reverse complement strand
TATATATATATATATATATATATATATATATATATATATATATATATATATATATATATATATATATATATATATATATATATATATATATATATATATATATATATATATATATATATATATATATATATATATATATATATATATATACTATACAGAGCGTACTACGGCAAGACCAGTCACGGTGGCCGCATGACCGTAATACGTTTGAAATGTTAATACTAATGTTAATGTTAAAATAAATATTGATCCTTCGAGTGTGTAAAAGAATTTCATTGTTTCATTAAGTTTTTTGTATTACTTTTTACGATTTGATGTTCTATCGTGTTCAAAACAACACCCGTTATATATACACACTCAGACACACAGATTCACACACACGTAGACTTTATAAGTGACATTTTGTTATAACAAATTATTTTTATTTTAAAAATTTTATTGATTGATTACAGTTTATTAGATCAAGGTAATCTTCCATCTTACAAGTTAATAAATCTGTTTCCTTCGGTTTTCTTTGTTGCTTTTAAGAATTATCGCGGTCAATGAGAAGACAGGTAAGAAAGATGAACAAAAACTTCGAGAGGAATTAATATATATTATAATAATTAAGGGATTATAATTAAGGAAAAGATTAACTAAATAATATGAAAGCATATTAAAATAAATCGGTATATAAGAATATAATTTATCGAAAATTTTCAGTTAGGTTCGTTTACACAATTTTAAAGCACTTCTATGAAATTTTTTTTATTTTGCAATACCTTTTATTTTTTAAAGCTCAAATTCGTACCAAAATATATTATTAGCATATAAACGTTCAAGAGAATCACCACCGTTCCAGAATTACGTATAAGTGTTTATCATTTCAAATTTATCCCTGCAAAGTTATCGTGTACTGGAGAATGTACTATTAATAAATCTGTACAGAAGGCTTGTACATCCTTCAACACGCCCGCAATATTACAAAAATCTTGAAATTGACAAAAAATATGACACGAATTTATGGTATATGAGTAACACCTTGTTGAAGTTAAGTATTAACTTTGGGGTCTGTTTTTGTACGCTACAGCCTCGGATGTAATGTTCAGTCCTGGCACACGTTATAGACACTTTATTCTAAAAGCGGCAAGACATTCAACTCATTAGAGGTGGCCAATCAGGGATAGAACTGCGCATATTCAAGCTCAATTTCTACGATATCCTTAAAAGTAAAAGTAAAGAAAATTTACTTTTATTTTCCCTCATTTTAACCACAAAAAATTTAGTAGTGTTATGTCGAAGCCGATATCGGGACGGATACCGATATCACGGCACGGACAGCTTGGTGAGAAATTTCAACTTCAAATTTGTCAATTGCCGTTCAGAAACAAATATATAAGCTTCTGTCGAACGATCACCGTTTTCTTTCTTGATCCACATATTTCGATAGATGGTAGTGATTTTATGAGTGTTAAGAAAGGTTTGGAAAACTAGAACGGAACTTTGTTCAGATTTTATTAATTAATTTTTATTAAATTTATGATTTCTGTATTTCATTCCATAAAGGCTGCTGCCGAATTTTGTAAATAAAATTTTTTTGGTGAAAAGTGTTCCAAGTGAAGACATAAAAACTTACTTTACAAACGAACATATTCTTTTACCAATGAGAAAACCCGTGAAATTCCTCTGTCTATCTTCTTTAACTTCTTTAACTAAATCTTCTTAAAATAAGTTTTTTGAGATGTATAACACGATAATAACAAAAAACTTGGAAAGTAATAACATATTTATTTTTGCAAATTTGTTTTCTTGGCTTGTTGTTATTTTTATTGCCATTGAATATTATGTTTTGTTAGTTCTGATAATCGTATTCCCAAAGATTCCAAAATATTCATCGATTTTTCCACTTTCATTATTTTTGTTGTTATTGTTAAAGTTCTTTTTTAATTTTCACGTCGTGTTTTTAATTCACGTAAAATATTTAACTAAATTTCGTGGGCAAGGGGAGACATACGCTCATCCACTCCTGCAAACACGTTAATAATTTACTTTAATTTATTTATTTAATAGCCTGTAAATCGAAAAGTACAGAAATATGTGATTCCATACACATTTACGCACACACACATAAACACACACGCACATACACACACTTACGACTGAACAAATTTAAGCACTAATACTCTCGCTCACGAAAAACTGTGCTGTCTGCAATGGTAGACGGATGGGTGGTTAGATGCAGGGGCAGGGACGCACATATATCACGGTCGTCCTCGGCGGCCATATATCCCAATACCAAAGTGAGTCACCAGAAAATTAAAATAGAACAGACGGGGAAAGAAAGAAAGAAGGTAAAGGATATATATGCACAAACCTTTTTCTCTTATTTTTTTTTATTTTTTCTGAGAAGTGTTTAAAGATAAATAAAAGAATTTTCTTTTCGATATTCTAAATTGATTACGATACGCGTAGATTGTTGTTGTTGTTTTTAATTCAGTTTTTACAGATTTGTCGTGTTATATTCATTTTCTAATTGCCAAGCTATCGATTTTTTTAAACAATTCAACACCATTTTTCTGTTTCTATTTATTTTGGATTTGTTTTGCCTTTTCACAATAGTTTCACAAAAAAAATTTTCAAAATGCAAAGCACGTGTGAAAATTTTCAGCTACTTTTTAAAAAATTTACTTATTCATGAACGAAAAATTCAAATTTTTGGCATCACAATTCTAAAATAATTTTTTAATAGCTTTTTTCACTTTTTGTTTTGTAATAGTTGTTTGAACTTTATTTTCAGTAATATCCAAATTCTGAGTTCAACTGATTTCCTTATCAAAACCGTTTTGTTTGAAGAATCCTCAGATACTGATATTTCTTGTATGGATGCTGAGGAATTTCGTCACCAATCTGAAGCTGTGTTCGAGCTTTTTTCGAAAACGCTTTTATTTTCTCGCGAGGCGTGCTGTTAATCCATCTCTCTATCTCTTTCTCTCTCTTTCTTCAATTCTCTCTTCATCCCCGTCTGTAAACTAAATATTGGGAAAATATTTTTCATTCTGGTTGTTTGCTTTTCCAACTAAAACTGATTGATATTACGCGTGATATAGTCTCAAAACAAACTTTAACCGCGTGCTTGGGATAACTGAATTTCTTTCTCTTCTCTTCTATTTCTCTCTCTTCTCAGCAATGTACCGGAAGACCCTTGACACCCAACATTTTTATACCCCACACCAAGGCTACTCTACATTTTAAAATCTATAACCACATTTAGTAATATCAGATAGATGGGGCACAGGGGTTTAAAGCGGGCCGAATTTTTCAACACCTTATTTCCAATCGAGAGAGAAATTTTGAGATATCACTGCGCTCTAATTGAGGTTTCTGTAGTTATTTCAAGGTCGGAGTCGTAGGGCTGCAAAGTCGAAAATGTTTTTGTAAACTGAGAATACGTTCTTAATGAATTTTATATTACTTTACAAATTAAGAGTTTAAAAAACGCGGCAATAGCCTTTCATTCCATACCCGGTAAGCATAGAATTGTTAAGCTATCAAGTTCGCGATAAATTACATTTTTGTCAAGAAATTCCAAGTTTTTTACTGCTCTGGCAACGCTTTTAAAGAAGGTGTTACTTTTTCTGGAACAAGCTACTTATTATCTTTCATTGCAATCAATTCTAGGCGCATTTCCTTTCTGTTTGCATCTCAATACATCCAAATATTTTGATTTTGCAAACTTTATATGTTTCTTAGACTTTATACGTATTTTGTTCATATCTGTGACTACCTGCAAGAAGTAAATTGATATAAATATTGAACATTTATTGTAGTTTTATAAACATTTCTATGGTTTCATATAACTTTTATTTCATATGGTTTCACATAACATTTTTTATTCAAATAGAATTTTCATATTTTTCTCTTTCTACATCTACAAAAATATTTGATAAAAAGGATTGGGCTTCTGGGTTTGTCTGTTGTAGTCCACGCATACCAAGTGTTAAAGGTATATAAATCCGATGTGGTAAATAAAAATCTAAATATATATTCAATTGTGGCTCCTCTTATTCATATTTTCTGGTGTTATGTTTCCCTAAAAATGAATAATATTTATTTTTTTGAGATTTCAGTGAGGCTCCTCGAAACCGAAGACTAGCTACTAAAAATATGACCAAGCAAAGCAAAGACATCCTTTGGCAGTCATGCGCTTGTATATTCATTATTATTTTTAACACAATGACATTCTAAAATAGTTAAAGAATTTATCTCTACGTAAGGGGAAAGGATCCTTGCTGTCGCGCGGTTGCCTCAAAAATACGCCTTTCAATTTTTTGTTACAGCTTATCTTCACCGAGCGATAAACCAATACAAATGTCTCCATATTTTTATAAGTAGTATTAGTGAGTTTCAGACTCTGACTCCTAACTTTCGTCGTGGAAATTTTGTGTTGCAGACCTTGACTGAGTTTAGACCCCGAATGACAATTCATTTTACAACTTCACCAACTTTATTTCGGTATGCCAACGTAATTATTGATTTATAAAATTAAAATCCTTTTCATTTACACTTTTATGATTTAAGATGCGTGGACAACTTGTGTGTATATTTTATTTGATGACTGTAGTATGTGTATTAATTGGTGAGGTACAAATATAGTCATTCCGTAAGCATAAGAATATAAACGAAATTAAATTTAATGACATTTTTGATGTTTAACAAAATTGATTGAATTTGTTAATAAAGCCACGAACAACTAGACTAAAATGGAAAATTATACCAAATAATTTATTTGAACGAATTCTTAACATTGCCTTATTAACGAATAAGGACTATGAAGCTAAGCATTAATCAAATCAGAAACGGCATAATTCATATTCTTTAATATTTTACTTCAATATACCAATATAGTGCACACGTAACTGCTTTTATTTTCAGATAAAATAATATTTTTAATAATAGGTAAATTTTCTTTCTTTCTCTATCGTAGATAATTTATTTTAGCTCTTATGCTATAAACACAACCTCGCGACGGTTTGAATATCCTCGCCGCGAATTGTCAAAATTACATAGTCTTACGGGAATTGAGAACATATTAAACTGTCGCGCTGCTGACGCGTACGACAACGAGAGCAGTAGAAAATTTTCTACTTTTTTTTTGATTGTCCCTCGTCTTGCTCAGCTTTTCTCCGTTTGTTTACTTTAAATGACATTAGCAATTATTAAAATTGTGTTGAAATTACAGACATGTTCTCTGCTAACTTCAGCGACAGCAGAGTTTTGATGTGTCGACGCGAACACAGTCGTGAGGTTGTGTTTATAGCATTAGGCTACTAGGTGCTCACATTTTTGGACAGACTTTTCGGAATTATTTACCCATAACCATCAAGAGAAATTTGGCAAATCAATCTTCTATAAAGTGGCATTAGCATACCCTTATAATTTTTTTACTCCTCTGTCATATTTGATGATTTTGGTGTTACCTGCACATCCGGCGCGCCGTACCAAAAATCAAGAAATTCGTAAAACTTGATAGTAGTTTGAAGGCTACACATCAAAATTAATATATTAATTTATTAGTTCTTTTAGTAATTAACAAAAAAAATGGATTTAATACTAATTTCCGAATACGGGAAACACTGCTTTAATGCGAATATCCAAAACGTTGTTCTGACTACTAAGCGCCGCGGCGCACAACAATTTGACTCACTATTAAATTGTAATTTCAAAGGCTCCGACAATTTATATGCTATGTTGACATAATTTTTAGTTAAACGTTAACTAAAGATTTTTTTTATTTTGTCCCTTTCGTACGTTTTTGGTATAATTCATTAATTTATTATGCAGCGCTGTGACAGTTTCATCTTTGATTTTTCCACCACAGCTAAAAATTTAAATAATTTCGTAAAGTATTTAATATAGATTGAATTTCGTTAATAAAAATAAATATGCCAGACTTAAGACTTGGGATCTTCAAAGTCCACGGACGCAGTCACTGAAAGGAAACGGGAAGATTAGTGATATCATTTATGTTTCCCAGCTGGAAAATTCCAACTGCTCCAGTTGGTAAACAGCAATAAGAAGCGAAAGTATAGTGAGAATATATGCCTAGCTACTTTAAAAAATCCTACTCGTCTTTCTTGCGAAAATTTCATGGCGGTCTGGTCAGTTTCAGTTTAGATGTCATAAAATAATTTTAGGGGCTTTGTTTTAGCTAATTTTAGCTTAGTCTTTTGCGCTACCGCAATATGTACGGAAATAAATATTTTTTATTTAGGACTTCGTCCCGAAAACTCAGTGAGGAGCTGGAGGCATGAACTGAAATACGATGAGCTTGTGCGGCGCACTAGCCAGCATTTCGCTACTCCTGAGTAATTTGCTTAAAAAAAGCGTTCATTAAAAAAAAGATTGTATTTGTTGTAATTATTTGTACAATTATTTGTTTCGGGTGCCAGTCCCGTTGCGGTGTGGGCAACAAAATGGCAGTGACCAGAGTGCAAGCTGGTTCACTAGCCATGAACTATGCACCCTGGTTCCGAGGCCTCACCGAAGGCTTAAAAGCGGTACCACGGGTGATGCACGTTGTATAGGGGTCTTTCCAACCCCGCTAATATAAAGCCCACGCATATAGTGCATCGTGGGTAGGCCCCCTAGTGGGAGCTTCGTGGTGGCTGTGGTTACCACCCAAAGACACGCGGGTAGAGACCTTGAGTCTCCGCGAGAGTTGCGCGAGGAGGCAGCCTCCGTCAACTCAAGTGCCGGTGAGGTCCCCACCGGCACAAGGCCTTAGATAGTGCCGAAATAGTTACCTGCGAGGAATGTCCTGCCCACACACAGGCTTCCACAGGTACATGATAAAGCTACGGTTGGCTACCGTAAGCGAAATGGGCGTCGGTTGTCGCTATATGCAAAAAAAGGTACGTTCACAGAGTTCGTACTCGCAACCCCGTGCGGGATGGCCCGCCTTGGACTTAAGCCTATCATGGCAGGTGTCCAAGTAAAACACCAGACAGCAATCTGTACAATTATTTGTATGATTTATATTTTTATTTGTAAACGTATTTTCTACGTTTGGACAGCTAACGTGAAACAATAGCTGTTTTTTAATGGACTGTATAGCTCTTAATTTTACAAATGGCACTTGCCTAAGTTTTCTACAGGTTTCTATCTGGGTTGTGGGGAAATTGTAAAAATTCCCCATTTTCTGAATGCAACCAATTTCAAATATTTGAAAAATGTAGAGACACCAAAGCTACAAAGCTGGCGCCACTGTCAAAATACTTCTGAACGTTCAAATATGCCTTTATTCAAAAAGATTGTGAGTATATTTTGCAGATCAGAATTTTGAGACAGGTCAGGAATGAAAATTTGTTGGACAGAAATAACAACAACAAACTTTATTTTTATGTAGAGTCTGCCATTGAGTTGTCAAATTTCCATCATTAAAAAACACAGCTAATAGAAATAAGTGTTTCTTTAGTATATATTTCTGTAATAAAACATAATTATGTAAAAGGAAATATTTACGCGACTTTTATAAAAATATTAAAATGAAACTAGCAATAGTTACGAACTTTAAAATTATAAATACTTTCAAAACATTCATATTACAAATATGAAACAATAAAGGCAAATAGAAATTACATATACAAATTATTTTCTGTACACAAGTGGAAATGAATTCATTACAAAATTATTTTATTGAAACTAACTAAAAATTAACAAATTAATTTATTACGCACACATATACGCAAACTCCGTACGTAAGTTTCGGTCGTCTAAAATTTTGTCTATTTTTTGTCACAATTTTTTGAGGAAGTGTTTCCCACCTCGTTGTTTCTGGACTGGACTTTCGAACGTCGGTCAGTTGGTCGAGTGCCCACATACAATAACCCAGGTTTGATCTGTCAACGTGCGAAACTTTTTTAGTAGCTCACAGAAAAAAGTACTTGGAGCTGGATAAAAATGTAACATGATCAATAAACTAACAACGCACTCCCACTTGGGGAAATTCGCCTCGATATTTTAAGCCGTACCAGAAATATTAGATTTTTAATATTGCTTCAATGCTGGTTAGTTTGTGATGATAGAAAATATTCGTATGAATCTTTATAACAATAACTGTAATTGCACTCCTGAAATCGTGGTTTGAAAAGTGGTGAAGAGACGGAAGGTGACAGACAGGAAGGTGACGGACAGAGAGACAAAAAGGCAGACAAATATACGGACTTTCGTGGCTAAATTCCCCCAGGTGATTTTGAATAAGAATATCCTTATGTACTACCCCATACTTGCCACACTTCACTTAATGAGATAAAAACGGAAGAAGAAAGTTAACTTAGCTTCCACACTTCGGGTTTGGAAAGGAATTAGAGTTGAAAATGGAGAAGTGTTATTATAAACACTTTTGGTTTCAGTGTCCAATAGAAATTAAATAGAAAGAAAAAGAGGTTTCAATAGAATGAAAGGTAGAAATTGTTTCAGTTTCAAAACAAATACTTTTAGATTTATTTTCAAATAGGTTTTTAATTTGTTTTGGCTTTTTATGCTGATTTCGTTCAGTTTTATTCAGCAGAACAGTATTTCACAACATTGTTCTAAAGAATATTAATCAATTTTGGGATTGAAAATGTCGATATGAAATTGGAATAAAGACTAGAATATAAAGCATCGAATACAAAAATAGAAAATTTCTGAAATTCATTCGAGCGTATGCTTATCCTTTTAAGATAATCGTACATGCATACGTAAGTACATACAGATTTCACGTTGAAATTAGTCAAACTTAGAGATATGAAAAATGTAGATCTCTGCTAAAACCTAAATTCGAAAATTTTCGCGATTGAAAACATTCGCTTCTCTTACTCCGTAAAAGGAAGTTAAAGTCTGAATTATTAAAAACAGCTGCATCAGAATAAATTCTATTGGCTCAATATACAAAATTGTGTTTATAATGGAAAACACATAGTCAAAACCATACTAAATATTTATAATTTGTGATTTCCATTTATTTTGTTCAGAGATTTTTTCGTTTCTATTTTGCAAAATATTTCATTTCATTTCTAACTAAATATTAGACAAATTTTGCTCTCATCAGAGTTTTAACGGACTACATTGATGTGTAAAGGAAAATAATTTTATATTTTAGTCTGTCTGCCATTCTAAGGACATCAGGCTTATTCACGCCCGAAAATGTGAGTATGTTTTATATAAAATTATGTTCAGCACGATATGTTTCAAAGACCACTCGTTTGGAGAGGGGGGGGGGGCGATGAATAAAAACATACTTGTAAAACCAATACAATATATTTTTATCTTCTTCATTTTGCAGAAAAAATAATTGGCGTAAAAAATTAGCACGCAAGGCAAGAATCAGCATATTCTTCATTTGGGAATGTGTTGGAATGGAACGAAAACTGCCGCGGGAACGAAAACTGCCGCAGCTGTAGACCGAGACAGAGAAAAAGAGATATAAATTTCAAAGGAAAATGAGAAATGACAAATATAAATATGTTATGGATACACACACAAAGGCAGTGCAAGGCATGAACAAATAATGTCAAAAGCCATTCCATTGCAAGTGACGCAAAGAGTCTTCCGCAAACACTCTCGTTTCATACCAGAATCCGAATTTTTCTATATGGGTGTTCTTTCCTACCTCTCCCCTTCAAATGACGAAATCTATTTATCTGTAATGTTATAAAAATGTTATAAAATGTAATGTTATAAAAGTAAAAGTATGTTATAAAAGTATCTTCCGTAGTATCTTCCGTAGTCTACAGTTACAGGATTATACCTCTTTTTCGTACAATTTACTAATTGGTTCGACATCCTGAAACAAGTCATTTACTCATTCATTTCCTTCCCATGCCGCGAGTTACAACACAATTAGTCTGCTCAACGTTAAATTCTTGATTTTTTCAGAATTGTACTGAAGCTTGTGTTTTGTTAAAGATTTAAGAGTTGTGTTTTTCTTATCATACTCAATTTGGGAAAAGTAACTAACATAGTGAGGGTCAGTAGGATTATAGTAATGCAGTGGTATTCAGAATTTTCTGGAAATATTAAATATTTTATAGGATTTGCTAAAAAATATCGTAAGAAATTGAAAGCAATTACTCTTTTTAAATTAGTCAGAAAATAATTATTATTTGTTGTCTCCGTCTTCTAATGTTTTAATAATAAATTAAATTGAACACATTTCTCTAAGTTACTCTTAATTATTTCAACTACGACGTGATAATAAGAAGTGGTCAGGAAAGCAGTGATATGAACCAGTTAAATATGCTTCATTGTGTCTTGGCCACGTTAAGCAGTAGGTTTTCACTACAAATGTCGGAGCGAACTAAATGTCGAACTAAGGAGCACAGCATAATTTCTACCAACATAATTAGATTTGTTACAATCTTCTTCTCTTCATTTCAGCAGTGCACCTGACACGCTCATTGTCAATCAGCCCACGTATTTGTTTATTTTATATGTATCCATGCTATAAATGTTTGTCCTCCGCACTGCAAATTTTATATGGGCTTTTTTAGAAGGGCTCGTTCCATACTTCATTATGTTTATTTCTCTATTCGACTTGTCGTTCGGGCTTATATTCGCACTCGATTATATTCATTCTTTTACCTTTTGAGGCTTCGTAGTCTCACAGGCGTTCTGCCTTCTTAGTCCCCTAAATGAGACAGAAGTTGTTAAATACATTTTTGAAATTCGTTTTTAGCGCTTTGAACAGAACACGCAAAGAAGTTTCCGACTTTGATCTTGAGTGACGTTAATTTGTTGGGGTTCGATATGGTCCACTGTATATGAGATTCTAAAACCAGATATTAATAGCTGTTAATAATCTCATCAAACCTGATAACGTCTTCTCCGAAGAATCCTAATACAAAGTGAAAAATTTCAAAGAAAAACCAATTAATACATCTTGAAACCCTTATCCATTGATTTTCCTTCATTTACACCCTGAAACTTGTTGAAGTTTCCGACGAACATATTTTGAACGGTTTTCCATTAACCCACACCAAGCTTGCTTTGGATACCAGAGCTTTAAAGACTGGGACAGTAGGACCGGGACACTAAAGAGAGACTGAAGAACAGGACGCAGATTCGTTTTCTGAACTCTCGAAACTACATGAGTTCTTATGAAGAATGGGAAAAAGTTATTTTTTCATTCTGCTTCCCTCACATCCGCGCCTTTTTTTTCCAAATAGTTGAACCACGACGATTTCCAACAATCCTGAATAATTTGCATGTATCTACGAATATAAACCACTTTATTCCCTACACCTGCAGGGATAGGGCATATTTAATTTAGCTACCGTTTCTAACGCATTATAGGAGACGTGATAGTATAAAAAGGTATATTTATTCTTGCACAGAATCTCCTCTGGCGTCGAATTAGGGATGTCCGTCCGTCTGTCTATCTCTTTGTGTGTCTGTGCCTATGTCTGTTTGTCTACCTATTAGTACGTCTACACCGACGCTAAATGCAAAATTTAGTGGAAATTTTCAATTTTCAATATTGTATGTGCCGGAATACGCTTCTGTGAATTTTTGTGGATAATTTTTTTGCCTGCTTCTGATTTCGATTATATAAAAGCTGTGTTTTGTAAGAAGAGCAGTGTATACTATTCGCATTTGCTCCGCTTTTGCCACACATGCGAATGATTTCCAAATGTGTGATTTGAAAGTTTGTATCTGATTGTTGTTGTTTTCATTCGCATTTGGGACTTGAAGTCGAAATGCGTGTTTTAGGTATTATAATGATTTAGGTATTAGGTATTGATGCAAACGTACTACATCTGTCAATGGAAATCGCGACTACAGCTGAACGGAAAGAGGAACTGATGTCAATTTTGACACGCATTTTTGTGGCAATAGTTTGTTTGGGATTGATTGCTTGTTCAGAAAATCTTGTTTGAACGCCATGTTACAAATCTGCACAAAGTGGGCGTGTTGCTTGGTTTAGAATCAATTTATATTACGTGGCGGACTGCTCTTACTCTGCCGACAACAATAATATCATTATCCATTCAGTCATTACCAATTCATTGTCAATACCAAATTCATTATACGCATAACTTTGTTGACGGCAGACGGTAAATGTATGGTGGCAGGGATTATTAACCTGCTCTTTTAATAATCTGTTGTATAAAGTAAATTAATAAAATTGTTTGCCAATGCAATAATGCGGCCGAAAACATATGCATACGAACAGACAATAATAGTGCACAATAATAGTGTAATAATAGATAATAATAGTGAATGGATATGATGCATAAAAATACATTCGGAAATCAAATAGTCGTTAATAACAGAATTGAGGAATATTATTTCAAGGCGAATAAATTCTTAAAGAATTTCATTAAGACCCAAAAATCAGAGTTAAGCAAAGGCTTAAGAAAACTCCTGAACTAAACGCTTTCTAATATTTGCATTACATTGGCTAATAATAAAAACTACCCTGTCGCAGAATTACAAGAATGGATCAATGAAGGAATAAATAAATCATGAAGTGAATATATAAACGAATGGAATTAAGGATAAAATGAACATACTGAAAACTCATAAAATATTACAGACGAGCGCTATTAAAATTTTAGTATTACGTTCTGAAGTCTTTCTCGCCGACACAAAAAAAAATAATATTTGGTGCGTTTTGCGTAGTAACAAGATTGTGCCCTTTTGAAAGTTTTGATATACTGTAGAATACCTTTAAATTCAATAAAAACGCTCTAAGATATTTTCCACATTTACGAAGGAATTGTGGATGATTTTTACAAAATTAAGGATACCCTACGACATCTTTCTCCCGTAGTGGAAATTATCCAAGATAACTTTCATGTTTACAGAATTGCAGTGAAACCTTCTTACGTAATTAGAAATATTTTACGTATCCTTGTGTAGTTGTATTAATATTTTAAGATATCTATTACGCTGTCAGAAATATATTGGAGCAATGAAACGAATACATAAATCCCTTAGAGTTTAAAAGAATGCACATTTTCTTAAAGTACTGAGCATTATCCTCGATATCTGGAGTATTGGCAGAAGTTATTGCGAAAGTTTCCTTCAATATATCTCACGATGTGTTTTATGGCGTTATCGAAGTTTTAAAATTTTTACGTTTATAGAATTATAGTGATTTTTTATTGGGTTTAGTACTACTGCCCATTCTCTTTAAGCAGCAGAAATACTCGTAATATCTGCCACATAATAAGATTAGTATTCTAAAATATATTTCACATTTTTGGATGGGTTGCCTTTTTAAAAAGCAGCGGAGACTATTTTGCCTAATTATAATTTATGAACAATGCTAAAAAATGACAATGCTATAAAACTCTTTATGAGACCTGTAATAAATTGGACTTCCTCGAGCGTAGTGACTCAACAGTTCGATATACATTTTTATATATTAAAGAGGCGTAGCACGTATGAAAATGTACACATAAATATTACAGAAGCACTTATTGACTCGATTTGGACATGTCCGCCTGTCTGTCTGCTTGTCCGTTTGTCTGTCGGTTGAAAATTAAAACAAAGAACGAAAGCAGGAATTCACACGATATTTAGCGTAAGTAATCTCTATCATCGTAAACCAATATGGACTTAACATTAACATATTTACGTGTGTAGTTCATTGTAAACACTTGTAGAGGGAGTTGAATGGGCGTTGGGCGTAGTCCGCCCAAATCAAATATAAACAAAACCGCATTACAAGAGAACGAGGAATATTTTTTGATATTTTAAAATGCCACAAATACAAAGAACACCATATAACGGCAAAACAGGGGGATAGTCACGAACGAGGTCTATTGTCATGAAACGTGGCAAGAACTGAGGGTGTTGGGCGATATAAATCCATAGAAAGATGATGGTGGCATGATGGAAAGTTGGCACAGTCATTATTATACTATATCATGTGTTGAGAAATTTTTGGAGAAAAGCTTTGCAGAACTAAATCAGTTAGTAGATTTAAATTAATCAAGAAAAGGTAATGTAGCATTAAAAAGGGCGTACACCGTCCACTGATTATTGGTACCGCGCTATCAATTTATGTTGCGGGCGTAGGGTATACAAGCTTCAATCCGACCGAAGTTAGCATTATGTCTTTTTTTGTGTTAAAAAATCCATTTTCCGCAAAATCAGAACTATAGCACTTCATAATCTTGATAATTAGACAGAGCCCTGAAGAATTATATTTTACAACAACAGCGTGCCTAAGTATTACGACAATTTACCCACGAAATTTATATTTAGGAAATAATTCATAATATTCTGTTACCTAAGCGCAACTCAATAGACATTCTTTCACAATTATTGTTTAATTTGAAACCTCTAAATTGCGCTGAAATTGATTAATTTCCTTAACGATACATTTAATTACCTTTCTTGTATTTCAGCGATATAAGCACAAAAAAGGAAATACGACCCGATAATGACGGCCGTACTATTATGACTGTAATTCCGTATAAATTTCACCGTAAATAGAATATTCACGGTGGATCACGCCCGTATTTTGTAAAATTATATAATTTCCACGGGCTATCTCAAGGATAAAATTTTGCCATCCTATTCCGTCTACAAACGTTGAAAGTTAACAATATATGTAGATATGTTCACATTAGGTGTCAGACGTGGGCATGGTGCTCAACCGATTTCGTCTCTTATAATAATGGAGAATATTTGTTCCAAATTTGTTGAGGTTGCCTCTTTTCGTGATTTCTCTAGATAAAAAGTCAGATACATAGAAGAACAAAGGGACGAACTGGGCTAAATCAGCTCACATCGATCGCTTCACACTTCGCTATCTGCCACACCTTCTTTAATACCTTAGAAGCGGTGAAACACATTTGATACATTCTTCACCTATTAGGTGCATGGTTTAAAAATGTTTGTGTGAGACGTGCCATTGAGTTATATAATTATTAGCAAGCATCAATAGCAGGCTTTTCCTCTTGCTGGCGTTTCAACCGAAAAATCATTTACGGCGTCGACATCAGAGTTAATTCCGCGCATCGATTAATGTCCAAAACGCAAAATGTCCAAAGCACAATTAAGTTCGATTGCAACGCAAACATACACACGCGCATACACACACATTCATGCATAACGCAATATAAATGACGAGACTAACAAAGAATCAAAATTGTTTCCAGTGTTTTTCTCTATGGCTCGCATTAATGCGTCAATAGCGTTAAGGAGAAAGTGCCGAAGTTGTGTATTATGCAGTAATAACTATAAATGTGTAGGTGTGTGTTTAGATTATAGTGAATAGTTTAGATTATACCAAAAAACATACACACATGTTATGAAAAAAAACATATACACAAACAAACATGCACCAACATTCCGTCTGTAAATGACAAATTGCGTTTTCGAATTTTCGTTTTGTTATGTTTAATATTTGCAAACATAACAAAATGTATATTTATAAGTAAATTAAGTACTCTAAGACTTTAAAATTGATTGGAAAACATACCAAAGGGTTTCTCAATTGTAGCGGATCGACATTAAAATTGAGAGAAACAAGCTGCGTGTGAGGCATTAATTGAATTTTTTTGCTCAAATGTCAGCCGTAGCTTCTTTCTGTCGCACGCATCCGGGTGGTCCAGTTTTCAATGACTTTGTCGTATAGTTCCGGATAAATCTGAGCGATGGCCTGGTTTATATTGATTCTAAGGGCATCGCCCTTACCATTGGTATATGCCTAAGAATTAAGGAATTAAGGAGAGCACACAAGAAAAAGCATGGTGTGGTCAATTCGCATGATCTTGTTGGCCAATTTACGTCATCTCTACGATAAATAACAATATCCTCAGCCTTTCTCTCCTTTGCTCGTGATTCTCCCCAGGAATATATCGAAATTCACAAGTACAAAAATAACTGATCAAAGCATCACACAAAACCGCTTCTGTTTCCTCTGTTAATTATCATACGGATAGCGATTATTAACACAGAAGAGGACATGCGAAGAGAACCATGGCTTTCGGCGAACATTGCCCTGGCGGGAGCACTTCGTTATATGCAATTAATATTAATAAGTAATGTAACATTATTTGGTAATGTGAAATAACTTCCAACATATTAGTTTGGAAATAAAATATAATTTCCTTAGAATGTTTTCTTCAAATGTTAAAATGTTGCTTGGTTTATAAAATCATTGTGTGATTTGTTAAAATAGGATAAACTGTTTAACGAACCTTCACAAAATGTGTGCTAAATAATCTTAAACAATCTCAGGCCATCCTTTGCCACTCAAATCGGCGCAATTTTACTCGCCGACTGCCGTCAAAGAAATAAACTTAGAACAAGTGGCCGCCTTTTATCCTCCTACAGAGACTTCCATTGTCATTGTACATTGTCATTGTCGCGCTAGCAATGTGGGGTTAGAAATTGTTTGTACTGGGGAGTAAAAGTAGGATCATCATTACAACGCTTAAGTTTACCGTGAATAACTCCATACAAAGCCACAACAAATAGGCCGCTCTAAGAAATTCAACACTACCCCTCCAGTAATGGTCCCAGAATTATTTGATCCGATGGGAATTCGAAGGAAATTTTACTGATCGGCAATGTGCGCTTGCTCTTCACGAGAATCTCCCTTTTACAGATACCGACGACCGAAGTAAAACTCGAAAACATGAAACTGTAAATAATTCCTCATGGGGGAACATTTTTCTGATGATGAGTTCCTCAAGGGGGAAATTATTGGTTATTATTCAGAGAAGGAGAATAGTTATTTTCTAGTTATGGAAATGTTTGTATTGAAACTAATAAAATACTAATAAAATAAACTAATATTGAGTTTATGTGGGATTACTTTAAAAAAAAGAATAGTATACATTACGCATTCCAATTTGCAGAGAATACCATAAACGACCCTCAAAAAAGGCCTCATTAATTGTAGCAAAACAAAAATTAAAAAGATTTTATACAGTTTAAGAAAACGTAATATTTAAAAAGTTTAAAAACGACTCATTGATTTTAGCATTATTTAATTAAGTTTTATACAATTTAACAAAATACAATATTTAACGAAATGTTATAAAAAATATAGTAAAAATTCCGGTAACTCTAGCTACGTATATATGTCTGTAGAACATTCTTGAAAGATTTTAATTTTAATTAAAAAGTGAACCCCAATTAAAGCAAAATATCCCATGGTTAAAATTTCCACTGATTTGCAAGAAGTACTCTTGCCTTTATTCTATGTAAATACGAGTCCCATTGGATTGGTCGTATTGGTCCCTTTGGTCATCATGGTGTAATATTCACTGCCTTCAGAAAATCTGATACTGCTCTTGATACTTTCCACGAACATTTCTACAACCTTATGATAACACACTGACGGGCAGAATGACCCAGTAGGTAAAATAGCTAGGGTAAATTCGAATTCGAAGGATACTGATTAGTTGCTTTAAATTTTGTTATTATTCTTACTGATTTAAATTGTTGTTATTGTTATAATTTTTTTATAACTTAGGGTTTCCGTAGTCCGTAGCCAACTCTTGGATAATTTCTGCTTCTAAATTTCATATATCCTCAACTTTATGCTTTCAGAATTAGGCGTGTAGGTGCATAAATTTTTGAAACAATTAGTACGAGGCTCTTCTTCTAAATTTTATAACATATAATTGAATCCTTATAACAAATACATTGAATTATATATACTGTAGAGTTGGTCTCAACAGTTTTTGATATAAGCTTATTTCACGCGATATTCTGCAAATATTATCTTTAACCTGAAGAAACTCTATTATTCCTCTAAATTACTTTCGAATTTGTGAAAAACATATCTCTAAAGACTTAAAACCTAACCCTGCAAATCAAAAAAATTAAGCAATAAAAATTAATGTTCGTTTGCATTAAACCAAGATAAACAAAACGAAAATATTCTTACAAGACATGCTAATTTTACTACTGGGTTTATCACTGGCAGCATGTGGTAAGAGCCTCACTATTCAGTCCTCTATATGACAACCACAACGCATGACAGTTGCCTCTGATCGTGAACAATTAAATGAAGCTAAAATCTCTTAGCTGAAAAAATAGGAGATCGTAAACAGGGCTGTGGAAGGGCCGTTATCATAAGTGGCGAGAGTTGATTTGAAAGCTCCATTGGTTGGTTAGTTGGCCGATGTGGGTCGATGATATCTGATGCGTCCTGCTCCTGCTATAAATGGCAAAGTAAAATGTACGTAGATATGCATACACGTGTGTTGTATAGCCAATGGCTTAAAAGCCGTCGGTATATATTTAGGTTAGGGCGTAACCTGAACAGTCATTGCTAAAAGTGTTGTTAAATACCACTCAATTCCCACGGACTTTATCAGAAATAAGTTGATTACAAAGGTTTAGCTACCTTACCTTTTGCCTTTGCTCTTATCAATAGCCTTTGATGGGGTTGGTTGTCTGATTTTTCAATTGTAATTTAATGCGTAAACAAGTTTGTCAGTTACAATCAAACAAATAAGGTTAAGCATTTTACAAAGTAAATTTATTTCGGCTTACCATTAAAGTAAGCGAGAACATAATGATAGCAAGTCGTATGAAGGAGATATGCGAATACATATTTTCCGCTTAAATAAATAACGTCCCCAGTTTCTAGAAAATTTTCATTTTCACATTGATGACGAGAAAAGAAACCAAACAAGGATTTATGCTTGAATATGTAGGAATGATTTTTAAAACTTTAGTGAAATGAAAACATTTTTATTTAATGCGAAGCAAAAAATAGTAAAAATTAAGCAATCGGATTGTATACAATGATTATCGGACATTTCTTTCTTGTGCTATGGTTGGGTCTAATGCAAACTGGCTAATGACAAAGTGTGGACAATTCAGAAACGATTTAAACCTCACCGGTGAGAACTTTTATACGCAAGATCGTAAATTTAAGCCCGAAACCATCAAAAATTTACTGTAAAATTTGATTCATAGGAATATAACCTCGTCAGCAGCGAGCTGAGCGCAGCACAAAGGTAATGGAATTTTTTGAAAAATTGATTGAAAAATATGAGCACTTTAGTCGTCACCATAAATATTGATATTTGCTATTGAGATCTTTATAGAATTTAAATTTAAATTTCAATTTTAATTTCAAACAAACCAAGCATTGGCTTAACTTTAACTTCGCACAAATTCTCCAATAATTTGTATACGACTCCGTGGGTTTAATATGGTCCAATAATCACTAAAAAAATATTCGTCGCTTACCTTTAGTTTAAGAATTATGACCGCTTTATTTTAAAAAAAATTGTCTATATATCATAAACCATACAAAAAATATTATAAAATATACATCTTTATATACAATTTCAGCGTCTTTTTTTTACCTTTCAATTTTACCCAAAAACTTAAACATTTCCCGAAAACTCATTTTATTTTTAGTACTTTTTTCTTTTCTATTCATTAATTTTTTTATCCAAATAATGTATAGATAACACAGTTAATTCAGTTCATATTTCAAAACAGTACCTTCTTAGGTTTCTGCGCGTAATTTTTCCAATAAAATTGCTACATTAATTTACGAGGAAATTCGTCTTGAAAACTCCTATGTTGTTATAATAACGCCCTATTATGCACTTTAATGCCTCCCAATTTTCCCCATTTTCAAAATCGTTATTTGAGCAACCACGGTTGCGTTCAAATATTCGTTTGTTCCATTTAGAACAGAATGGTAGAATTATCCCCAAAAACAAAAAAGATTGGCCGCATACGTCTAGTTTCAGAATTATTAATTTATTATATTTTAATAATTTAATTTTTTTTTATTTTTTTTAATTATTAATTTATTATATTTTTTAAAAATTAAAAAAAATCCCTTTAAACCATAAACCATGCAAAAATATTATAAAATATACATCGTTATAAAGAATTATAATGTATTTTTACACTTTTTATGCAAACTATGTTATATTTGCCTTAATACTCTACATGCTGGGGTTGTAATCATGTCACAGCCGAGGGCTGCCATATATGAACACTTTTTGTGGAAACATCGTTTTATTTGCCGTAGTATTCTACGCACTCTTGGTATGAACACTTTGCCACATATGAATACTTTTATGAGAACAAAATTTATTATCGACAGTTTTATGCTAACTCAAGTTTATTGCCTTTCCGAAAAATCAGTGGAAGCAAATATCATACATAATTTTTAAGTACACAACGATCGATCGTTATTAAAGAATATATAGATAAATTTTATTGAATATCATTTATGATATTTACATAGTTGTTAAGTGTTATCGTATACTGTGCAGGGTTACCGTGTGAAAACGCAAGATCATGGTCAGTATTGTGCTCAGCAAAGTAGGACATTGCTCAAAAACTATGGCAATTTTGTGTAGCGGTAAATTTGTTCCCTGGCATTAATGTTATAAACACAACCTCGCGACAGTTTGAATATCCTCGCCGAGACTTGTCAAAATTACATAGAGTCTTACGGGAATTGAGAAAAAACAAAACTGTCGCTCTGCTGACGCATACGGCAACGACAGTAGTAGAAAATTTTCTACTTTTTTTGTTGTCGCTCGTCATGTTCTTCTTTTCTCCGTTTGTTTACTTTAAATGACATTAGCAATTAATGAAATTGTATTGAAATTACAGACATGTTCTCTGCTAACTTCAGCGCCAGCAGAGTTTTGATTTGTTGACGCGACAACTGTCGCGAGGTTGTGTTTATAGCATAATTGTTTAAATTGTGTTAGCAGTAGTAAAAAAGGGAGAGCTTTAATTTGGAGCGATTTTTTTAAAGTTCGACGAGTGTTTGAATAGTAATTGTCTTTTTATGAATTTATTGTCGGACCACTCTTTACACTTTTCACACTTTTATTCTCTATTCTCCTTGAAAACTTTGGCGGAGGGGAAAATAATTGTACAATATTATAATTATCGGGCGCAAAGGTGAATGAAATCCGGCGCAAACTTAATTACATTTTAATCATTAGACACCTATATTAACTCCAGTAGAATTGCATAAATAAAAAGATGAGTCAAGGGAAGGGGCGAGAAGTGTTGAAAAACAGTGTATTGCTTTTTATGGCTAAAATGTATAATCAATACATAATTTATTTGCTTTGTTCTTGTAATTAATTTTCAGAAACAAAACGAAGCAACTGAAGTGAATTTCGCTTTGCATGAGTTTAAATAAGATTTGTTTGAAGCTTTCATATAATGCTTCTTAACAGCGTTTTCTCACGACCTGAAAATACAAACAGGAAAGATCGTACTAAATGTATTCTCTTAACTAACATTTATAAATTTTTAAAAAACAAAAAATTGGGAGTATAAAGAATAAAAAAACAAAAATATCTGAGCGAAACGTGGAGATTTATAAAAAAGGAGATTTATCAAAAAACTAACGTAAGAAAAAAGACCTAAAATTGAAAATGGGATAAAAACACTAAACTATTCGGACCACAATAAAAGTGTTTTTATATACCTCAGTTTTTTCAGAATGAAAGCTATTTTGAATGAATGAATGAAACATCCGCATGAAATTGATCTATTTTCGTTAGGAAGTGGAAATAATAAATTCGTCGTTGGAATGAATTTGGTTTTATTCTGTAAGTAAATCCTTGATTTCAAATAGTTCATTCTCAAAATTTTTAATTAAACGAAAACCCTCGAAATAGTTCTTTCACAATTAAGAAGACGAGAAATTAATATAAAACCGACTGTAATGGATTAAACCTCTTAGTCTTAATTCGGATAGTAATCGAATATACTTTTACGAATTCAAAATCAAACTTTCCTGTTAAATTAAGCCGAAATATCTAAAGAAGGATACAGGCCTTAATTGAATAAAAAATGGACAGATAAAGCTAAACATGTAATTGCCAAAATCCAATTAAATAACGATCCTGCGAGTCAAATTGTAATACTTCGAATATAAAAGTGTCAAACTCGTATTCAAAAAAAAAAAAAAAAAACGGCTAAACAAATATTCGAATATGTCTTAGAAGTGCATAATCGGATGCAATAAAGTTAGCTCTCTCTATCATGAGTTTAGTAATGAACGTTATCGTGTAGTTCTTCGAACAGGAAACGAAGACGATGTTATTCCCACTGGGTATATATTTTCTAATTAGACGTTGTTACATTTCATAAAATCTCAACCTGACGATGAACTTTACAATTTACAATTTATTACAAATACGATTTTTCTTAAAAAAATTATATTTAGTCACTAAGTTTCAACGCTTAGTGACTTAGTTAAATTCAACGCTTGTCTGTGATATACTTTTGGGAAGAGAAAATAACGTGTTCGTGAATCATAAAACTCAGTGGTCGATCGGTCATCGAAAACTTGATTACATAATTTTAGTCTGTATTTTCACCGTACTTCAGTTCTTTCGGTAAGTTAATTGGTTAGAACCAGTCAATTATGGGATCATTAACGGGGACACAGACACCGACAGAGGCGTATTCACGATATTGAGAAGTTACGTATATATCTATTCTAAAGCAATGCCGTTTGTTTGATCTTGCGAAGAGGTTTGTCTTATCGCCTCTCACTAGTCTCCAAAGTATCAAACGCTCGATATTTCATTTTAACATTTTCATTTGAACAACGAAAAGTTGTTTAGCAGATATATATATATATATATATATATATATATATATATATATATATATATATATATATATATATATATATATATATATATATATATATATATATATATATATATATATATATATATATATATATATATATATATATATATATATATATATATATATATATATATATATATATATATATATATATATATATATATATATATATATATATATATATATATATATATATATATATATATATATATATATATATATATATATATATATATATATATATATATATATATATATATATATATATATATATATATATATATATATATATATATATATATATATATATATATATATATATATATATATATATATATATATATATATATATATATATATATATATATATATATATATATATATATATATATATATATATATATATATATATATATATATATATATATATATATATATATATATATATATATATATATATATATATATATATATATATATATATATATATATATATATATATATATATATATATATATATATATATATATATATATATATATATATATATATATATATATATATATATATATATATATATATATATATATATATATATATATATATATATATATATATATATATATATATATATATATATATATATATATATATATATATATATATATATATATATATATATATATATATATATATATATATATATATATATATATATATATATATATATATATATATATATATATATATATATATATATATATATATATATATATATATATATATATATATATATATATATATATATATATATATATATATATATATATATATATATATATATATATATATATATATATATATATATATATATATATATATATATATATATATATATATATATATATATATATATATATATATATATATATATATATATATATATATATATATATATATATATATATATATATATATATATATATATATATATATATATATATATATATATATATATATATATATATATATATATATATATATATATATATATATATATATATATATATATATATATATATATATAT
>OZ016502.1:15042181-15133168 GCA_963966595.1 Physocephala rufipes | reverse complement strand
CTAATTAATGCCAGCTCTTGATAGTGCTTCAAGCATTTTTTTGGTTTAATGTGTCAAAAGCTTTAGTGAAATCTAGGTACACTACCAAAACATGCTGATTTTTATTCATGCTTTCGTTTATCACACCTGCAAATTCTCCCAGAAGTTTGCCTGCACTTTTGTTGCCTTGAAATCCATACTGATTATTATGAACTATTTTATTCTTTTCAATAAAATCCATTAATCGCCGCATTACCACATCTTCCAGGCTATTCATCTTCCTGTCTATTACAGAGAGAAATGAGATCGGTCTATAATTTTCAAAGTTGTTTTTTACACCTTTCTTAAAGACTGGTCGAGCCGTCGATACATTTAAAATTTTTGGAATTTTGGCTTGACCAATGACCAATTAATCATGTTAGTGTATTACATTGTGCTAATTTACATTGTGCTATAATATCTGGAGAAATCCACGGATTCGCGCTACGTCTACGATCGTTCTTTTTAACTACAGCGGCCTTTTTGTATATTGCATTCATTTTTTAGGAACATTTTGTAAAAATCTTCCACATCGTAAATCGTTCGAAGTTCTCTACAATTTTCACATTGAATCAGTTGGTTAACTTTAACATCAGAAATCAGCTCTACTTTTTACGTTCAATAGGTTTGGGACACGTTGAACTATAAGTGCCATGCATCAATGTATAATGGTCGGATATATCTGTTTCTATTACGGCAGCAAAGATATTATGTTTATGATTTTTAATAAATGTATGATCGATTAGAGTTGATGGTTCAGTACGTAAGTCAATTCTAGTAATAATAATGATAATAACAATAATTATAGTAATAATAATAACTATTATTATTATTATTATTATTATTATTATTATTATTATTATTATTATTATTATTATTATTATTATTATTATTATTATTATTGTTAAACTAACGTTTAAAATTATAACAAGTAAAGGTGCTATTTTCGTCCTGGCCGAATCTTAAGTACCATACACCCACAGGAAATTTCCGTACTCCTAGTAGAGATACCGATCACGCCCACTTTTTGCAAAATCATTTAATATTCGTGGTTCAGTTCAAGGATAAAATGTTGTCTTCAAATGCACTCTAAAACGTTGAAAGTGGGTTTCATATGCGCATATAATCATATTGGTTATCAAATGTATGCGTGGTTCTCTTTCGTTTTCGCCAATTTTCAAAACCACTAAATTCATTACAACAGAGAATATTCGTGCCAAATTTCATTACAATACCTCTATTCGTTTTAATGTAATGACGTCTTTTTTATAACAGTGGTTCTGGTAGACAGACAGACCATGCCCACTTTTTGCAAAATAATTTGGTATTCGCGGTTCAGTTCCACGATATACTCATATAAGCTATAAAAAACAAGCGTGATTCTCATCCGATTTTGCCCATTAAATAGCAACCCGCCTACAATAACAGTGAATATCTGTGCGAATTTCATGACCATATCTCTTTTCTTTCTCTCGTAATCGTGATTTCAACAGACGGATAGACAGTTAGACAGACAGACGGACAGACAGCACTAAATCGACTTAGGAGATTGTTCTGAGCCAGAATATATCTGATTTTCCATACTTGTCACACCTTCTTTAAAGCATTACAAAAGGTTATATGTAATTGCTATACAATTGCTTCTTGTAAAGCAATTACAAATAATAACAATAATAACAATAATAAATAATAATAATGACAATAATAAGGATAATAATAATAATAATAATAATAATAATAATAATAATAATAATAATAATAATAATAATAATAATAATAATAATAATAATAATAATCCGGGGTGGTTTGCTAGTTTCCACTACCGGACGCCTCCCCAGGTGGCGGATCGGGGAATGCCCGTCAGTTAAGACAGGTACCTGAGAAATCAAATATCCGGGGCGGACCAACAAACTAGCAAATCCTGGCAGTAGGAATAAAATGCATGATTAAGTGGAGACATGGACAATAATAATACAGAAATCCGAGTGGGGATATACACTCGAACGTCGGTAGAAGCCACGACTGCCGGCGAGGGCTCGTCTCCACGAGGAGATGAGTCGCCAGTGGCTCAACAATGTACAAGCAATAGTAGCCGAAACCAGCCCACGAGTGAACAGCATGCACCGACTGATGCAGCTCTCACGGCAGCTGGTAGAGTAAGACAGCGTAGGAAATGGACATACGATATCAATGAAACCTTATTACGCATATATTACCAAACAACGGAAATAGAAACAGACATGACGCAGTATCGACAAAAGGTACATGCAGCTTTTATTAGTCACTACCCTGACTATAATGTTACGCAACAAAGACTCGCTGACCAGATAAGAGTCATACACCGAAACAACCTAATCCCGGAATCCACTAGAGAGCGACTCAAAGATGAGATCAGAACCGCTCTCTCTCCAGTAGCCACAAGAACAGAGACGATCGAGCAAGAGAATGCGGTCACGTTTAATGATCAGGATCGTGATGGGTCTCCAATGAATGTTCCTCGTACCTCAAGCAATAGAATCCTCAGTCAAGACATCACCAGATTATTTCTTAACGCATCTGAAATTTTCTGGCAGACTTTCTCTCTATATGATAAGTCCAACCCAGTTCTGAGACCTCCTATAGCGAAGATAAGTACATCAAAAAGGGCGTGCCAAGTAATACAGTATCTAAATGACCAAGTCATACCGAGTGCAATGGGAATTGTTGAAAATTTAGAGGACTTGCATACGATCATCTATAGTGCGGCACAAACTACAGCAACTTTAATGGGAAGATGTCCTAAGCCTCGGATGCAGTCTCAGACGGGAAAGAAGGTTACTTCTACGAAACCGTGGTTGGTAAGGCTAGAAAAAAACATGACAAAGTTGAGGAGCCAAATTGCGTCTACTGCTGAATTTTTGAGAGGTAATAGGTCCAGAAGGCTTAAGAGCAAAGTAAATAGAATTTGTCGTCAGGTCCCATGTCATTCGAGATATGAAAGCAATGAACGAATACCTGAGCGAGTGCTGGACACCCTTAAACAGAGGCTATCTGTACTTAAAGCAAGAAGACAGAAGTATCTCATTTCAGAGAAAAGGAAAGTAAATAATGCGTTGTTTAACCGGAATGAAAAATGTTTCTACAGACGACTGAAAATTTGTCAGATTGATAATGTAGGCCGAATTCCGGATATGCCATCAGTGGAGGACGTGGAGCAGTACTGGTCATCCATATGGGCAAGGCCGATGCTGCATAATGACGGTGCTCACTGGATTGTAGAGGAAAAGGAGAATGCGTCGTCTCTGGTGCCAATGACAAATCAGTATATCACAGCGGATGATCTGAAAACAGTGCTAGATAGGGCTCAGAATTGGAAAGCTCCTGGCGAGGATAAAATTCAGAACTTCTGGTATAAAAGATTCACGTCGACACACCAGAAATTACTTGAGCTTTTTAATTGCTGCATTGACGGCCCCCGCTACTTGCCTTCATTCCTAACCGAAGGTGTTACGTATCTACTGCCGAAGACATCCCATTTCAATAGAGACCCGTCTAAGGGCAGACCAATCACATGTCTCTCCACCATGTATAAAATACTTTCGGCATGTATAAACAACATTATTTATGCGCACATGGCAGGCCAGAACATGATCGCCGAAGAGCAGAAAGGATGTATAAGAGCCGCAAGAGGATGTAAAGAACAACTGACGATTGATCAGATTATACTTGAGCAAGCTACGAAGGGGCGACGGAATTTGCATGCAGGATATATTGATTATCAGAAGGCCTTTGACAGCATCCCACATTCCTGGCTAATAGAAGTGTTGTCTATCTATAAAATCCACCCCGCACTAGTTAATTTTCTGAAAGTTACAATGAGAAGCTGGAGAACTACAATCGAGTTCGGAGACAACTTAGCGCATCATAAGACTGGTGTTATACCAATCAAGCGCGGCATCTTCCAGGGAGATTGCTTAAGTGCGCTGTGGTTTTGTATAGCGCTGAATCCTTTGAGCAGCCTCCTGAACAATTCCGGGTATGGATTTAAAATAAAGCATGGTGGTGAAGTTATATATAGGATTAGTCACCTGCTATATATGGATGATCTTAAGCTATACGCTTCCAGCAAGGCACAACTAAATCATCTACTAACTATTACGAAATTTTTTAGCGATGACATCAGAATGTGCTTTGGTGTTGATAAGTGTAAGACAATAGCGATCACCAGGGGCAAATTGACACCTCTTGGCGAACTATCCCTTTTTGGAATTGGTGAGATGAACCAAAGTGACGTCTACAAATATTTGGGAGTGATGCAGAGTAGAAGAGTCGAGCAGCTCAAAGTGAAGCAGTGTCTAACAAACGAAGCAATAGGAAGGCTGCACAAGCTCGCTAAGGCCCATCTGAATGGGAAAAATTTTATAAAGGCCATAAACACGTATGCCCTACCTGTGTTAACATATAGCTTCGGAGTCATTCATTGGACTGCAACAGAACTCGCAACCTTCCAGAGGAAGATAAGAACTACTCTCACAAAATATAAGCTGCATCATCCTAAAGCCTGTGTGGAAAGAATGACCCTGCCTAGAAAGTTAGGAGGGAGGGGTTTGATTGACCTTCAGTTGCTGCACGAGAGACAAATAACGGCACTCCGACAATATTTTCATGTGAAAGCGAGTGACTCAAGTCTTATTAGAGCTATGACATTGGCTGATGAAGCCTATACGCCTTTAAATCTACGCGAACCTGATTTTGAAGTTAATGCCAGAACTAATTCCCAGAAGCTCCAGGATTGGGCTCAGAAACCCCTGCATGGGAAGTTCTTCCATGCGCTATGTAATCAGAACGTTGACGGAAAAATGTCAAACAAATGGTTAATAAATGGAAGTATTTACTCAGAAACAGAGGGGTTAATGCTCGCGATACAGGACGAGGTGCTACCAGCTAGAAACTACTTGAGGTGCATTGCCAAGCAACCGAATGCCCATGAAGACGTGTGTAGAAGATGTGGTATTCGTGGTGAAACTGTTGACCACATTATATCAGCGTGTCCGACGCTGGCCCGGAGTGATTACCTTAAGCGGCATAACAACGTTGCCAAAATAGTGCATATTGAAATCTTGAAAGCGAATAATATAGCCCCAGAGGAGTCGCGGTACTATTTATATGAACCGAAGCTGGCTATCGAAACAGAGACTGTCAAAATATATTTCGATAGAACTATATACACAGTCCACAGAAGGGAGCACAATAGGCCAGACTTAACAATAATTAACAAGGCGGCAAAGGAGGGATACCTGGTGGACATAGCAGTACCCCTTAGTAGAAATATAGAGAAAACCTACATGGAGAAGTTGAATAAATATGCTGAGCTCGCCACAGAAATTAAAGCACAGTGGCGTTTGAAATCAATGCAGATCGTGCCAATTGTTATATCTAGTGTAGGGATTATTCATAAAACCTTGGTCACGAGCATGGACACTTTAGGATTGAAGCACAAGATTATAGAAACTATTCAGAAAGCTGTAATAATCGATACTTGTCATGTGACCAGAAAATTTTTGCAATGAATTTGTAAAATAATCTCAATGTAGGAGGATAATTCTACTTAGACTTAGGGTCTCGAGAATTGTGCTATTGTAACCAATTAATGAGAAATAAAGTAATAATAATAATAATATCAATAATATTAATAAAAATAATAATGGTAATAATAATAACAAAATAAATAATGATGATAATTATAATAACGATGATCACAAGGAGACAGAGGAGACAAATTATGACAGATAATGAAAACCCACAGTATATGCCACATTATCGGATTTAAATGTACGAACACGTTTTGTATCGAGGTGTGCCTATCTGAGAAGTCAATTTATGTCCATTCAAGGACGTTATCATTTCGCAAAATTATGTACAGGCCTATAGAAGGCAGAGGGTAAGGGATGAAGTACGTGCTAAAACAAAAAATATTCCATTACCTTCTTCAACGTTAATGGTGGAAGGGAGGGTGAGCGACCAGTCAGGTATTTTGCAGAGCTTTATTGAAAATGAAGCTATAGATCAGCATTCAATGCAGCGGGGCACAGAAACTCTTTTAGAGATACGAGATTCGTCACCATAAGGGATAGTTAGAGAGATCTTCAGCTTCTTCTTTGTGGAATAGTCAAAGGTATTGACCCGCCCCTGAGGCCGATAAATCCAAAGCTTTGCGACACCAAGGAGTTTAAAAACACTTCATACAATAACACTGAAATATTGGCTCCATTGATTAAAGCAAATATACACTAAAAAGAGCTGAACTATATTATATACGTATAATAGTAGCTTAACCGCGACAAGAGGTATGGGTGTGAAGGTCCAACGTAAGTGCAGCCGTCGAATAAGCGGATTATGATGAACACAAAAAAATGCCAGAGTGATAGAGAAAGTTGGAGAACATTTTTTTAATTTATGACGCAACTAAGGAAACTGACAGCATATAAAAGTTGCTCCAGGCCGAGATCGCATTTACTAAAGGATTCTGACCTGAACTTCTCTCTCTGTGACCTTAACACCCTCATTTATAATCATCCCTCTCTTTATGTAAATTGCTCCAAACGAACGCTATGTAAATTGCTCCAAACGAAAGAAAGAAAATGCGACATTAAGGGCCTTATAATGTAAAACGAAACACATGGAAAAACAGCGACGCTGACTTTAATAGGACACTCGAAATGTTTATATTATACAAAACTTTCGTCAGCTTCCTTAGATAGTCTGTTTTCCATTAGCCATCTATTTCTTTGCGCGCAACAAAAATACCCCTTTCGCTAAACGACGTCTTGAATGTTACTGAATAAATTTTTACGACGCAGCTTCACTCACACCTACGTTTTATTCTCTAGCTGCTTTCTCTAGTGCTAACTGCACTCAGAGATAAAGAGATAGGACACTTCGCACTAATCCATATGCATTTCCTCTACACAATCACAGAATGGTACAAATTGAGCTGGAATTTGGTAATTATTTCCTAGGAAACGCGTACTCGCGTCAACAACAATAAAAGACATGAACTTTAAATAGAAGATGCTTTTGATTTTAAGCGTCAAAGTTTTGGTGAATATGGTTGAGCCTTCTGAAGATTTTGATTAATTTTTTTCACAAAATGTACTCCGTGATTTTTAAAAAATATTTCTGCGTTAAATGGGGAGATAATTGTGTGGAAATTAGATATTGTTTTTGTTCTCTCAAGCTTTCAAAACACAAAATTTGGTACTGAGTTTCGGGCCTTACTGCTCTATGAGTCCCCGTTACAATCGTTGCAGAAATCACACTACTTTTGTTTATGCTCGGTGAAACAGGTTGAAGGAGAGGAAAATTAATGAAAACACAAAAGGGAAACGAAGAAACGCCTTCGTTTCGTTTTTCGTTATAAGGCCTTTAGAAAAAGCCAAAGAACATATTATAAGTCATTGGATATTATTTCCCGGAAATGGGTACTAATAAGCGTTTCAGGAAAAGTATTTTGGGCGCAAAGAAACGATTTAATATAACTACGGATAGGTATCAGGAGAAGCTTCGACGGTTTGAGCATATTTCACCTATGGTTAACAGCAAGATAACTAAATATAAAATACAAAGAACTATATCCAAAGCCAGCAATTGGAAAGCTCCCGCCATAGACAAGATTCATAGCTTTTGGATTAAGAGGCTCGTAGCAGTGCATGAGCAATTGACGAATTACATTAATAAAATCTTATTTCATAGAAATGCAATGACAGAATGTTTTACATCAGCAATTACTTGCATAATTCCGGAGGGACTGTTGTAGCGATCCTGCTCAATACTGTTCGATGACCTGTCTTTGTGTTCTACACAAGCTGTTTACGAAGATTTTAGCGGACAGAATATAAAATCATTGTGTAGGATATAACATTCTAGTTCTCTGTTGTGACTCTGTTGTAACTGGGTAGGCAATAAAAAGAGCACGTAATCTCTATGTTTGCTTCGTAGGCTATAAAAATGCATTTGCATTTTGAATTCATAAATTAAGATGGCTAGTAGACTGGTTTATATATTCATATCAACAAAAATAATTTCTTAATGCTCTCTTCCTTTTTTGGTAATTTACAATATTAATCATATGCCCGGCAAGCTCATTTAAGAACCTATGTATCAGTGACTCGAGCGTATTATTCCCATAGTTGTTTGTGGTTTTCCTTCGTCTGATGTTGTGGAAATGATCTATCTGGAGCCTGCATTTTCTCTCCTCGTAAAACTCATCCAGGAAAGTGTATCAATATACATTATTCATATTCATTATTCGAAGTTGCTCGTGTGCTCATTCGCGTAAATAATATACATGCAGTTTTGAGACCCGTGGGAGAACACAATCGAAGTTCAGGGTGTCGATATTTGTTGACTTTATTTTTACTCGATAAAACCATAATTCCAAATAACTTTTGGTCCATGCAAGGCACTCACCTCAGATTCCCACTATATACAGCGATTTTCAAAAGGTTTCATGTGACAATGTGTCAAATGCCTTGCTGAAATCCACGAACGAAACGAAGCTGTGGTTATAATTGCTTATATTCCGATTGAGATGATCTGCAAAATTGCCTAGAAGGTTATTTATATTGTTCCGTTTTTGGAAACCATACTGACTCTGATCAATAATTTTGTATTTTTTCAATAAAGTTGTTAAGTCTCTGCATCATAATTTCCTGTAGTATTCTATCGACTCCTAGCAGTAGGGATGTGGGTCTATATTTTCCAATGCCGGTCTTAATACCGATTTTATAAATAGGCCTCGTAATAGAAAACTTTTTACTGCTTTCGATCTGCACTTCGATAAGCGAGTGTTAATAAATTTTGTCTATATCGGAGTTAACTCTAATTTATTACGTTAACTACGTTATTACGTTATTTTAAGTCTTTCGGTCGGATATTATCACCAATAATAAAGCGTGTAGTCAATAATAAGCGTATATGCGCGGCAATAGACACACGGCTATTGAGTTTTGTATGTTTGGGAGACCAGAGTTTTGCAATGTTTTCAATGCGCATATATGCATATTGTGTTTTATGTTATCTTTAAATAGCAAATCTATTTGCCAATTCCGTTGAATTATCGCCTTTAAAATTTTTTGTTAGTGAAGTTTCTGAATTTTCGGTTTTTATCTATTATTTATTTTATAATTTTGCCACATTATTGCAATGCCTTTTGTACATTAATAGTTAGTTGTACATTAATAATTAATTATTTTTATAATAAGCATTTTTTACATTTTTTGAGCAATTTATTAACCTTATTTCTGTATGTGTTATATTCATTTTCATGGTTTCTATCCGTTGGTAACCATTTCTATAGAGATTATCCTTTTTAGCACAACATTTAACAAGATAATAGTTCATCCAAGGGTTATGTTACCTTTTTCTAGTTGTTTATACATTCTACATGACCTTTCATATATTTTATTAATTAGTGCACATATGTAATTGTAAGTATCTGTGTATTTTATGTGAAGTAAACTGCTCCAATTCGTATTACGTATGTATGTATTTGTTTTATAATAACTGATCTATGTATTCCAATATTTTACTATTGTAGTTTACCATTGCAGTTTACTCCTAACTCTGATCATTAAACGATATCCCCCATACAAGACAATATGGATCAGAGATATCGGTTGTTATCACACCAGCGCGAATGTTCGAAACTTCTAATTAACGGGTGATCGATGTTGCTACTTATTCCCCTTCTTTGGTCTACTCTCGTGCTCGTGTTGTTGACGTTTTCAATACAATGAGAATATATAACATCCTTGTAATGCAATGTAACATTATCTGCTTTTTTGAGATCAATATTCATGTCTCCAATCTTTATTATATTTCATATTTTTTTAACTGTAGTAAAGTTCCCATTCAACTCTTCCACAAATTTAGTAACACGTTTAGAGGGAGGCCGATAAATTGCGGACAGGACTATTTCTTTTCGGAATATTCAAGCTCAAAATACGCAATATCGGTAGGGAACCATCGATCCTATAAAATGCGTTCTTTAATACATACTGCATATCCGCCTCCTTTCGCGTTATTCCGATTAAAAACCGCCGCAATGAAGCCATTTATCAAATATAAATTGTTTCCCCCTTTAGAAATGTTTGCTTCAACCAAAGTTGTAATGTCTACATTTTCGATTACTTTATCCATCGCCGTTACAAAATTTATAAAATTTTGGCGTAACGAGCGAATGTCAAAATTGAAATCGATACTGTTAAAATTAAAGTAATATTTTGTTGTAATACTATTAATTTTCCATAATTAAGACAGAATAGATTCAAATTAGATTAAAGTTTCAATATCTCTTTCCGTAGTTATGACCTCGGGCTTTGATGTTTCCATTTTTTAGCTAGAATTTTCCCATTGCGTAACCATACCATCTTCCATTGTAGCAAATTCGCTTTGTTCTAGTAAGCCAGAGTAAAAATCGATTTTATGATGTTTCGTTAATAAAAACTGTTTGATTTGCCTCCTTTTTCTTTTTGCTAATTTTGTATTTTTTTATCATCTCCATCTTTAAACTGTGTCGATATCTGTTAAATTTTCTTTTTTTTCTCTTGGAATGTTCTTTAATTCTATATTATTTTCCAATATATTTTATTCGAGGTAGTTCACTTTTTTATCTATTGTATTAATTCGAATGTATTCTTCTAATCATTGCTTGGGAGATTACTCAGCTGTAATACTAATTGAAAAACAGTTTTGTTTATGTTATTATAGTAATCTGATATTTCAGTTCTTAGTTCGTCTTGTAATGAAGCAATACGATTTCCAAGATCAGCAACTGCCTTTGTCAATTCTCTCATCCCTACTTTCGGCAGCTCCACAATATCCAATTGCTCGAACCCATTTGATGCACATCTCTTCCGATGTTGGTCTTCACTTACATAATCATTAAAGGTTTTGTTCTGATGATTGCTTTCTTCTGTTAGCCCTGAAGTTTCGGCCATTGGCTACAATATTGGCATTTCTACTCTAATTTTCGTTCGGTTATCATCCGCGAGTATGTAGCCTCCGAGAGAAACATTATAACAAATTAAGAGCGCGAATCTCTAATAAGATTACTGCAGTGCTCTGATTTATTCATTCGAAAATTTTACCTGAACTTTCCCATACAAAACTCAAATTTTCCTTCTTAGATAAAGCTGCCTAGCTAACCATAATATTTGTTTGATTTGTTTAGCCTGCTGACTATTTACTAAAGCAGTGTCATTCATCTTAGATGCGCTTTGTTGCTTTTTAATTGTTTTTATGACTGAATTGATTTTAACAGGTCTCGCCGAACGATCCTTTTTCGGGGTATTGTTTTTCTTATATACGATGCAAACGAAACAATTTTTAGTGACCTTTCCTTGACTTTGGTTCGTGTTCGGTATATATCAGATATATCGTTTTCATTAATTTCGCAGTCGATGGCTTTTCCGACTTTTTAACAGCTTCTATTAAATTTTCATTTTTAGTTGGTGAAATATTTTTAATTTCTATATTGTTTTTAATGATATGCTGTTCAAGTCGGTTCACTTTTGTCTTTAAATTAGCTATTTCGCAATCTTTCTTTATGTTTAATTCCCTAATTTAGTGGTGGAGTTTTTTCCATAACTTTGTTATTATTCTCCATGTGTTGTTTCGTCTCTTCATATTTATTGGATATGAATTCGCAGCATGCCATAACTTTCTTCAGTTCTGGTTCCATCATCACAATCTCTGCACATATATTGGAAGACATTTGCACTCCCTCCACACTTCGTGCTCACTTAGCAATTTGCACAATCTGTGGGGACACAGTTAGAGTTGTTGGCGTTTCTTGACTTTCCGCATTTCTACAGAATTGACATTTCCACGCTTGCTTTTTCACTAATGTCACTGACCTTCAAGTTTCTTCCGAAACCGTTGTACAGCCAAAGTGAAGATTTCTTGGAGAGTTACGACAACTTCCAAAATCCCCATCCATAGGCAGATCTTCTTTACAAAGGCTGCATACCACCATCCTTTCCATTAAATTATAGCTTACCAAAGCTGGACACTTAGTCAAATCCCACACTTAAACTCTTGAGAAATCCTTTAGCTGTTTGTTTAGCTGTTTATTTATATGCTTCAAATTCATGTCTGCTTACTTCAACGACAAAACGTTTAATAATAATGATAGTAATAATAATAATAATAATAATACTAAAAATTATACTATCAATTACAATTATAAAAATGATAATTGTAATTATAATAATAATAATAATAACAATAATAATAATAATAATAATAATAATAATAATAATAATAATAATAATAATAATAATAATAAGAGTAATATTAATAAAAATAATAATAATTATGTTAATATTAATAATAATAACAATAGATGCTGTGGTAACTGGACCGTCCTTGAAGAGGAAGCGAAATTTAAGCATGTCCTTTATCGACCATAAAAGGGCGTTGGATTCGGTGCCCCACCAAGACCTCCTTAGGATTCTTGAAGTCAATAAGACAAATCCAAGTATAATAAGATGTCTCGCAGCCTTAATGAGTGCGTAAATGGGAATTTTAGCAAAATACTTCCTTTACATCTGGAATATATTAAAGAGATGCTTTGAGCTCACTTTGGTTTTACCTGGTAAAGTGAGTTAAAGTCAGGTATCCAAATCAAAACTGAGACATACTACTTATTCTTCAACCACCTCCTATATGTTGATGACCTTAAGTTGTACGCCAACAAAAGAGGAAATATATATAAAATGAATGAAGCTTACGAAAGCTTTGATGCAGACATTCAGATAAAATTCGGAATGGATGCATGTAAAATAATTCACTTAATTAGGAGTAAGCTAGATGACAGCAAAGGGGGTCTCTGGATCGGCAACAACCGGCTAAATAAAGACCTAAACGATAAAGAATCTTACAAAAACCTTGGATTTCTCCAGCTTAATTGAATAAATCACAGCAAGAAGCACTAGTGAGTAAGACACAGTAAGACAAGTCTTACCTCCCTTTTCGTGGAAGGACTCGCAGCTATCCTCAAATCTAACCTTAATGAAGCGAATAACCGCAAAGCTGTTAACGTCTGGGTCATCCCTTTGCTAACTTATTCATTCCGGATAATTAATGGTCATGCACGGATATTTTGCAATATGGATAAGTTAATACATACAACTTCTTCGAAACACAACAGCCATCACCCATGACGTGCTACAGAAAGGATATCTCTGCCGAGGAGATTAGGTGGAAAAGTAATCCTGAATATTGGCCGTCTCCACTTCGATCAACGTTCTGACATCCGTCAGTATTTCTTTAGTAACGCATCCCCCCTGTTAATAACCGTTACACTTTTTGATAACGGCTACACACCCTCGAACCATAGTGCAGACAACTTCCCACATCCCGACAATTTCCACGCAATTGCAGATTTGGTAACGTCGTGGAGGTTAAAGCCGCTTCACGAAGTCCATCAAAACTATTTTAGCCAACATCGTATTAACGTTTTGGCTTCAAACGTATGGCTTACACGTGGAAGGTTTTTTCCGGACACAGAAGGATTTATTATGGCGATTCAAGATAGTCATTGCAACGAAGAACTATAGGAGACATATTTTAAGGGAGGTGGTATATATAGGGAGGACATATGTAGATGATGCGGAATAAAGAGCAAGAGTTTCACCCTTAACACCCTTGGAGCTGAGTATAATCAAATAATAATAATAATAATAATTGTAATAATAATGATAACAATAATTATGAGAATATTAATAATAATAATAATTTTGTGGGTAAGGAGGTCAAAAATGCCTACGCATCTCGGAACCGTCATCACGGAACTGGTATGTGCGACTTTCCCGTCCTAAAAACATTTCCCTTCGGAAATTTAACTCCACCCCGTAACCATTTTCGCATTACATTAGGGTGGGATTCCTATTGCGCTTTATTGGGCCTCCCTCATTCCAACCGAGGCCAAGTTGTACTACGTGCCTTTTTGAGCGTAAAATTTTGTCGATGTGGTTCCCATTGTGTAAACAGTTTTCTTTACTATTAAGCATGACCGAGATAACGTCATCCACAGTAAGGGCGCCGGTATGTGTTCCTGGCTTATATTTACATGATCGTACTAGCTCCCATATGTTCGTGTTTTTTTTCTTGTACGCTTTGTGCTTCTTTGCGCTTTTGCTATCTCTTGGAGGCATGGTTGGAGCTCTTCGAAATTTCAAAAATAATTATTGATATCTCCTAAACGGCGACAGTTGTTCTAGTGAAATTAGTATCGTTAGAAGGCTCATATAAGTTTCAATAACTTATGCATTTATACTTAAAATATCAAATTACATTATTTCAGTTTTCATAAATTTTTCTTTCATGCCGATCGCTGATTTATTTACGGAGAAAATCCAGTTTCAAACTTACAACTAACTAATTTTCGCAATTAGTTATTTGTACACTTCTTCAAGAAAATGTAACTGCGGCGCTTTTCTAAAACAGAAACGTGTTTAAGAAAATTTTAATTGAAAATTTTATATATACTCGTAAGAGAACGTTCGCACATGGTTACGTATTCGCGATTCGCACAATTATAACAAAATGTTTAAACTTAACAATAAAGATTATAAGAGCCAATGTTGCATACTTTATAAAATCGCACTATTACAAGAAAACATATGAACAAAATTCGAAAGGGGTAATTCATACTTATGATAAAAAGTCAATTTTCTTCGTAAATAGACCACCGATCTACATGAAATACTTTTTGTATGAAAGCCTAAATAACCTATTTTTTATTCTAGGTATAAATGCATGCACTAATTACACATTTCATTTAAAAGAAAAAGAGAATTTAGGAGGAAAAATGTAGTAACAAGTTAAAATTTCATTTATTTCAAAAACTATTAACATTTCGATGTCTTTTAACATAAATTATTAATGTTCATGCAAGCTTTCTAATGACACTAACCGCACTTGGATATCTGTTGTGGTTTAGGAGATACTAAAAATTATTTTTCAAACTTCAAAGGCCATCAGCCCCGCCCCCAAGCAATAACGGGATGTTTTTTAGGGTAAATACGCTCCGTACTTCTAATTATCGTCGCAATGCTAGCTATCTGTTATATCTCAAAAAGTGTGCTCTCCGTCATCCACTTCATCACCGTATGTACATCCAGGTTCAGCAGTTTTCCCATCCTGTTGAGCTATTTACAAAACTTGCCGTGTGCCCATGGAAGCTGCGTGATGTAATAATTTACATCTCCGAAGTCTCTATTTACCCAGCTGGAAAGTAAAGGGGTAAGTGTGGCGGTCCGCACTGTCTGAGATTAATATGTTAGATTAGTCTGAGATTATATTCTCTTTTTCGCACCCAGATATCTATGTACGATAGCCAATAAATCTATGGGTGGGAAGCTGCTAATGACTAAAATGGTTCTCTACTTCTGAGACTGTACGATATGAGCAAGTCACTCGTAGTGCAATTGTTCACTGTACTGCAGCAAGGACCTTCCCGCGGCATTCCATCTTAATCTTAATTTCGCTTTCATAGAGCAGGATAGACTGCGTAAATACCATCAGTAGCTTCCTTTTCATCTCTGTGGGGCCGTGAACATTCACAATCTATCGACTAACTGCCACAGCAGTCTGACCACCTTTCTTTGCAGCGTGTTGAATCTGCGCCCAGTGTGGTAGCTTGGAGTCCAACCTGACTCCTAGATAATTTAGTATCCTTTGAAATTTTGTGACTGCCGTGCAAACTCTTCGTTCATTTTTATCCCGATATGCCTTCTAGTTAATATCACCAATTCGATCTTGTCTATTGCCAGCCACGAGAATTCAGCCACGCTTGTGTGTGTTACATGACCTGGTTTAACTTTCGCTAATAATAATAATAATAAAAACAATAGGAATAATAATAGTAATAATAACACTAATAATAATAATGATAATAATATTAATAATAATAATAGTAATGATATTAATAATAGTTACAATAATAATAATTATTATTATAATTATAATAATAATAATAATGATAATAATTATAATAATTGTTTAACGCATCATCAAAGCAGTCGTCACGTACTTTGGGTATGTGAAGCTTGCACGTATTAAAACCTTTTCTTCTGTAACCTGATTCCACCCTGGGACCACTTTCGTATTACTTTAGGGTGGGGCTCACAAAAATGTCCATTGGACTTCCCTGTGCTTGGCCAGAATTTTGCTTCTTCTTAAGCACCGCAATCTCTTTCTTTCACTTGCTATTAGATATATGAAGGGACTGTTGCTAACTGATATAGCCATTTCTGATACGGTACGATAGGGCGGCGGTTCGCTGCACCGCGGCAAAAACCCTTTCCTGGGATTTTGCCTTAATATTAGTTGGACCTAGGTCCCCATATTACTTAAATCCCCATACACTGTCCCAAATTAAGAGAAGAAAAATGGCAATAGTAATGATAATAATAACAATAATAATAATAATAATAATGATAATAATAAAAATAATGATAATAATAAGCATAATAATATTGAAACTAACAATTATAATTATAAAAATTATAATTATAGTAATAATAATTATTGTAGTAATAATGAGAAAAATAATAATAATAACAATAATAATAATAATAATAATAATAATAATAATAATAATGATAATAATAACAATAATAATAATAAAAATAGAAATAATAATAATAATAACATCATGGTGTATACTTTGCGGCTGGTGTCCTGGCAACGGCATTATTTATTGTTGAGGTAGTAGTAAGTATAATAATAAAGGAAGAGAATTATTAAGTGTATAAAGCTTTGTAAACTGGCAAACTGGGAAGCTCTTTAAATATTTCTCTAGCAACACAAAGGAATCTAGTCTGCGACGTGCAATTTTAAATGCTGATGATGACTACGCCCCAGCAAACATAGAGGCCAGGATCCGTCGAGATGCCGGCATCGTCTGTTGGCAAGAGACGTATGAATTGTGGAAGGCAATCAAACACTCCACAGTAGGCATCCTTGTGAGTTGGAAAAAACCACATTTTGATATGCAGGTGTCAAATGCTTGGTGACAGATGGAAGAGTTATATCCAGAGGCGGAAGGATTCATGATAGCTTTTCAGAGGAAGTAATTCCAACTAGAAATTACTTGAAATTCAATGTTCGGCACGCATCTTTACCATATGATAGTTATCGTAAGTGTAGTTTCCAATGTGAAACTATACAACATATACTACCTGGTGGTACGATATTGGCGGGCAGCGTATACAAATCCCACTACGATAACGTGAGGGAAATAGACCATAAACAAATCCTAGTAGGCTGGGGAGTCAGTAATAATACCACGGCTCATCTGGCTTTTTACAACTACTCCCCAGATGGGTGATAGAAACGTCCAAGTACGCAGTTTATTAGGACAGGACGATTCTCATCGACAACAGCGTTAGTGTTAACAGGATATGGTAATTAATGATAAGGAAGTAAGAAGAATCACCCTCATTTATTTTGCGGTGGTTAATAACAGCAACATAATGGGTACATACGAAACTAAGATCCAAAGTATCTTCCGCTTTGCATAGAACTAAAGGAACTATGGACGCGCTGTGCGGTCACTGTTTTGCCGATAACCATACCAATCACTGGGCTAGTTCCAAAACTGACAATCAAGACTTTGGATGAATTGGACTTACCACGAAATATCTTGAACAATATGCAAAAAACTGTGGTGCTGGACGGCTGAAGAATTGTTATCCATATAACAAAATCATGTCCATATTATAAATACAATAGAATGTAGTGCTTGCTCATAGAGCCGCACGTTCCCTAGGACCTGTCTAAGGTTAATACGTTACTCCGAAAGTGGAGATTATAATAATAATTATAATAATAATAGTAATAATAATAATTTCGACAGAACTCTCTAAACTTCAAAGAGAAGGCAGCACAATAGATTGTAGATAAATTGTAGATAAATATCTGAAGAAGATTGTAATGGTAGATGTTGCTGTGCCTAGCACCAGCGATGTTGAGAAAACATGCTGTGAGAAAGTGAATAAATACACCGAAATTTGAGGGGAATAGCGGGTGGAGTGGAAATTACAGCGAACAGACATAGTCCCTGTGGTGATATCCAGTACTGGAATTGTGCCAAAAAACTTATACATAGCATAGCTCCAACATAGCATAGAAGCTCCAACTGGAAAAATCATCATTATCAGGATGCAGAAATCGGTTATTATAGATGCGCGTAGTATTGTTAGGAAGGTGTTCAATTAAATCAGTAGGGAAGGATTAAGTATGAACCTGCAATAGTTCAACAATTTCTAATTGGACTAAGGTCTCCAGGATTGCATATTACCATGAAATGTGTTATGTGAATAATAATAATAATAATAATGATAATATAAATAATGATAATAATGATAATAATATTAATAATAATGATAGTGCAATAATAATAACAGTAATAAAAACAAAAATGCTAATGTCTTCTTTTTAAAAAATCTTTGTAGTCTTCCCTTTCACTTTTAGAAGGCCTCTTTAAATTAAGCCCTTCTTATTTGTGCGTTTATGAATTTCAGATGAGTTCGTTGTAGAGACAGTCATTAGTTCAAGTGAAATTATTGTCGACGATGCCAGCGCTAGAAATTTTAATGAGAAAACTTATGGCTCTGCGGTTGTTTTAAGGAGCCCTATGGAACTTCATAATGCATACTTTGCGGCTGGTGTCCTAGCAGCGGCATTATTTATTGTTGGTGTGGTGGTAAGTAATTAAGACAATATAATATACACACATAATATGAATTATACTATTGGGTATACTATATACATTGCTCAGTATTTATTACCTAGAGTATGTTGTATTCATCATTCGTATTTGATACACGAAAGACTAAGACGTTTTTATAGACATATGATTTAATTCTTTAATTAAGACAATGATTTAATTCCTTTGAAAATTTTTTATTCAATATATGTGAAAGCCTTTTGATTTCCCGATCCTCATCGCCCCAAGACTCTTTATTTTCATTCATAAATTACAGACCTTTTAACTATTTTAGTGGAATTTTTTTAGAAAATTCGCACCAGAAATACTCAGTGGCTTTTATAGTTTTTGCGCTAAAGCTACTAATTAAAAACACCGTTATCGCTTAGTAAAATTCTCAATCTTCTATATATCTTATTGATTTTAAATTTGTCGCATTTTTTGGGTTAATTTTTAGTCAAACAATTTAGAGATTAGCGCGGCGAGTAATCTCAAGACCGCCTTTTAAAAGTTTTAATCATTTTAAATGACTGGGGGAGGGGAGAAGAGCTAAGAGGGCCTTCATCAATAGGTATTGCCTTTTATTGTAGAAAGCATTGTTACTTTCTCTCTTCACTACCCATTTACTGTCATAATTTTCTTTTGTCCTTGAAAAGAAGAAAGATTTAATAAAGAAAAAGACTGCCTTTTTAATAGTTTATAAAAAAAAGGAATTAGAAAAATGAGAAAATCACCATAAAGCTTTTTTGATGCAATTTTTAAGGGACAAGGATTTTGAAGAAATGTGAGCCAGAAAAACAGCAACTAAAATCACAATTTATTACTTCCGTTTAAAAGAAATTAACTGGCAGTCGATATCAAACATATCCGTCTAAATATGAATTGAATCGGTGATTAAATTAACTTAGTCGGTTTTTGTCAGTATTTTTTTCAGTACTAATATCAAACCTAATTTTTTAATGTTTCTTTTTAACTTAATTTTTTTCAGGACTTCATTTTTCAAAATTTATTTTTTTGTAATGAAATGAAAAAATGGAATTTCAAAGGTCAATCAATTAATTATATGTCTATCTCCTTCTGTCACACTTTCTCTCCATTTCTTTCTATTATAAAAGGCGGTACGTTTAACAAATGTATAAATATATACGAGTATGACGCAATCAATAAAAGTAGGCCGTAAATAATTGAATTCGATTGAAGGAGCGTCATTTTCATAACGCAATCTGAAATAATGCAATATTTTTTACTGGTCCCTTTCTGAAGGTGTGCAAAGAGAGTATAAAAATGAAAGTTCGAAGTTCCAGTCGAAAACGAAAGTAGTTTTAAGTATTGAAAACGAAACGGCTAATGAAATAAACGAAAGAAAGAGACTGTTCGTTCGGAGAATTTTATCTAAGGAAACTGGAGAAAGTTTTGTATACTACAAAAGTTCTGCATACTACATACTAAGCACATACATATTTATCTGACTTTTTAGAATGAAAAACAATTAATTCTAGTTGTCTCATTAAACTCGTGATTAAAAGATAGTTAACACACAATAGACGATACCATAATACCATATAAAGTTATCATTTTGTATTGTATTTATCTTAAATATCATCGTTAATTAGTATTGTATTGTATCGGTAATTAAATATCAGCAATTTTACTCTAATGTAGTTATGTCATTTTCACTTTGGTCCACATATTTGATTAATTAAATAATTTTTTCAGTAGGAGGGGAAGTATAACGAGAAGGAGAAAAACAAGATTAATTATGAAAATATTTTGTTCTTTTGTTCCAGGTTACCATTTGCCATTGTAAAGTTAATCAGACGTACCGTAAATTCTCAACGCGTTCAACAACAACATTCTTTCCAATATTGGGCTTCGGGCGACGACCAAAGCCACAGAACAAGCTCAACAAACATTGGTTGAGTGGCAAAGGACTCGTTGTCGGCAGCGGCAATCCTTTGCGTGCCTCTTCAACTCGTCAGGTCAGCGGCGGGAGTAGCAGCGGTAGTGAACAACTTCAGGCTACGAACGGAAATCAATATACGACAACAGGAAGTACAGCATTACTACACCAACCGCAGCAACTGCAGCACCAACATCAGCAGCAACCATTATCACAGCAATATCAGCAACAAATTAGCTCAGCGGGGCAACTGCACGAACGTCCATATCAAAGACATGTGGCAATGAATTTAGAGAATGATATGTATTATACAGCCGACTACGGTGAACCCTCACAACACTCACCGCTGATACAATAAGAAAACCATACAGGCTGTTAATAGTTCGCGGGGAGAGTGGAGGGTGAAGTTTAAGGGGTACAATAATTAGAAAACAAAAATACTAAGAGGATGAAAACGATGTAAAGGAAAGGCAAAATATCACAGGTAACAAGTCACTCTAATGATTAACCGTATTCTGTGACACGATATGACATGTCGTGATATTATAAAGGTTTTCAACGCCACGAATAACGATAACAATGCCTTGATATAAGTTGCTTAACAGAACAAAAAACAACCATTTAAACTGAACTAAAGGTATTGATAACATTTACTAAAATTAATTCAAAAATTTAAAAAAAAAATTAACGGTGAATTGATCGAAGGTAAAGTGAAAGGTAAGAAACCATTGAAGAAGGCGAGAGAGACGAGAGGACAGCTTCAAAAGTCTTCAAATCAAAGACTCAAACTTGCACTAAAAATGGTTAAATTGTTGTTTTAGATTAATAAAATTGAGTTATTTAAAACCATAAAATTAAGCGCGCCAAAATAGAAACGTATGCAAAAAAGAAAAATTATATATCTTCTACTTCTTTGCTTACAATAGAAGAATATTTTTGTTAATTGATGAATTGATTAAAATTACAATTTGCGATAGAATTGGCACAAAAGGTAGTAAGAAGGGAGAGGAAAGAGAATGTGTTCCCAATTTAGTCAACAATATAAGCGATGGCACATGACAGGTAAGGCACTACTGGATAACATTGGTTTTAGAAATAAAGTATAAAATAGTATAAAAAGTATCGCCAAAAATTAAGTATCGCCAAAAATTAAGATCGCCATGACAAAGGCAAACTAACCTAGCTAACTGATTTTATGAAAAAACTTTTAAGTTTCACATAAAAACTGTCCAAATGACAGTGACAAATGAATGAATAACACCCTAGAGAATATTAAGTTATTATTTCAGAGGATGCGATGAAAAAGAAAAACGGCAACTTAATTTCATTTTGAAAAGATCACAATTTCATAAAATTTACATTAAGAAACACTAAAAAATCTGACAAAAAATTGATAGTTTAGTTAAGAGGGCAGCACTTACCCTACCTCAGATAAGACATACAATCACCTACAACGCATTTTATATCTCCTCCCAAACAACTTTTAAAAACGGAGCCGGGTTTGTTTTTCAGTTTGCAAAAATTGCTAAAATAAACAGTTTTCATTACAAAAGTAGTTAAAGATGCTTAAGATATCTTATCCCTTAAGATATAGAATCTGAAGCAAAATTATTGTATGTTATTTCGATAAATTGGGTACTTGATTAAGTATGCTTTAAAAAATTTAATTTGCTTTAAAAAGGACAGGGTGTAGGTAATAAAAATATATAAATAAATACAATGAAAACTCTTTAAATTAAGATACCAGTAATAAAAAACCGGTTGAGACTACCATTAATGTGAATTCGTCAACTATATTTCTTGTGGATTATGTTTATAAATCAAAATTTAATCTGATTAAAACTGGAATTTAATTTTACTTTCAATATTGAAATTTTTTTTCTTTCTATTAATTTCATTTATCTGTCACTTTCATTTGATTTATTGAGGAACGAATGAATTTTTTCATTCGTAATTAAAAATTTATTTCAAAAATTTTTTTCATTCGTAATTATTTGTTATGAAATTTATTAAATATTAAACAATTCGTTAAAGTCTAACTTACAACAACATCAAACAACAGCATAAGTTATTATTTATATTACAAAAACTACAGCAAGAGTAATGAAAAATATCCCCCGAAAATAAAATCGCTGGAAAATTAAACGAACATTATATGCTAGCAAGAATCTCAGAATCATTATTATTATCACCGCGGACTATTATATTCTGATGGGCTTTTATGTATTCGTCCTCTAGTTTTAATAAGCTTGGCAAATTGGCTTTATCATTTTCATATACTTATAACTCTTATTGTTATTATAGTACTATTGTTGTTGTTATTATTATTGTAATAAATATTGGTGTTGCTTCTAGCGCTGTAACGCCTTCACTATTTTTGTCGTACAAGTATTTTTGAAACAAAATTAGATTACAATTAATCATTGATTACAATTACATTAGTAATAATGTAGATTCATTTCTATTTAAACGAATTAATGAATGGATGAAAGGAACCATAAAAATTATTTATAAAATTTCTACAAATTTAGTATTCTTTCAAAAACGAAGAAGATGTGAAATAAAGAATATTTATTTCATGAAAAGTTTGATAAATGACGATATTAATTTAATAATTTTTCCATGAATATTTTAAAGCGCACCAATATTCTGAAAATAATAAAGGATGTTATAGATTGATAAAGAGAGGGGGAAAAGAAGAGGCAAATCAAAATAACAACTTATTTACGCTAGCTTAATTACTTAATTATAACAAAGCAATAGATTTAGAAATTTATTCTATACACTTAGTGCACAGAAAATAATGAACATTAAATAATATAAATAATATACTAATATATTAATAAATAAATCAATTAGTTAATGAAATTTCTAAAAAATTATTAAACGGTAAACAAAAATATAAGAGTGTATTGAAGTCATTGATTCTGATTTGGTATATGCGGATCGATAATTTCGCAATCCTGCAAACCACGGATTAAGTTTTAATCGATAATTTAAAAACATATTTTAAGGAATATCGTAAAAATCGTGGACTTGCTTTTTGACAATGTCTTTTTGACAAATAACAAAATTTGATTGTGGCTTGTAAGAAAAAGGAGAATTTTATCAAGGTAGGTATCGATCGTATTGATCATTTGGAATGACGGACTTTATTCACAAAAATATAAATATTTTGAAATATAATGAAATATAGGAATGACTTCAAATTGTAATTTTATGCTATGCATTTCTATGCTTTTCTTCTTAATAATTCTGGCAGCGATATGCTTATGGGTAGGACACTAGTACAGCCGTACTAATATTCAAGAATATTAATCAGTTATTATCATTAAAAATCGAAATAAATCATAACCTTGATTAATGGCATTACCGAAGAATACCACCCTACACTTTCATGTTCATCATTAAGATGACCATCATCAAGTCAGGACTACCAAAATAAAGTGCATTAACTAAATTCCCGGCCAAATAATTTTCTCAAAACTACATTATCGCATTGCCATTGAGGGCACTACCGTGAGAAAGCAACGCATTGCCGCGGCGGCACACAACGTTTAGTTTATTTGTGTGTTTCCTCAAAATTGTACCCGGTTCTCACTCAGTGCACGGTCTCCTCAATCAGTTTCATAGATCGCGACGATGTTCTAGGCCGATCTTTTGTCCCTCTGCCGAACCGCTGTTGGCTGATTGTTCTCCAGAGCGCTCGTCCATAATTTGTTATTTTGATAACAAAATTTTATTATTGGGACGTGCTATTTAATAGTATAGCTCGTTATTTGGCATCACCGAGTGAATAACAACAAAAGATTAGAAAGACGCTACCGAAACAATATGACCGATGCAGGCTGGGAATATTGATCCACTCCAATTGCAAAATATTTTAGTTGCCTAAATTATTTATTCTTTTTTTATGAATTTTGTCAGTAAAATTACGTTTGAATACAAAAAGATTGTGCAATTTAATTACTTAGGAGGTCATTCTCACGTCACTGCATTGAATCTTGCTTACCTTAATGGCAAGTTCACGTTTCTTGCAACAATTCAAATAAAAATTATTGGTGGGTCTAAATAAGCGAGGTATCGAAAATCTGCAACATTCGACTTTACTCCCAGCCATTATACCCGTGTCCTCGACATTTCCAGCCACGGGCAATACAAACAAATCGCTAATGATTATAATTATTGTATATTAAATTCCTATTTGCTCAAATAGGGACACAATTGCTATAATAATTCAAATAATCTACATTACTATCCTGATAATTTTGCCCATCGCCAATCACCTCAATATATATATATATATATATATATATATATATATATATATATATATATATATATATATATATATATATATATATATATATATATATATATATATATATATATATATATATATATATATATATATATATATATATATATATATATATATATATATATATATATATATATATATATATATATATATATATATATATATATATATATATATATATATATATATATATATATATATATATATATATATATATATATATATATATATATATATATATATATATATATATATATATATATATATATATATATATATATATATATATATATATATATATATATATATATATATATATATATATATATATATATATATATATATATATATATATATATATATATATATATATATATATATATATATATATATATATATATATATATATATATATATATATATATATATATATATATATATATATATATATATATATATATATATATATATATATATATATATATATATATATATATATATATATATATATATATATATATATATATATATATATATATATATATATATATATATATATATATATATATATATATATATATATATATATATATATATATATATATATATATATATATATATATATATATATATATATATATATATATATATATATATATATATATATATATATATATATATATATATATATATATATATATATATATATATATATATATATATATATATATATATATATATATATATATATATATATATATATATATATATATATATATATATATATATATATATATATATATATATATATATATATATATATATATATATATATATATATATATATATATATATATATATATATATATATATATATATATATATATATATATATATATATATATATATATATATATATATATATATATATATATATATATATATATATATATATATATATATATATATATATATATATATATATATATATATATATATATATATATATATATATATATATATATATATATATATATATATATATATATATATATATATATATATATATATATATATATATATATATATATATATATATATATATATATATATATATATATATATATATATATATATATATATATATATATATATATATATATATATATATATATATATATATATATATATATATATATATATATATATATATATATATATATATATATATATATATATATATATATATATATATATATATATATATATATATATATATATATATATATATATATATATATATATATATATATATATATATATATATATATATATATATATATATATATATATATATATATATATATATATATATATATATATATATATATATATATATATATATATATATATATATATATATATATATATATATATATATATATATATATATATATATATATATATATATATATATATATATATATATATATATATATATATATATATATATATATATATATATATATATATATATATATATATATATATATATATATATATATATATATATATATATATATATATATATATATATATATATATATATATATATATATATATATATATATATATATATATATATATATATATATATATATATATATATATATATATATATATATATATATATATATATATATATATATATAATATAATATAATATAATATAATATAATATAATATAATATAATATAATGAACATTATCTCTAAAAATTATATAAACTTCTTTAAGAATACATCGTTTCAATAATTTTTTGGGGAAATAATCAAATATAACTATTGCTTTAATTCTATTTGAATAGTTTCTTTCATAGAAACTTAAATTTTCTAATAAATTTGTTTTGTGATTAATACCTTGGCGTTGTGGGAGTTTCTATATTTTTTCTTTTTTATATTTAAGGTTTCTGTAAATTTTAACACTTTGCAATGTAAGCATTAATTTCAGATTTTTTGTTGTTTCCCTCTCTTTTTCTTTTGTAATTTTTTTCATATAATTTTAATAACAAGGTCGATAAAACAATATCGCGATGGGTATACCGATCACTGTGAATCCTTAATCTATATCATGTAGCACCGTTCGTATTGGGATTACTAAAACCTTCTATACTCTTGCCATTACCGTGCGAAGATGGGCGTAACTCTTCCATCGAAGATGAAATTGTTAGTCGTGAATTACAAAGAATGGTTTCTTCAGGTATTTTAATTTTATTGTCGTCATCACCCTAAATAAAAGAAGAGAAGAGAAAAAGGAAAGCAATTAATGCAACAAAAATATTACATACGGCTTACAGAAAAACATTAAAACTCAAATATGAAAAATTTAGAAAGGACTACATGTGAAATTAAATAACATACAGTTGAAAGGGAAATTAAATTTTATCAATAAAATAAAAAAATGTTTTTGGAGGATTCATAAAGGCGCAACTACAAAGAAATATTTTTGTTAATTTTTGGAAGAATCGCGGGATATTTCTAAAGATACTATGCGTATAATTATTTTACGTGAAACAATTTTCAACATCGAAAAAAGCTACTAATTTCGAAATAGACTAAAATAATAAAAAGTTGCAAAGTTTGTGCATGAGTGGTATTTTTTTCAGTGGAAAACAAGTAAAAAACAAAACAACAAAAACCTTTGTTGAAACTTTTACTTTTTCTACAATTTTTATTTGAAACGTTTTAATATTGTAAATATTTATTACTCTTATAAGCAAAAATAAATACAACAGTTTTTCAAAAACCACAACAAAGCCAACAGAAAGCAACCAAACAACCAAGGAATAAAAAGTTGCAATGAGTTAATGTACAAAAAGAAAAGAGAGAGGTAGAAAAAATTATATAAAACGCACTCAGTCAGTCAAATCAGTCCTTCAATTTTTTCCAATTATTTTTTCTTTTTTTTAACAATTCAATGCGAATTCAAATACGCATACACATACCCATAAGCGCAGATTCCCATCTACACGAGCATGAAAGCACATCTGAAATGTATTTGGACGCAAATGGATTTTCAGACTCGTGTACTTTCACACTCAAATTCACTTCATTGAAACCAAACACGCAAACCCGCAAACACACAAATATACCATAGAAAACACTTATATATAACCTCACATCAGAACAAAAGCACCCAATTGCATAAATCTGCTAGCGCGGAACAGTCGGCTCAGAGTATGCAGAGATATACAAATGGAGTCATATAAAATGGTCGGCGCTAAAAAGCATTCATACGGCGTCGTTGAATAACGAACGAACCTTTTCCATCTTATTTGAATTTTAATTCAATGCATGACGCTCAAAAGTATGCACTAATAAATTCTAACAATTCACCGAACAGTGGCACAACTACAGTGGCATTCAATGCCACAACTACTTGTACGTATTTAGTAAATGCCATATTGCATAGCAAATTGTTGTGTAGCCAAACTGTGAAACTGTTTTTGTTTTCCTTGCAACTGCAATTGTCAACTCCCGCAGCAACCGTAGGAAAATGAATTTCGATGGACTGAAAGAACACCAAGCAAAACGTGTTTGTTACAGATGAGGTCAAACTCCAAATAAATCAATTTTCTAGTATAGCGAAAAAAATAGCACGCGCTATTGGCAGTAAAAATACTTCAAATTTACAAAAAAAAAATACAAAAAGGAGTTTTATAATAAAAAAATTGCGCAATCCATAAATAACCAACCCGCATTTGATTTGCATTTCATACACTAATACTGAAATGTACTCAATTTTGTTTAAAAAGAGATATTCTTAAGCTCAGAAATTTGTACGAAGAAGTAATGGCCGTATAACTTTTCAATGTACACTCCTCTCGAAAACTAAATTTTGTGCATATTTCTCTGCGGCATTTATTAAATTTAAACATTGTTGTTCCTCCAGTTCGCTGATGCAGCTCATTTTGTTGACGGCTACGAAAAACTTGTGAAAATGCAGTAAACTTTAACTTCTTCTGCATATATAACTGTATTTACTATACTTGCTAGCGCTTATAGTTAAAATTTTTTTGCAGTTGTAGAAAAGTAGTCTAAAAATGACATAGAATACTACGAAAACGTACGACAATTTGGTTAAACAACTGTTTGCAATGTGACAGAACCAAACAAATTTGTTGAGAGAGATAAATGTTTAACAGTTTAGCGAAACAAAAATGTGCAATGTAATATTACACTAAGTGTGTATAACCATTTTCTTATTTAAATTTTTCTTCTCGTTTTAACTTGTCATTCCTTCATTGATCCTAAGCGATAATCCACTCCATTAAAACAAAGACAAAACAATAGTGCAGTGGGCTTTGTGAGACGAGGCAAAGATGGAAAAGATTAAAATGGAGAGGGGAGGACAATTTGTGTTAAAGAAAATTGAAGGATATACATAAATGTCGACTTTTCGCACAAACGCTCGTAGGGAAAATGTGTAGAAGTGAAATATTTTAACAACAAGTAATGAATGCGCTAGAATGCATTCGGAACAGTTTGATTTTCAAATACGGTTAATAATAATCCACCGGAATTATAACCGGTAAAGTTAGGAGAGAGGATTGATACGGGAGGGTTTTGAGGAGAGTCGGAAATCAGATGTTCTAAATATAAGTTTAAATTTGTAACGAATTAGAATATCTGAAAGCACTAGAACATTTTAAATGCTTTAAAACTAAAATCTCAATATAGAAAAAATATTTCAAATAACCAGCTCTGAAAATTCTGAAAACATTACAATTCGTTAAATAATTCTAAAACCATTAATATTCGTTAAATCCTAAATATCGAAACATTTGGCAAATGATTGCGCTTCCTTCACAAGTGGGTAAAAATGTGTGGAAAGGCGAAATCATGATTTATATCCATATGATTTGTGTAATAGTAAACTCAGAGTAAACCGGCAATAACTTCTATTAAGCTGTTACTTAAGAGAACAAAACGAATAAAACTAACCCAATCAAATCTCCGGAAATTAAAAACAACGAAAAAAGTAACTTTTTTCAATAAATAATTCCCGAATAAATTATTCTCGGACTTAGTCTAATTTTTGCGAGCGTTTACTGTTTTTCTTCACATTTAATTAAATTTGGTCCATTGTGATTAATCGAAAATCTTTCTAGACCCATTGAATTAGCCGTTTAATTTTTCTTAAGTAAAAGAGCTTTAGGCGCTAACCACCCTGTATACTATAATAGTATATGCATGCTTATAAATAAATACTTGAAATATACGCAATATATAACCAACTTTCTTATGTACACTTCGTTTCATTTCGTTTACATTACCATCAGCACTGAGCTGGGAATAACGGATAAATCCACTCCCGGAATCGAAGTCAACAATCCACTTGGGTACTTTTTCATACGACTTGAGGGGAAGAACGTTGACTCTACACCCTGCAAAAACAAAACAAAAACAAACAAAACAAAGCACGAGAAAACAAAACAAAACCAAATAAAAACGAATAAAATACAATAAAAAGGAATACAAACTCAATTGTTGCAGCAATTAATGTTGCACAGTGTAAAGATTAGAACAAAATGTATTCGTGAATGGAGAGAGGCGATGGGGCCAAGACAACCCGATTAGGAAGTAAGAGAACAATAACGAAAAGAAGTAAGAGGAAAGAAGACGAAGGTGGAGCATGTGGCAGGTAGGGAGTTGGGGGAAAAGGATCCCATTGGTGGTTTTGGGTGACCATATGTACGTTTTTCGTTATAGATATGCAGTGTGTAGAGTGGGGGGTAAATACATAGATAAGTATATACAAACTTTGTTTACGTCTGCATGTTCGCATGTTAATGTGCTTGCATACGAGCTCCATAAGGGTATGTGCATGAACTTCTATTCGTGCATTATTTGTTTTGAATGTTTTGCAGAGCTTTGCTTTTTCTGCGACTATTTTATTGTTTCGTTATAAAGACATCAAAAAAGATTATTGTTATGACTATACCCTTCACTTTGTGCTTCCGTTCGTAACGGATAAAAAAAGTCAAGGTAGGTCTAGAAGAGTACATATATTCTTTCTCAGAATCATCCCCTATGTCGATTAAACGATGTCCGTCTATCTTTTGGTGTGTCTGTGAATCTGTGCGTATGCGTTCCTAATTGCCCGTCTGTGGAAATCATGATTACAGGTTAACGGAAAGAGGTGTCGGCATGAAATTATATGCACGTATATTCTTTGTCGTAATAGTTTTTTGAGATTAAAACTGAAATCGGCAAAATCGTACCATCGTTACGCCTACTTCTCATAGCAAATATGACTTCATAAATATTTAGAGAAGAATTTATTAATTTCTGGAGCAGAGACAAGGCTGATTTTATATTTCCATAACAGAAATCCAAGGAAAAATTATCGCCCGAAAAAATAAGATTAATTTTTAAAAATCATAAATGCAGAGGAACCGGAAGGGTACAGGTATCGTCTTGAAAATTGATGGAGGCATTCTAGCTGTCAGTGGTTTCTTGGTGGAAAAAATTAAGAAAATCTCCTCGCTGAAAGGTAGCAAAGGTAGCAAGGCCTCTATAAGGCGTTCCCAGTTTATGGTTCAGTTTTAAGGATAAAGTTTCGTAACCGAGATAAACGTCTCGGATATTAGCACATCACCAAAAATAGGTGTGCTCATCCCACTTTTATGTGATATCGTATATTAATTTCCTCGAGGAAAACTGTGCCGAAATTGAGTCTGAAAATACAAAGAAATATAAGAAAGGAAATCTGGTAGGTGAAATGGGCGTGCCCGCAAGTATTTTGATAATCTGTGTTATAGTCTTTTCATTCCATCTGTTTAAAATTTTCATCAGTCTGTCCATCTGTCTGCGGCAACCACGATTACAGAAGAACGAATAGAACTAGCGGTACGATGATTCTCAGTCCCGACACACCATATTATATTAAAAATCGCAAAATGGTACCACTGACACGCCGACTTTTTATACCCCACTTCGAAATCTCTATTGTAACTTGGAAGTCGAAAATGTATGGTTGGGATAGCGGTGTTGGACATTTCTTGAAATTATTGGTGAAAAGCTGTGTTGGAGATGAATTGGTAGATCCAAATTTACCAAGAAGAGGGAAATGTAATAACAAAGGGGGCATGTCCTATTTACTGATAATTGGATTTAAACCGCAGATTTGTATGTTGCAAGTGTAGGATGCATATGTTTTGGCCGGCCCGAAGTTAACGTTCTTACATTTTTAAATATTTAATTTGTTCTTTCAACTGCTACGAAAAATTAGTGGCAACTGAAAACAAGTGGGATATTTTGGTTTCGAATTGGAATAGAAATAACCCAGACACTCCTTTCGCTACTACCTTTATTACTTCCGTCTAATGTATAAAAGCGGAGCGCGTTAACAACAAAAGAAATACATAAAAAACCGATACTGAACAAGTCTTAAGACTGACGAAATAAAACAAAACGAAACGCAATGAAATTAGCTTAACCGAAATAGATTTTTTCCTAAACTTTACCGATGATAAATTAATTCACTTAAAGTTTTAAGACAATCTATTTGATGCCATGCTTCCTATATTTCAGACAACCTAACAGTTTATAAAAGTTTATTCATTTGCAAAAGCATGTGTCAAGATTCCAGAAATCCTTTAATTTCGATTTGAAGTAGATAAAATGTTACACAGTTTGAAAACAAGAAAAAAATCAAAACAAAAAACTAAAACTGGGAAAAAATTACGAAGATTACAGCAAAACATGAGTCGAATTCTGAAACGAAGATTTTTGTCGATCATATAATCCGAAAACTCTGTAGTGTTTTTAAGTCTTAGTTCAAAAAATCCAAACAATAATTACTGAATATTTTAATCTTTTGCTCTTCGTGGAAATTTGAGAATATATTCTGTGATCGGAAGGAAGACAGAAAGACCTATACAATGTCCAGTCTTTACCTGTTCAACCGTTAAGCGTTGTAAACCATTAATATCCTGTTCGTAACTTACCTCAACGACAACACCTTCCAGGGCTGGCTGTGAGATATTTTTCATATTGGTATTATTCAATTTCGGGGCGCTGTCGGCTCTATTGCGTCCTAATGACTGATTCGATGCTCGATTATCGGCTTTGCTTAGCATCGAGTTGTTTGATGATTTGTGATTGATATCTAGTGCTGATCGCAATATATCAACCTTAGAAGCACTGCCGATACCATGTTTGGGTACGCGAATTGATTCGACATTGTAGCTACTACGTCTGTGCACCAAATGCTCATGAATGTCACCCTACATGAAAGCAAAACATAAAGGCTGTGAAACATCAACGAAGACAATTTTTTCCTTCTCACATACCCTAGAACCCCGAGGTAATGAAGTAAGGCTACCAATCTGATTGTATTTAATCATAAGGCTTAAACGTTCCAATGACATTGAGGTACCCTGTTCCTTAGTTGCCGGTTCAGTTAGAATTTCCGTTTCACCAGCCTCTGTTGCTTCGACTTCCTCCTCCATATCATCAAGATTGTGATCGAATTTGCGCAACCAAGCGAGATGCAACAAGCCGTAGGCGATGCCGCCGACAACAGCCAATAAACCCATATAACGGAAAGCATCACGAGTACCGAATTGGCCGATGAGAATACCTCCACTGAACGAACCACTGCCCCGACCTGCATGAAAACCAAAAGACAAAATATTTTGCAAAAATGCAGGAGGAGGAATTATTGAAAAGTGTAAATGATAAAACGTAAGCTACCTAAACTGAAATGTGCCATTCCCAGAACTCCAATTAGTGTTGCCAGTAAACTTTTTGGGGCCAATATTGAACAATACGTAGCTGCAGCAACCCACATCAAATGACAGGACAAAGCTTCCATTGCCTCGAACGGGAAACACCACCAAGCATTTCTGAAATAAGTGAAAAAGTAGGACATTTAATAGATTGGTTTACGGGGAGGGGGGCGGGGTGGTTTTGATTTCTCCGTTTCATTCCCTAGAGAGTTCGAAAATCATGTCAATCTTGCTCAAGGGTATCCACGTTAATCGCTCGAGCCTAAGAAAACTTACTCTATAAAGGAATAACCAACAAGTCGACCCGCATGAGAGAAGAAGGCAATAATAATTAAATTAACATGACCGAAAATTCGGGTGATTTTCTCTGCACCATAAAGGAAGGGAATACTGCTGACGGTACCGACCGTAATGGTTATCCCTAGAATAAAAAACAAGGATTATTAAATTAAAAGCAGTAACAGAGCGAGTAAGTGAACAATTAAGATGGCAAGAATATACGAGGCTATTACACTTACCCAGTAGTATATTCGGTGCACCCAACTCTTTCAGATACAAAAATAGAAAGCTTTCAATGAAACCCCAAAAATTGCCCAAAATGAAGAGGAAGAAAATAAATATCATTACATGCGGCATTTTCAGCAGATTCCATAAATCCCTGAATACATTATCGGCGGGTAGCTTTTCACCCAGAGGCATTAAGAGCACTGATATTGTTGAAATAACTAGCAAAATATCATAGGTGTAAAAGGCTGCCGAGTAATCCGTATAGCCGAGACCGCGAGAAAAATAATCGATCATAACACCGGTGATGGGTGAAAATATAGCCATGCCTATACTTGAAAATAAACGTTCACGTCCAAAATCACCGCCATACTTTTCAATCATTGTTAAAGCAATTGGATCCATGATGGTAACACCGGCTGACAGCATTGTTGTGGCCAGGAATCTATTATGAAAATAATATAAGCAAAGCTGTGCCACACATGCCCACACACACAAACCTAAGAAGAAAGTAAATCCAGAAGACCGTGTCATCCGTTTCCTTGTAATCGGGCGGACAAATTTCAGGTGCATTCATCGTAAACGTACAACGCTGTACCATGCAATGCATCGTCTCATTCGATAACGTCGACATATTGGTTAGTGTCACTAAACCGCCACAACGCAAATCCAACTCTTCCAAATCGGTCACATTAACGCCCATCTGCCAGAGTCTATCGACACCAAAACGTTGTTTGAAATCGGTCACCGTCTCATTGTCATCCTGTTCGATTTCCATACCCAATTGCTCAATTGGATCGGCGAGATCCGGATGCATGAGAAGGTGAAAGAATGTGGAATCACCGTCACTGGAATGTACCCAACTGCTCGTTTCATTACCCATGCTATCAAAGAAGTCATTTTGTTGATCGTTCTGAGTATCTGTGTCCAAATTGGTGTAGAAACGAATAAAGGGAAAAATTGGGGCAGGAAGGAGGAAGAGAATGGAAGAACGGAAGAAATTATGCATTCGTAAAAATAAGAGTAAGTAAAAAGGATAAAAAATGTCTCCCATCTGCAAAACATACAATTCCATCCCTGCAGGATATTTATAGAATCTCTGAGTGACGATGACGCCTCTCCAGGAGACATGCTCGTTGACGACTTAAGTACATCTTGGTGTGCATCCTTTTTATTATCAATGGTGGTGATAGTGCTGTTTTCGTTTCTATTGATTATTTCATTTTCTTGCGTTGGTGTTGTTGCTGCTGCTGATGATTCCGTTGTAGTTGTTGTCCTTGCCATTGTCGTTCCCGTTGTTCCCAGATATAAAATGTCTTGTTCTGCATTCTTTTCCAGATTTGATTTGGCATTGATCATCGATGTACTTCTGGCTGATATCAAACAATAGTCGATGCACTGATTCGCAGCTAAATCAAGTTCGGATTCTTCAGGACACTCACGACTAGGACAAGGTGACCACCACACCTAAAGTTCAGTCAAAAAATAAGCAAATTATATTAGAGAAGTTACACCGAGGTAAAATTCACCTTGAGAAATAGAGGAAATTAGGGAGACCGATGGATGAACGATAACTACTGAAAGATCAATCACTCAATCATTTCTGTCATTTCAGAAAATATTTCAATTTCTATGTCGAGATATTTCATTTTATGCCAACGAAATTCTCTTGGGGAAGCTGTCGAATTTCATGTCTAACTGAAATATGGTTTTCTTTTGCATTTCATCTCATTTGAACAACGTTGTTTGAGGAACCCTCCAGGATTATTCTCTTAATGTTTCGACGCTGCTCGCATATACAAAAATCAAAATTCAACTCATTCGAATAAAAGATTTTATCTCGGCCTGACTAAAAAACTTCTCATGTGTCTCGACTAAAAAGCGTACTTTCATATCATGTGAAATCAGTTCACGAGAAAATATATTAAAAAACTATTAAATTGTATTTCGATTAAAAACTCCCCATGGATTCAAGAAGCTTTGTTTAATCCTTATTATTGCAATAGTGATGAGAAACAATTCGGCGGATAAATGCTTTGAAAGCATTTTTACTAATCTCTCTCTTTCTAATTTAGCCTTTTTTCCATTTCAATCAAATAACAATTAATTATTGATTGACACGAAAAATGTGAACGATGAACGCATACAAACAACAACAATAAAATTCTCTAATAACTACTACTGATAAATTGAAAATAAACATTTTCTTGTCAATAAATTCTCTTTTCCTCGACATCTTTCATTTCCATCCATGGTCCCTTCTTGACAATGGAGATGATGGACACAGAGTGATGAACACAGTGGCGATTATGATGGTAGTGACGGTAGTGCTGGTAGGATAGATACGGCGACAATTGGGTGATACCAAAGATGACGATAATGAGAATAATAATTATGAGCATTTTATGTTAATGGATTACGGTGGTGCTACTCATCATGGTGATTGTGGTGGTGGTAACAGCGTTGGCCTTTAGAGCACGTTTCTGTTCCGTAAAACTTTTCGGTGAATTGGACCGTAACAAGAGACTGAAAATCCTTTAGAAGCGAACTCAACCGAAACAGCTAACACCAGAAGCTGCTGATGAGATGGAGACATATGTGAAAGAAGTACACACCGTCGAATTTATAGAGAAGGAGAGATTAACGCAGAGACTCATTCTGCACATGCTCTAGTTCTTAATGATATACTTGCTTTTTTCCTCTCAACCAGCATCACATTTGAAGGAAAGCTAAATTCAAAAGAAGAGAAGTGGACAAAAAGATCCATTTGCCATACTGAGTGTGTTTATGTTCATGAATGTAATTTTGGTAATTCTGTAAATGGAGAACTGCATAAGAATGTTTATCGATACTTTAAATACTACGATTTCAAAAATTCAAAAAGATAGAAAACTAAAACTCAAAGGGAAAATCTGCCAGTGTTCAAATTTTGTTGGTTTGACTTTTGCTGAAATACCACGATTATGAAAATAATTATGTTCAAGCTTTTATCATTTCTATGTACTTGCGATTATGGTTCTACAGATTGGTTTTAGATTTAATTGTATATACCTTTAAAACAGCTAAAACAAAATTAACGTTGCTTACAAAGAGAACACTTGCCGAAAAATAGTTTCAAGGCAATATTTTGAAGTTAAATACTCGTATAAAAATCGCTGAGATTTTAATTGAAATCGTCAGTGGATTATAAGAAAACAAAATTAGAAACAAAGTGTTATTAAAATTTCGATAAGGTAAGGAATTATTCGAAATAACGGACGGAAAGAAAAATGAATCAACAGAAAGGATAACAGGAAGAAAGAAAAAATGAGAAAGACTTTTGGAAAAAAAGGATTAGTAAAAGTTATAAATATTTCAGAGAGAACCTTGAGGATCATATGACAAACAAATTGGTGAAATATGGTTAAAATCGAGAAAAATATTCAAACAATCGAAAATATTTCGAGAGTTTGAGAAAACCCTTGCCGGAAATAAGAAAGCAGAAGAAGGAAAGGGATTTAATACAAATTTAATACCTGTCTTCAAGAAATTCTAAATAAATAAAATGTACTTTTAATTTTACTTCCTCACAATTAGAACTCTTTTATATAGTCGTGTGGCGACTCTCTTTTAAACCCCCTTCTATGAAATCAAGCCAATAAATTGAATTAGCTCAACCAATTAGCCCACCAGATGACATTGCTCGACTATCGATTAATATGTCAACGTGCTTGCTCAAACAGAAGCTTCTGAATAGGTTTAACTTCCAGCTATTATTTCAATCATAATTAATTTTTTAGCGTTGGAACGGTATGTCGATGGCCGGTGAAATTTTTTGAATGATTTGAATCATTTGAATCATTTCCGCGCGCCGCGCATCCATCGGACCTTCGCTGCTGGAAAACCTAACACAATTTAATAAAACGAAATGCAGTGGAAATTAGATTCCAAAGCAACGCGCACTCACAGCACGCGGCCACGGAAAAACACACGTATGCACACATGTACATGCACGTACAAACACACACACACACAGATATAATAGCCTAATTGGCAAATACTACTAAAGCAATAGATGAAGAGGATCATTATTATCCTTTTATACAGATATGATAGTATGAGGTTATGGTCCATTGATTCAGTGAAGAATTCAATCAGACGCTACCACCAACGTAATGGTGCTGTTGTTTGATAAACTCACCTCAACGTTTGCATTATCCGGGTTTCTCATTATAAATGCCGATGGCACTACTCCAGGTATTTCCTGCTGCGGAATGAATAATAACGAATGATGAAAGAGTGCATTCAATAACAGGCTCATAACTACAACGGGCTTATATTTTCCGAACTTGTCGACGAGGAAACCTTATGGAAACAACAATAAAGACAATAATATAAATAAAATCAACAATGCAAATGAAAAATAGAATACAAATTTAATAGAAACAAAGTTCAGTTTCTAATTAGTTCTAGGTGTTTTCGAAGTCTTATTGAAAACTAATTTTTTATGATCGTTATAGAGGAAAATATGTGTGTACACTTGTTTAATTCTTTAAAACTAAACATATTTATCTTTAAAACATCTTTAAAACCAAAATAAGAGCTCTACTGGGAAACAATATTAAAAACATGCCGAAACATAACATATTTTTATAATAAGATTTTTTAATAAAAAAGAATACAATATTTTAGAGAAAGTATATTTGTAAGATATCACTCCATTTTATTTTGTAAATGTGCTAACGGGTAGCGGGTATGGGTAGATAGGGATCTCTCTATGATGCACTAAGGGGTGCTAAGGGCTCTCAGATTATGCAATTTATTGTACCTTGTGTATCAGGGTTAATTAAATAAATTTTATTTATTATAAATTTCCCGATTTTATCAGAGTTAATAAAATATTTATATTTATGTAATATAATAATTTATAATATTTTATTGGAAATGAAAAGTTATTCGTTTTTAAGGTATCTGGTTTTTTCAGAAATAAATTTAATTTAGAATTTTAAAATAATTATTTTATTTAATTAATTTAATTAATTTTAAAATTTAATATTTTATGGGATAAGCTATAAAATAAATTTTTATAAATTTTATTGATTTAAGTAAAAAGTATAATTAGTAATATTAATCTTTAGTAAGTTTGTTATAATTTATTATTATTTTAAATTATTTATTCAATTTTAAGTTTTTATGAAAATGTTATTATTAAAAAAATTTATTAAGTAATAATGATTAAATTAGTATATATTTATGTTAAATTAGTTTTTTTGATAGGTTAATATAAGGAATTCGGCAATTTTAATGTTCGCCTGTAAATCCTAAATCCTATAAATCAAATTATCCTTAAATCGATCCATTCATAAAAATAATCGCAAAAACTGGACTAGACTGAACAAAGGCTGCAACTCTGAGGACTTCTCTCATATATCAAAATTTTCAGTTCTAAATGATTAATGCAATCGAAGGAAGTATTCAAAGCGTTTTTAAAAATATCAAATCATAATCGAGAATGTTGCTGATTACTTACTTCTCCTATTTCCTTTTATTCTTCCTTCTCATCTGAATTTAGAAACGTGGCCTTTATAACGGAAATAGGACTTGTTCTATTAGAGCAGAAAAAAACTGTAAGTATTAGACGAGTTTTCGCTGTTTTTGTCTTACAAACTTTTAAAAATGTTCTCAAAAGGGATTACGGTTTTGTCCAAAACGCTCTCAGAAATTGGCCAGTGTATTTTTTAAACGTCTTGCTCATTTTGTTATTATATAGAACTAAAACTTTTGAATAGAAATTTTAAGGTTCTCTACTTAATCCCGGGGAATCCTTTAATAACAGCGGAGTAAAAACGGAATCAGAACGTAAGGAATCTTTTCTTTCTCTTTGACTACACCTGCCATCTTTTTAGGAGTAGCAATAATTACGTCATTGCCAATCAGTTATCGCCGTATTACTAACCACTTTCACATATATTACATATATTGTATACAATAAAGAAAAACTAGCAAAATTACATCATTATTTTTTCATTCTTTTCTTTTTTTTTTTTTTTTTTTTTTTTTTTTGTTTGTATTCATGTTTGCTGAGAATATGATCCTTGCATAAATTGAGTTATGTCTGGCCGGATGAATTTGTAAAACAGAAAAATTGCCTCAATTCACTTTTAGGAAATCAAAATAATTAATTAAGTTTATTGGGACTTTTTGGAACTTCAGAAGAGCGATATTAGTAATCATTTTATCCTATCTGTACTAATTTCTTTCCTCACGGCTTTTCTTTATTTCTTGCTTAGTTCTACCCTGTATTTATTCCTTCTATATACCCTCGAGGTTTTACAGCTTTTCTTCTTGTTTTTCTGCTTTCCTCTCATGTATAATTATATTCATTTCAAAATCTATAGTTTTAAAGTATTTGATTTGTTTCCAATAAATTAAATATAATTATAGAATTGAAACATAAGCATTTGTTGATTTTGAATATTGTTTACAAAAATTTGAGAGCAGAAATTTTATGACTCATTAAATATTAAACTTTGATCAAACTTATGAAGTAAGAGTTGTTCGATGACTTTTATTTTAAAAGTTATTTGACAAGACTTTTTCGTGATAAAAGCCTTTCGCTGTTGAGGTCGATGGTGATCGGTAGGAACCAGCACTTCAAACGCTACATAAGAATAAGGATAAACAGAATGGATGTTAGTAGGTGGTTGGAAGACGAATCAGGCGATATTGGGTGTTCTAGCGAAGAGATTTTTATTATGCAAACAGATAGCAAACATTAAGGAACGGATTTTGGCAGCAAGGCCGCGAAAGGAATTACAAAAAACATCACTTTATGACAATTGATAACAAATTCCACGAAACTTATTTAAACAAGGTGGTATGAGGCGTGGACGCCCCCAAAAGGCGTAACCGGGATTTGGCTAAAAAGTCACTGCGCCAATTGATAACAAATGTCATGAATCGGGTTTGAGACATGGCGGGAGGGAGCGTAGATTCACAAAACCAGGGAAGGAATGTTTTTTAAGCCCAAATTTCGGAATTTTTGGCGGGTGAGTGACGAAGTTCTAAAAATTCTCCTTTTTTCCTTTCTCCCCGTCTATCTATCGCCTTTCTTCTGTTTTTATGAACGCGTCTGTTCATTTACATTACACCTATTCTGTGTATCTACTGATTTATTTATTAAAGGGGTTTTCTTTAAGAATTAACTACACCTTCAAATAAGATGAAATAGTGATTACGGTCTTTAGTAGTCCTTAGTAGTTGTAGAAATTATTATGGTCCGCTTGAGGCAACAACAACAGCGGCCTCATGTGCTGGCATTTGTTACTTGTTTTTGTTTACTATGCGTTTGCTAACGAGTATAACGCCGCATTTGTTATCGTGCGTGTTGAAAACATTTTGTCCAGCATTTTTGTTTATATATTTCTATATAAACAATACATATACAAATACCCAAGCACCGTTTTATATCGGAAAAGTATTTTGTAGTTCGATTTTTCGTTTATTGTAATAAAATCAGTTCTAACCATTTTAATTTTCGGTTTTTGTTTACTGAATAATATTCTTTTATTAATCAAATGAATAAAAAATAAGAAATAATAATTTTTATGCCCAATCAATTCAAACAATTTTTCTATAGTTTTCCACCTATAACACCCTCAGAATCGATACCAGTCCAAAAACGCACGTGTGAGTGCACGGTGGCGTGGCTACAAATTTCCATTGAAACCTGTACCAATTTCCTAAGCAACTTGTACCTTCTCGTAAATGTATGCCAAAAATGTGCACGGATTATTGCGAGTGTCCTAACTCTTTATCTCTGGTTGTCATTTCGCCTATGAAACACATTCGTTATGAGTAAATATGTCCGTTATACTACGTTCGCATTGGGCCGAAATTACGCAATTTCGTTGCTTAACTCAATTTCAGGTGAAAATGAAAATATTTATTCAATTTCGCCATACCAAAGGATGTCAAACGAAGTTTAGATGGCGAAAAAATTTACTTCAATTTCGACGAAATTGGATAGAAAATAACAATCAACCCTGATATTTTATTAAATTGTGTGCTAAATTGGTATTAGTTTGGCAACGCTAACTTCTTTTGACATTTTTTAACATTACTGAAGTTAGTATTTGTTTTTTGAAAATTTCCAATATTTGAATATGGAGATACATTGAATATGGAGACAATAGGAGATACAGCGAAAAGAATTTCGCGAAACGAACATTATTTATGGTGTATATACTTCGTGTTCGCGAAGCGCTTATATCATTTATGAATTCCATATAAACATTAAAAGTTTGGAAAATGTATGCAATTTCCATTGTTTACTAGTGTCGTCGAATATCTTACAAAATGTCTAACGTAATTGTGAATGTCGATACCGAACACTGTCAATTTCAGAATAAATTTCGGCCTAGTGCAAATATAGTACTCCCTCATTAAAAAACTCTATACAGTTTTTGGTAATAATACACAACTTGTCTGGTGCTTTCCGTAATATGTGGCAGAATTTTCAGAAAAAGAACGCAAGAGTTGTTGCCATATAAGATTCTATTTCTACTGACGCTGCTGTCAGTTCGCTCGTTCGATAAGCTTTTCATTGAATTGCTCCTTACTGTCTGCTGCGCTGCGAGATTGTAATTAGGGCCTGATGCTGCAAAGCTACACCTAATGCGATCATAGTTTTCAAAAATGAACGAGATTTATATATGTGTGTGTGTCAACAAAGAATTTATTTATTGTTCTATTTAGGTGTTTTAAATGCTATTTCAATTGCTATTCCGTATACCTTAAAAGCCAATATAAAATGCTCCAAAAATCCAAAATATTATGATTTAATTTTGCTGTTTACGTGTTGAAAGTTTTTGAAGGTGCAGTTCGTTCCCTAAAAATCCCTTTAATACACAAAATAGCTCATACACAGAATAGTCTACGCGTCATACAAAGGAACAGACGCATTCATATAAACAAAGGAAAGAGATTGATAGACAGAAAGAAATATATAATCCCATCTTTTAAAAATTCATCACTCGCGTACCAAAAATTCGTCCCTTTTGTGAGTCCACGCTCCGATTTGCCAGGACTCAAATCCATTTCATGCCATTTGCTATCGATTAGCGTAACCATTTTTCACGTAAAAATGCCCCTCTCGCGGCTCTGGGTGGACCACGCCCATTTCAAACTATATCCAAAATCCACCCATCCACAGATCCCCAAAGAAAGTCCTTAAACATCTCTTATCGAACGACTTTGAAAATAAAATTGAAAATCAACTTTTAGTTTATATTTATAAAACTAAAAGTCAAAAGTAAACTTTTTTATTTTGAAAAGTAAAAGTTAACTTTCAACTTTTAATCTTAAAAATAAAAGTAATAAATTGATTTTTAAATAAAAGTTCTTAAAATAAGGGTTATCTTCAAGCACTGAAAAATTTCGCCAATTAAGTTTTCATTTAAATCTTAAGCCGTAAAAGCGATTTATTACAGTTAGTAATAAATATAGTAGTATTTATTAGTTCGTAAAAGCGATTTATTACAATTTTGCCCTTTTCCAAACACTTTAATTTCTTTCCAAGAGAACTTCCGAGAATTAAAATAGATAACACTTGATGATCAATTTCGATGACTGGAAGTTTACAAAACTCACTTGGACTCCTGAAATTTGTCGAAGGTGTTTATTGATAATGCTTCTACTGCAGAAGCACAAGCAGCAAGGCAGAATTTTAGAAGAGAGATGCAAAGGCTTAAGATGTCACGCCTTGCGATTTACTTATTATCTGACTGTCTTTGTCGTGTTAGGAATCAATGAACATCATGAGGCTTGGAGCAAAATTTGGAATTTGTATTGGCCAAGACAGTATAATTATTATATAATCAATATGTTGTTGCTCAGTGGACTCTTAAAAACTGAAAGTTTTCGCAAACTCGAGTTTTCGGATCGAAATTCTTTGGATTTATTCATATTCATTAGATTCGGCAAATAACTCTACAAATAATTCAAATCGAATTAGAAAAACTTCCAACTTATTAATTCCAAGTCGTACTGATTTTACTTTCAAAGTTTATTGATTTCGCTTTCGGTCACTTAGTAATAGAAGATATTGCAAATAATATAAAAATCTATCCAAACCTATCTGAGTTACCTCCGTCCGTCTGACTGCTTGACTGTCGAAAACACAAGTGCGAGAGAAGAAATAGACAAAGATGTGGTCGTCGTATTTGGAAAATAATTCTCTCAGTCTTACTGGACAGTCTTACAGTTTCCCTCCAAGATATCGAGAAGGGGCCAAATCGAACTACTGCCGTGCCGTCCTTTTAAGACTTATATAAGATTAGCGGTGTTCACAACACATTTTCTAGGTCTTTAGAGCAAATTTGGATTGAAATTTCTATTTTAGAATTTACCGCCATTGTAAAGGGGAACTTCCATAAATGGGCATGTCTCTTCCAATGTTTATTACAATTGAATTCTAAATTTGAAATATGGGTGTAGGATATACGAAGATCAGTCAAGCCGGAGCCAGCCTTCTTGTTTTCTTCTCCGTTTATTATTTCTTGATCAAAATTTATAGTTCTTCATATTTACAGAAGTGATGCGACGGAGACATTGAAAATGAACGCTATCACAACTTATTTGTTGTTTTTATTGTTATAATTCCTGACGTTGTTGTTATTCAAACATATACTGACTTATTCATATGGAAATGCTTCAAGCAATTTCGAGTGATTGAATCTACCAACAAAAAAAATAAAAGTAGAATAAAAAATAACGTTTAATTTATAACTATTAAATACATCTCAAAGAGCGCAGAATACAGAAAACCACTACAAATGACAGAAAAGCAGCCCGACTTTCAAAGACTGACGACTGTCTTTCTTTCCTTCCTTCCTTCGTTTAGTCATTCACTCCCAGTCATTTTACCGTTTTCAGCTATTTCAGTCACTTTTGTAAAAGCGACGTTTGATAGCGGCTTTATTAGCCAACGGAAACAACAAAAATAACAACAATATATGTGTCTCAAAGATAATGAATAAAAGTGTGTTTAGATAAGTAAGACAAGCAAGGAATGACGAATAACAAGAAGAAAATTTATTGCCTACGCATAAATCTTGCAGATCGTACATATTTTAAGATATAAAATATTCTTTTTCATCGTCATCTTCGTTTTCTCATATAAGCAAATATTTCCTCCATGACTTCAAGAAACAACGTTGATTGTTTTTCAATTCGTGTCTATCTATTAAACATTAATTTTTAATTCTAAATCTAAAAATGTTTAAACAGTCCTAAAACAGATATCGAAAATATAAGACTAAGTATATAATTTATAATTTCTTTAATGAAAATTTATTTTCCTTAGTCCAGAAAAAAAGTAACTTACCGGTAATCGGTGGGCTAAGGAACGTTGTAAATGGTAAAGCCAAATAAATTATAGCAATCTCTTCTACTGTTAAACCGATCGATTGCATGTGAATCGTGAGGTAAGGCAAAAGGGAAGAAGTTGCTGCAAAGAAAAAGAAAAAAAATAAGAAACTTATTTCCTGATTAAAAGAAATAAGGGTGTCACCCTTATCATCCACATGATTATCAACAAACTATCAATCAATCTGCAATTACGAAAGTGAAGAAACAACGATTTTTCAGTTATGAATCTGAAACAGCTGATTAAAAAATCTTATTTTTAGAAAACCGTGATGAAATTAGTCGAATTTGCAAATTAACCCGAAAAATAATATAATTTATCAATGAATACGAAGAAATTATCATGTGTCACCCAAAATACAAGTATCCTCTTTTCTTAAGCCGCGGTTTTGTTGTGCAAACATTGCTCTCGATATTCCTTTTTCCATTGGTGAGTTTCGTGAGAGACTTAGAAAACCATACTCTATTCTAGTGCTCTCACTGGATCGCCGCGAATATGTGCAATTTTCCCTAATCTCTCGGTATTTCTTCCATTTCAAAAATAATCTCGGTTTAATAAATGGCATAAATGTCACCAATATATCATAAAAGTACCAATAATTCATACCAATATATCATATGATAAAAGCTTTTCCAATTCCCGTTTTAAATGAATTCTTAATTAGATATCGTATAGGAAAACAACTTTGGACTTTATTTGTTATATTCAGAATTAGTTCTTGATACTATTTCTTCAATATAAAAACTGATTTATCGTAACTAAAATTAAAAGTCGAATAAAAATCGAGGAGAATAAATCAAATATTATACACGGCAATTGTAGGAATTGTATTATAATTGATTAGGAAGGACCATCGATTACCAATTTTAATAACTTGAAAATTGTCTTTTTCTTTTCTAATCAACTTTATTAACTAAGAACTCGCAAGCAGTCATTACCAGATTTATTTGAGAATAATTTGAAAATATTTGCAAATTATTTATTCAAATTTATTGTTTTATATATCGCAAACTAAAAACACTTTTTTTCACTTTCGTTTTTATCCATATCCATTTCTTAGGATTGTTGTTTTATATGAAAAAGAACACCAAAAATATAGAGAAGGAATATTCAATAATATTAAAACACAATTTTTATTGCATTATCAAACTATTGAGTTATCAAAATAAATTAATTGCATCATATATTAATGGATTGATTGATGAATTAGTACATTAGTACAATTGCCGTTGTTAGTCAGGAAAATTTAAGGACAATTGGTTCCAACGTTTGATTACAATAAATTTGAATGATATCTTCATTGGCATAAAACTGATAAGAAGGATGAATTAAAACAATAATTAAAAACTCGAACAAAAATTAAACGTGGAGTTACGCAAAAGATGACTTTAAGCAAAAGAAAGTCATTAACAATTTCTGGCAATTCAAACATATTTATTACTTATTAATATTATCTTAACTGCCCTCAAGGTATCTTTTTATCTATCTTCTTGTCCATACAAAAAGAAAATATAAAAAATGTAATTTTCATTGCCATTAAGATATTTTCGTACGCAATGACGATGTTTTTATTTTTTGTTGACGTTGTCGTTGTTGTTTTTTTTTATTATTCTTGACTGAAGATAATATTCGAATATTTAATGAGAAACTGTTTATAACTAAAAAAATACTCATTATGACAAATATAATTATAAATTAAAACCAGTATTTATTTGTTTTACTAATTCATCAATCAATCCATTAATATATGATGCAATTAATTTATTTTGATAACTCAATAGTTTGATAATGCAATAAAAATTGTGTTTTAATATTATTGAATATTCCTTCTCTATATTTTTGGTGTTCTTTTTCATATAAAACAACAATCCTAAGAAATGGATATGGATAAAAACGAAAGTGAAAAAAAGTGTTTTTAGTTTGCGATATGTAAAACAATAAATTTGAATAAATAATTTGCAAATATTTTCAAATTATTCTCAAATAAATCTGGTAATGATTGCTTGCGAGTTCTTAGTTAATAAAGTTGATTAGAAAAGAAAAAGACAATTTTCAAGTTATTAAAATTGGTAATCGATGGTCCTTCCTAATCAATTATAATACAATTCCTACAATTGCCGTAGACTACTCTTGTGTTAAAACTGCATTGGGAACTACAGAATCTAATTTCGTATTGCTGTTCGTATTGCATTGTGCCGTAATTATTTAACCCCATAAATACCTTTTAAACGCAATACACGTAATTTAAGCAATATTGATGAATTAAAAGGTTTTATATTGTCATCATCCTTTTTGCGGATTAAAAATCCATTTACAACCATTTGACCTATTGACAACCCCACCAATAGACAGATTTTGCTACTAATTAGGGGCTCGTATTCCCCTCCCATTGTTTTTACACTTTTTTGACTCTAAACAGGAACGTCTTTCGTTAACTGTTTTCAGAATTCTTGTAATTCTTTCAATATTCATCACGTTTAGGACATTGAATTTTTTTCGGACGTCTTACCTGGACCGATTTTTACTATTTTACTAATTCTTACAATAGTTTTTGTTCATTATTTGCAGAACTTCTAATCACAAAACAGATTCTATAATACGATTAGCACACAACTGACCTGAGGCGGTCGAATTTCATTGAAACTCGTCAATATCTAACAAAATTGTATTACTGCTTAAAATAACGTTAAAATAACGTTTCGACTAGAGTACGATCTGCACGCTCGACAAAACCATTTTATTGGGTTGTATATGCAACTGTAATCTGATGTTGTATACCATTTTCTTTCATAATGCCATTACATTCATATATATTCGGTAAATATAATCGTCGATAAACGACACAAAATACCGAAAATACAATATACCGAACTAATTATTCTTAGTCGGTCCACGTGCATCTGGATACACGAGTTCTAACTAGTAAGACCGTTGAATTATTCTCTGTTACTGCAAATGCCCTAACTGATGTTTTAGTTGTCACAGAGGTAATTACATAGGTTGAGGCTATAATTACTTACAAATCATGTGCTATTGGCTTTGTTAGATTTCACTAAGGATTGTGATTCACATATCTATTCTGCCATTAATTAGCATTATTATCAGTGGCTTCGGAATTACTGCCTGTATTGTCCTGAATATCAACGTCAAAAGGTTTGTTTCCTTTTAATCCTATCACAATAATTTCACCGCTTTTGCTTTGAACAATAGCTTCTTATTGTTTAAATAACAGAGTGTAACCGTTACTCGTAGCTTTACTTATTGATATGAAGTTACCTTGCAAATTTGCTACAAACAAAACATCCATACGTTTATCCAACGATTACAAACAAAACAATCCATACGATTAACAAAATTTGCTACAAACAAAACATCCATACGATTAACATCACACGTTGTTAGATTTTTATATGAAAACTTCCATTGTAACTCTTGAAAAAATAAATATCGATGGAAAAGATTTTCTTAAGATTTCCTAAGAAGACGTCATAAATTGAAATTGTACAGAGTTTGAACATTAAATTGTTTTATAATTTTTAACATTTATAATTTTAGTTTGCAATATTTAAAATCAATATTTTAAGCAAAATTAAATAAAACATATTTTAAAAATATAACATTTTTGCTTTTTGCTCGAAAAAACTTGAAACTTGAAAAAACTTGAAAAAGTAACGATGAAAAAAACGGCAATGAAAAAACAACAAATTGGTTAAGTCAATCGTTCTCTAGCGGGATAATTATCTAAAAGGTTTTACCATTTTTACTTCATTCCTTTCCAAATTTCTTGTTGTCTATCCAAAGGAAGAGGGCGAAAACGGACAATGCAACCATAACAAAATTATCAATTATTGCTTTTGTGCAATCATTTCCAAAAGGTGTTGTACGCAGTTTGATCAACGTGACTGTTTTAGCAAAATTTCACATGACAAAAATAAGAATAATTAATATGGATAATATCTATAACATTAAGGTTCCTTAAACGCGGATAACTCCACAAAAATTCCAAAATAAATCGTTACGTCATATACGTGAAAGAAAGCTTAAAGAGTGATTGACAAATTTGACAAATTTATCACTTGTCTTCTATTGTTTTTCAAAATTGTTTTATCATCAAAGTCTATTTTGAATCTTTTATATTATTCTAATTTATTTTTATTAACATTGAAATCATAAAAATGCTCGGCATAAGAATGTTGTTCCATCATGTCATATCATTGCTTTATCATTCTCGTGCCGGATCGTGTGGTGTCGTACCGTGTCATTTAATAGTTAAGAATAGTTAAATCTGACTGTGAGACACTGATTCTGAATTAAACTAATCACTTTCCAGCAGCAACAGCAACAATAACAAAACTGCAAACAATAATAGAAACAAGTGACCGTCTCTACCTCGCTCTATTTTACATTTTTTCTTCGCTTTGCCTTTTTCGAAATTACATACTCTTTTCTTTTTAAGTATATTAACGAATAGCTTTTTCTCACTCGTTAGCTTGTAACTGTATAGTTTAAAGGTAATCAGCGCGCGACAGCAATAAGAAGATGAATCGGAAATCCTCAATTAGATCACACAAGAGTAAGAGTAAACAAAAACAATAAACAATAAATACACATACGCGTGCACACTTACACCCACGTAAAGATACACCCACAAGTGATATTTTTAATTCTAAACAAATACACGTACATACACACACACAATTGCAACAATATTTAGTCTTGCCATAAAACTAGAAAGCAAATTTTGTAAGCCCAGCGAATAATTAAAAAAGAACAACAAAAACTTAAGAAGGGTAAGAAAATGAAAGAATAGTTGCCGGCTCTGAATTAATTAGTTTAGGAAATAATATTTAGTAGTTATTCTTATGACGGTCAATGGCGGCAATTTGTGCGCCTGTGACAATGACTTTTTCTGAGAAGATGATATTATACATTATTCTAATTATTATAATTATTATCGCTGTTATAAATTTCAATAAAAAATATGATTTTTTTGTAAAGAATATTTGATTCAAGACTTGACAAACATAAAAGGAAAGTGTAGTAAAATAAAATGATTTGAAGGAAACTAAAAACCAAAATGAAGAAGAAGAAGGCCATAAAGGAGAAAGAGATGATGAGGAAATATCAGAAGAAGCGATCATCTAGAGAGTCAGAGTTGGGTCGAATTAACGGAGGTCAGCGAAAATTGATAAGATTTTGAGACCAGTTAAGAAAATATGAAAAAGTATCGAAAGTAATTTAAAGCATTAGAAATAATAAAATAAAATAAAATGAAACCAATCCCGATTATATTTGAAATGAAAAACTGTCTTTATTCACCTCTCGATACCCCATAAAGACCGCTTTGATTAAATACATGGTGACCAAACAATTTCTTTGGGATTAAACTTGATATTGTGAATAGAGACAGATTATGGCTTTAACAAGACCACGACCCGTATGTTCCACAAAGCGTACGCCACGAAAAACATTATCAATGCAAACTGAACTGCGATTTAGCTATTTAGAGCGTGCCATTTAACCCCGCTAGAGTTTCACTTTGGGGAATATTTCTAAAGAAGCCACAATTTACCGATTATCATTTAAATTTAGACCAAAGCATATAATTCGAATTGTAAAGGAACTTATGAAGCCTACGATCATTTTGAACCTGCGAAAATCGGTTGAAATGATGAAAGATAGATAATTAAGCTTGTTATCGATATTAAGGAATATTATTGCCAACAGTAATTAGCCTAACACATTAAATATTAATGGCTTTGATTGCAAATTATTATTGTAAAGACAGACAAAATCTTGTTCACAATTTTCACCCCCACCATAATTAATTGTCAGGGCTGATTAATTTTATGACTACCCTCGAATTTAATGATAAATTTAAAATTAACAAAAAAAAGGTTTCAAAAAAGGGTCACAAATTAAAAACAATGTATCAACACTCACCCCCATACATTACGAATAGTGTAATCTTTAGCATAATTAAATTTGGGTTAACGCCATGTTTTATGCAAAATTCATCCCATTTCGAATATTCGTGCTTTTCGACTGCATCGCCGTCACCGGTACAAGTGGCCATCTCTTCGGAAGCGCCCATTTTGAATCAATACAATGGTAACGCGAATTTGACAACACTAATGCAAACACTCGGGGCACGTTGACAATTACTAAATCCGTTTGATTTTCACTTTAATTATTTGATGGAGATATAATTCTCATTGTATTCGCAATTTTCGAAAGGAAGAAGAAAATCCGGAGAGCAGTCTGTTATTGTTTTTTATTGAGAGTTTCTTGACAACGTTTTTCGGTAAAAGAAATTTCTGTTTGCAATCTTTGATTGTGTAAAATGGCAAACGGAGGAGGCGAGAGAGTGGTTGAGTGATTTTGATTGTGTGATATTCTTTGTTGCAAATCTTCACTGATGATACATATTTCTTTTTATTGTTGCTTGATTATATGCCTACTATTAATACACTAATAAATCGCACGCAAACGTGCCAAATACTCGTACACATGCGCGGTATGCTCTATCATCGATAACACATACTAAAGTATCAACAAACGAGCTAACCAACGAATACTAATAAATGATAAAAACGTTCACAGATCTAGTTCATTCCTCTTTTTGTTTGCTTTCTTATTTTTTAATATCGTTTTCTTCTAACTTTTCACTTGACGGCGCATTTTGGCTGTGGCAGGGCGGTGCTTTAGGATTACTTTTTTTGTGGTGTCGCGTCGTTGTGAATTTACTGACGCAATGTAAAAGTTCCTTCGTAGTTCTTTGCCGGACTATATCTGATTTTATTCTTTGACTATCATCCAATTATCCGTTTGTTCATTAGTTTGTCTATCCGTTCGCGCCCATCTATATCCGCTCATTCGTCCGATCGTTGAAATATTGTATCTGCGCTTCGATGTATGGGTGGTTGTATTTGTTGATATGGCTCGTGAAATTAAATGTCCGTTTTTCTTGATTAAATTCAATTTAAGCGATAATCACTAAAAATTTATTTTCAATTCAATTTATAAAAAAGGTATGAATCGAAGGAAAAGATTGCATACTTTTCTTCTATTTGTATTTTCGGTACTCCTACGCTTTTACTCATGTTTTTCATATTTGTTTGGTAGCTACTTTTCTACTTAACTTTTAGCTAATTTTTGACAATTTGTTTTAGTTAAATTCGAGCTCTTTTATTAAATTTCTTTAGAATATTCAAATTTTCTTAATTCTTTTAAGTTTTTGTTTCCCTTCGATTTATTATTGTAATTTTGTAATAATTGTTGTTTTTTGTTTTCTGTTATTGGATAAAACATTATCAAAACATTTTGTGTCCTTTGCTTTAATTGCGCCCACAATATTTGACAATTCTCTTAATTATTCCTCTAATGGATCACTATTGTTGGATTTGTATCCAGCCACAGTTTTATGAATGCCCGTGTATGAAGGAAGAAGCGTAGTTATATCCTCCCCATTTTCTTCTCTTTTCCTCTCTTAACCTGAATTATTTGTTCATCCTTCCACTAAAAAAAATTAACTCTATTTAAAAAGTTTCATTCGATTTATTTTGATTTTATAGCTTCTGTTCCATAGTGTCATAAAAATTAAAATTTTTCTGTCTGAACCGTTGAAACGACATGAAAATGGAACACTGAAATTTCAATAAAAAGAAGTTTGCATGATTTTTTAGAGAATTAACAGAAATGTGGCTCTGTCAGTATTATTATTGCTTTAGTTTGTTGTTATTATTGTTGTTGGCGTTGTTGGTGTTGTTATTTTTATATTGGTTTTTTTTAATCGATTTTCCTTTAAATCACACAAACTTCTTTGTATGTTTATGTCGTGTTTTTTTAATCGCACAAAATTTTCCAGAATGTTTCGAATATGGAACAAAATGGCGTTAAAACTGATATTGAAACACCAATTAGAACAGAATCGGCCTTTTTCAAATGCAATTTATATTTTCAATTAAAATAAAATATTCGTTGTATTTTGCGTATTTCCCGATATTTTGGAAATGCTAAAAGTCAGAAGGATCATTAACAGAAGGAACAGAAGGAAGGAAAATCAGAAGGAACAACGTGGAACATTCGGACGCTCAGATTTACAAAGTAAGATTTTTTTAATTAATTTCTTTTATGTTTTGAGAAAAGAACTATGCAACTAAATTTTGTTGAATCTTTTAAAACTGTTTCACATAATTTTTGGCCGACATCGTTTGGAGAGACACTATGTTTTTCCCATTTTTACATTAATTTTGAGCATGAGTTTTAATATTTTTTTTGTAAGAAATTTCCAATTTTAATTGTTGTCTCATTTACTTCTACTTAGTTTATTTAGCTTTTAATCATTATTTAATCTTATGTAAGATATTAATTTTTTAAGTTTATAGTTTTTCTGTCAATAATTAATTCAATATTTTCTAATTAATATTTTCTACAAATTCCGTTAAAGTAAAAAAGTTTGAACTCTTACAAATTTCAACTTTGGCAAATGTTTTACCCAAATATCTGAATTCAGAAAAAAATTTTACAAAAATTTATTCCTTCAATTTGTTTATTTTTATATTTAGAATAGTTTGGATTAAGTGAATTTAAAGATATTATTATACAAAAAGATATTAGGAAAATAGTTCGAAAAAAATTCTATTTAAAATAAGTTTTCTAAAAATTTATTAAAAAAAGTTATTTCTAAAAAATCATATTGTGATTTGAATCTCTCTATTACTTTTATTATTTTTATTAATTTAAGGAATTTGAGTAATGAATTTGCTTTTAATTGTTTAATTTCGAATTTTATGAAATTTTTCGAATAGTTTTTGCAATTATTACAATTATTATAAATTGTTCTTTGTTCCCTTTTTGTTCACACAATTGTTTTCTTTACATGTTTTAATTTAATATTAAGGAGAAAATTGTTACACATAAAATTCTTTCGACACCTTTATTAAACTTTTCGAGTTCTTTATTTAACTTTTCTTTATTCAAATTAATTATCTTTAATTATTGTTAATTTAGAAGAATTAAATCATTTAATTCATTTTGAAATAAATCCCCTTCGTTTTGTTTCAATCCTTTGAATTATTTACAATTCCAGAAATCACTTTATCGATTTTTTAATTTCGTCAATTCCAGTGACGAACTTTAACGTTGAGAAGCGTTATTGATTAAGATGATCCTTTCATCAAGATGATCGAATTCTTCCCCCGTCTCGTTCTTTAACTTTTTATTCTTTCTTGCGAGAATAATTTTCTTTCCCTTGCGATTAATTCGCCGTCCAATTCGTTCTCCGCGACAGAGGCAACTGAAGTCATTTTATCACATATCATAAACTTTTATAAATATATTTAAAAGCTCAACGAGCACGACGATCTGATAGACCAACAAAAACAACACAAACAAACAAACAAATGAACAAACAAAGAAAAAACATCATTGCTTTTGAACGGTAATTTGTGTTTTTGTTGTTTATGTCGGTGATCTTCTTCTGCGTTTGATCACACTATCACTACCATTATCTCTGTGATCATCACTACCACCAAACCATCGCAATTGCTTTTAATATTTTTGGATGTTAATTATAATACGATAATGCGAATACACAACTAGACTGGCGCATACATTGCAGATACGAATATCACACACTTACACACCTCTATACACTCACACAGTATCCAAGGAGAATTACACACAATCATCATATTTGTTATTAACTTCGAGATAACAATCGCGCAAATCGATCTTGATGATAATTATCTTGAATGTTTATTGTTAGTGTTAATGCAGGTGGATGTTCGGAGCTGGATGGATTGGTCGGGCAGTTTGGGGGTGGATGAGTGGTGATGATGGTGGTTCATGGAATGGTTAGAAATATCCAAATCAGGAAAATCACACACATTTCTTGATAGACGATATTATCAGACAACCTATTGGAATCTTTTCTTCCAAAGGTTTACAAACGTCTAATCAGCTATCAGTAAATCAATACCTCATTATCTAAAAAATTATAAAATAAATCACCTTTCTAATTATAAGCAGCTTTTTCAATTAAAAATTAGTTAACAATGCGGGTAGTCCTGAACATAATCCCGATGAAAATATTCAGTTTTTCTTAAACAGTGATAAAGACATTCGGCGATACCTTTCTTTCTTTCGCGCCCTCTCTTCATCATTGACTTATTTGTTTAATAACTAATTTCTTTAAATTAAGAAATATTCTGATATTTTTAAAATTTTTATTTGCCCAAATTTTTAATATGGAAATCACTTTATCGATTTTTTAGTTTGGAACAATTATTTTTTAATTTTTACCTGTTTACTGAATGAACTTTGATTCATTCAAATTGACCGCGAATTTTAATCAATAATAGAATCGCGATGTCTTTAAAAAATTCTGTTAGTAGTTATAATTTCCGTTCCTTCTTTTTCCAAAATCATTGAATAATGAAATGAAATTATTTATTCTTTATTAATTTTAATATATTTTTTATTGCGGATTTATTTGTTATTTTTTTCCATTTTTGATTTCTTCCTTACTCTTAGTTCATAATTTTTTTCTTTTTCATTTTTTTAATGACTTCCTTTTTCTCATTATTATTATTACTGGGAATGAGACGCTCACATTTATTATAATTTATTCATATACATATTTTATTTATTTTAATCATTTTTATTGATTTTTCATTTCTATTTTCTTTATAGGACTTAATTTATAATATTATCTAAATTGAAGAAATATTGACCAAATAGAAGTCCTCTGAACAAGGAGTAGGCAACCTGCTTTCCGTGGGTCGCATGTGGCTCCTTGCAACTTTGCGCGACCAGCTAAAGCAGCCACATAATTTCAGGAAGAATTAACAAACATAAAGCTGTATATGAACGTGCCGAAATGTAGCCGGTGACAAAAATGCGCACTAACAGAACCATAGTGAGAAACCACAAGTTTGATCCCTTGGCTCAGAGATTTTATCTCACGAAGCTTTCGAATGTTTTGCATACTACAAAATCGTTTCGAATCGTAAAACCAAGAAAATATTTAAAATATTAAATACATCTCTAATTTATTTTTTTAGTCTGAATATTTTCCACTCTTCCTTGAAGGTTTTATTCTCTTCTTAATTATTCATTCCTTGATTATTTTTCCCTTATAAACAATAAAAATTGCTACTTTAGAATCCTTTTTACTCCATTACTTTCTTATTAATTTTTTTCTTCACTATTCATAAAGTGTTTTTTTTTAATGTATTCATGCTAATTTTCAATACGTTCTTCCTATATTTTTCATGCATAACATTTAAAGACTATGGATATATTTATTTCATTCATGATTTTTTATTTATTTAAACAAGAGCTATTATTTTATTTGGTTTTTAATAAAATTAATAAATTTCAATAGTTTTCTTTCTGAAAATCTGGGGAAATATTCATTTACGCTTCACTCACTAGTTTTCATAAACTCGTTTTGGTTATTTATTCACCGGATAATTCATTACATCGTTACAAAATTAAGTGCATAATCCTACATTAATTTTTGTAGATAATTAAATAATTTTATAAATTTTAAAAATTTTTATTTATATTATCCTTTATGAGTATTATTATTTGAATTTTTATTTTTTTATTATTATCTATGAAATGAGTGATCTTGATTTTGAGGCTTTCCTTTTGTTAGTATAATTCTTGTTATATTCATATGTTTAATATTCGTTTCATCAGATCTTTTTGGCAGGCAAATTTTTTATTTTTTTACATTTTCCGATAGAGCATCCTCGCGATAAATATTCTCAAATTTTGCTATTCGAATCGATTTTACCGAAGCTTACCGAACCGATTAAAACAGAATTATAGGAACTTAAACTATAGGTTTGTACTATAGGTACTATAGGTTTGTACCAATGGAAGCCATGTGTAAGGCATGGACATTCCACCTTAGGTATAGGTCGAGGCCTATCTAAATCCTCTACCGGTCTATGGGTCCCGGCACCCGGTTGTTTTAGTGCATTTCAACACCCGAGCTCATCCAGCACTCGTACCCGCGTAACTTTGGGTGCAACCAACAGCCACCACGAAGCTCTCACAAGGGGACCTACCCAATGACATATTATCTCGGAATTTGACGCATTTGTGTACATTTCATCTGCTTGCCACCAGTGGTACCAGTTTAAAGCCTTTGGTAGGCTCCGGAACCAGTGGACACCAATCGTGATAAGTGACCGTTTCGTACCCACTAGTCACAGTTATTTTGGGCCCTTACGCCACGGGACTCCCTCCCGGGGTTGCAGGTACAGACTGTGAATGTACCTTTTATGATTAATGGCGACAACCAACGCCCAAAGCCAAGCCGTTCCATATTTATACCTACGGAAGCCTGGGTAGGGACAGGACTTCCTCGCAGTTTACGATCGAGGCCGATATAAAACCTCTTCCGGTGTGTGGCTACCGGCGGCCGAGTTAAAATGGTACCCTGGTCACTGCCATTTTGTTGCCCCTACCGCAACGGGACTGGCACCCGAAACTATAAAGGCAGATGCCACCTTGTGCTTTACATGGACGCCTGCCGTGTTAGCATAAGTCTATGGTGGGCCATCCCCCACGAGGTTGCAAGTACGAACTCTGTGAACGTACCTTTTCTCTTATATGACGACAACCGACGTCCAATGCATACGGGTTGCCAAGCCGTGGCGTTTGTACCTTTGGAAGCCATGTGTAAGGCATGGACATTCCACTTAAGGTATAGTCGAGGCCTATCTAAAACCACTGCCGGTCTGTGGGGCCCGGCACCCGGAATGTTTTAGTGCATTACCACACCCGAGCTCACCCAAACTCGTACCCGCGTAACTTTGGGTGCAACCACAGCCACCACGAAGCTCCCGAAGGGCCTGCCCAATGACAAGCATGTGGGGCTTGGACAATATTCTATTCTGTGTTCAAGTCTTATTTGCCTGTCACCCGTGGTACCAGTTTATAGCCTTTGGTAAGCTCCGGAAGTAAAGTTACCCGATCATGGCAAATGACCATTTGCAACCATAGTGACTGCCACTTTTGGGCCCTTACACCACGGGACTGGCACCCAAAATGTACTACAAAGGCAGATCTCTGCCTTTTGCTTTACGTGGACGCCTACCATGATTGGTTTAAGTCCACGGCGGGCCAGCCCGCACGGGGTTGCAAGTACAGACTCTGTTAATGTACCTTTTTTGATTTATAGCGACAACCGACGCCCATTTCGCTTACGGTAGCCAACCGTAGCTTTATCATGTACCTGTGGAAGCCTGTATGTGGCAGGACATTCCTCGCAGGTTACTATTTCGGCACTATCTAAGGCCTTATGCCAGTGGGGACCTCACCGGCATTGAGTTGACGGAGGTCTGCCTCCTCGCGCAACTCTCGCGGAGACTCAAAGTCTCTACCCGCGTTTCTTTGGGTGGTAACCACAGCCACCACGAAGCTCCCACTAGGGGGCCTACCCACGATGCGCTATATTTGTGGGCTTTATATTAGCGGGGTTGGAAAGACCCCTATGCGATGCGCATCATCCGTGGCACCATTTTAACGCCTTTGGTAAGGCTTCGGAACTAGCCAAGTCTAGTCCGTGGCTAGTGAACTAAAACAGACCTGATAGTCACTGCCATTTTGTTGCCCACACTGCAACGGGAATGGCACCCGGTACTACAAAGGCAGATGCCACACGGTGTTTTACGTGAGTGCCTGCCGTGTTGGCTTAAACTCACGGTGGGCCTACCCACACTCGGGATTGCTGAGTAGACTCTGTGAATACCCTATATCTCGGCAATCAACGACCACGGCATCAACTTTGCCCTATTGCGCCATTTGTGTACCTATGGAAGCCTGGGACGTGCAGGACATTCCTCGCAGGTTGACGATCGAGGCCTATCTAAAACCTCCTTGCCGGTGTGGGACATCACCGGCTTTGAGTTGTCGGAGGCTGCCTCCTCATGCAACTCCACGCGGAGACTCTTAGGTCTCTACCCGCGTATCTTCCACGACGTATTTCATCCACGACGGGCCTGGCACCCAAACTACAAAGGCAGACCCCACTCGGTGTTTTACGTGAGTGCCTGCCGTGTTGGCTTAAACTCACGGTGGGCCTACCCACACTCGGGATTACTAGGTAGACTTTGTGAATACCTTATATACTGGCAATCATCAGCCACGGCATTAACTTAGCCCTATTGCGCCATTTGTGTACCTATGGAAGCCTGGGACGTGCAGGACATTCCTCGCAGGTTGACGATCGAGGCCTATCTAAAACCTCTTTAATGCCGGTGTGCTACTCACCGGCATTCTGAGTTGTCGGAGGTCTGCCTCCTCACGCAACTCCACGCGGAGACTCTATGGTCTCTCCCCGCGTATTTTTGGGTAGTACCACAGCCACCACGAAGCTCCCACAAGGGGGCCTACCCACCGATGCGCTGTGTACGTGGGTCTTTGGATTAGCGGGGTCGGATTAAGACCCGAAATGAGATGCGCACCACCCGTGGTACCATTTTTACATCTTTGGTGAGATGTCGGAACTAGCCTGCATAGTTCCTGGCAAGTGAACTATGTGCAAGCACGACTAGTCCCTGCCATTTTGTCGCCTTTCATCCAAGACGGGCCTGGCACCCAAACTACAAAGGCAGCTGGATGTAGTCATATTTGTGAATGGATGTGGTCACACTTTCTTCTCTATGAAAACTGCACATACAATTTATGCATGGTGCCGCCTATTTATATGTCTTCCCGAAGTCCTCACGAAACGACGGAGACCACATCTATTAATTTTCTACCTTTACGATTTTTACGATTGGCACATGATGAAACTAATCTATTAACGGTGCTCACATTCACTCTTAGCAGTGCTAACCAGAAATCGAAACTTTTATGACTTTTATAATAGAAGCCATAAAAAAAGCGCTATTCAAAGACTTTTATTTTAAAAGTTTTTGAATAAGAGTTATTGAAGACTCTTTTCCTTCCCTATCGTGTGCCGACCCACCTTATACCATGTCCCAAACTCATTTCATGGTATTTGCTATCGATGGGCGCAAAGTAATTTCTTTGGTAAAAAACACCCCTTTACCCTCTCTTTGGGTAGCCCCATGTTGCAAATCCGTTTCATGACATTTGCAATCGATTGGCGCAAAATAATTTTTTTGTCAAAAACCGCCTATTAAGCCATTTTGGGGGCATCCACTCCCTCTCCCACCTGGTTTTATATCTACTTCGCGACATTTGTTTCCATGTGATGCAGTCCTTTTTTCGTAAGAAATGCCCCTCTTGTAGCATAAAGTGGCCCCCTTCCACTTCCCACTATTTCCAAATATGGTTCTTAATATTTTCTATCTATTTGTATCTTCTAACCACCAACCACTATAATCCATATTTTTCATTATTTCGTAGCTCACCGTTAGTTCGTATTGACCACGATCTACGAAAAAGTCTTCAATAACTCCTACTCAAAAACTTTAAAAATAAAAGTAGAAGTCAATTTTTAACTTTTTTTATAAAAGTTTAATTTAAAGTTAACTTTTACTTTTATAAATAAAAGTAAAAGTTAAAAGTAAAGTTTTACTTTTACAAATAAAAGTAAAAGTTAAAAGTAAACTTTTACTATTATTTTTGAAAGTGAATGTTAACTTTTAACTTTTGCTTTTAATAGTTAAAACTTAAAGTTTACTTTTAAATAAAAGTTTTGGAAATAAGAGATATTTTCGAGCGCTGGTGCTAACATTTAATTCATGAGTGATAAAAAATAAATTTTTTAAAGTCACTGGAAATCATAAAAATATTTGTAAGCACAGACACACAATATAATATTACTAAACCTTTTTCAGTTGTAGTTCATAATTTTTTATTTGTAAATCTGATACTCTATTTCAAAATCAGAATTTTTCCGGTCCAATGAATCAGTTCATTTGCGCTCACGGGTAAGCAGTTTTTTTCTCTTTCCCGCACCCGCTCCCATCTCCTCTCTTTCTGCAGCCGCTCTCGTTGCCAAAGCTTCAAAGGGATGGTCCGATGGATCGTTTCCTGGTTGCCGACGCAACGCACCTGAGAGTGCGAATTGCCGGTCCAATGGATCAGTTCATTTGCGCTCACGGATAAGCAGTTGTTGTCCCTTTCCCGCACTCGCTCCCATCTCCTCTCTTTCTGCAGCCGCTCTCGTTGCCGAAGCTTCAAAGGGATGGTCCGATGGATTGTTTCCTGGTTGCCGACGCAACACACCTGAGAGTGCGAATTGCCGGTCCAATGGATCAGTTCATTTGCGCTCACGGGTAAGCAGTTTTTGTCTCCTTCCCGCACTCGCTCCCATCTCCTCTCTTTCTGCAGCCGCTCTCGTTGCCGAAGCTTCAAAGGAATGGTTCGATGGATTGTTTCCTGGTTGCCGACGCAACACACCTGAGAGTGCGAATTGCCGGTCCAATGGATCAGTTCATTTGCGCTCACGGGTAAGCAGTTGTTGTCTCTTTGCCGCACCCGCTCCCATCTCCTCTCTTTCTGCAGCCGCTCTCGTTGCCAAAGCTTCAAAGGGATGGTCCGATGGATCGTTTCCTGGTTGCCGACGCAACGCACCTTGTTGTCTCTTTCCCGCACCCGCTCCCATCTCCTCTCTTTCTGCAGCCGCTCTCGTTGCGGAAGCTTCAAAGGGATGGTCCGATGGATCGTTTCCTGAAGAAAATTTATTAGTCAACGTAGTTTATCTAAGCAACAGAGTTATACTTTTTCCAACAAAGTTTATCCAAGCAACAGACGAAGTTTATCCAAGCGTCGAAGCAAAGTTTTATTTCATCGAAGTTATCCACGCAGTTTTTCTACGCATCAAAGTTACCTTTTGTCGAAGTTAAACACCACCGCTTAGAGACGTTGTTTTCTGTTTACATCAAAAACAACAGTATCACAGAATAGCTTGTAAAGATTACTAGAATTAAGACACCTTGTTAGCCATAATCTAATTAGTCGATAAGAATTATATTTTGAAAATAAATGTGTTAATCAACAGCTTACACTGGTCTCATCATTTAATAAATTTTCTTGAATATTCGAACCTGGACAGCCCTGACCCTACCTCAGCTATAGACAAGGTCCACGGACCAAATAAAGAAACACCGCCTCTGGTGACCGAGGCTAAAATGGCGCTTCAAGTGGCGCCCGAGCAGGGACGCGCTAACAAGGTTATACAACAAGTACAAGCGAAGAATAAGAAATAACAAAAAGTAAAAAAAGAGAGGAAAAAACTGCGCGTAAATAAAGATCAACTCGATATTGAACACCTTTGGCAAAGCTAAGTAACACGGTACAACATGGTTAAACTATGGATCGTCGCCCTCAAACGTGAGGAACTGGTGAAACTAATGAAAGAGTTTAGTTTAGACACCGACGGCAACGTAGAAGATTTAAAAGGCGTATTTTCAGCATTTACAACTAGAGAAGATCTCAAGCCAGAACAAATAGAGCGCTTGAACGAATTGGAATGCTTGTACGCCCGTAGTTCATCACCAGCTCCTGGTCCATCAACATTGGCAGGTCATCCTGTGAGTCAACTCACAGCTCCGAAAACGTCACATACGTTTCAATCGAACCCCTGCATTCAACATCAAACTCAACTAGAGCCGTCTCCAGTATTCTATAGCAGCATTATGAATCAGGTACGCAAGTGGAACGTCCGTTTTGACGACAGGATGGACCCACTTGAGTTTGTCGAGCGGCTAGAGGAATTAGCGGATGTATATGGGTTATCCAGAGATCTGTTGCCAAAAGCCATGCCGGAAATTATGCAAGGTAAAGGTCTTCACTGGTTCCGCAACAACAAGAAACCTTGGCTGCAATGGAACGAATTTAAACAAGATTTTCTGAAGTTTTTCCTGTCAGCTTTATACCAAGAACGGCTCGATGACGACGTGAGGCAGAGATTTCAAGGACCTACAGATCTTTTCGAGGACTATGTTATAGCCATGCAGAACGTTATGCGTCACACCGCTTATTCCCACGAAAAGAAGATCGGTCGAATTTACAGAAATGGTCGACGAAAGTACCAAACTTTTGCCAAACGTCAAGATTTCAAAACATTAGAAGACTTGGTTGAGCTATGCGACCAATATAAGAACATCCTGAGTGACCGTAAGACAACATCAGCACCTGAGAACCAAGCTAAGCACCGCACGGTCGAGTCATGCCTAGAAGCCCAAAGCGTCCCACAAAAACGTGAAGCTGTCATCAACACGAACACCGCATGCCGTCGCTGTGGCCTGGACGGTCTTTATGCAAGGAATTGTCGAAATGTAACCAAACTATTCTGCTGGCAATGTGGTAGGCAGGGCGTGAAGACCATAGAATGCTGCAAAAAGAAGTCGGGAAACGCCCAAGGCCCTCAACAGTAACGGAGAGCGTTGAGGACCGTGCCCACAAATCTCCGACAACCTTTAAAGTTACCGTACCACATCTTACGGCCGATATTTACATGGACGGGAGGCCAATAACTGCAACGATAGATACTGGAGCGACACGCAGTTTCGTATCGGAGGCCTATGTCAGAAACTTAGGAGACTCGGCTCGCACCGTTTTCACCAGAATGACAGTAAGGCTATCCGATGGCACTACCCTTTCAGTAAACACAGCCTTGCTGTCAGATGTTCAACTTGGCAGCCGAAGACATTTCTCAAAGTTTCTTGTTTTACCAACAGCCATTGACCCTGTAACACTAGGAATGGATTTCTTGGCAGAAGCAGAGGCGAAGCTGATGTGCGACGGACACGAGACAGACTTGAAGCCAGATCCTGAAGGTAACCATGACTTGGAAGATATGCTGTGGACTGTGAATGATGTTCAAAGTAGTGACGATGTAGAAGCATTCCTAGAAAGAGAATTACAGCAATTTGTAGCCATGACCGGCGTAACCAACATAACGAGTCACCGAATTAACATGCGAGATGAAACACCAGTCAAACAGAGATACTTTCCTAAAAATCCGGCCACGCAATCAATTATAAACGGCCAAATTGATGAACTTTTGAAATTAAACTGCATAGAGCCATCAAAGAGCGCATATAGTTCGCCAATAGTTCTCGCCAAAAAGAAATCCGGCGACTGGAGGTTGTGCATAGATTACCGCCAGATAAATGCAGAATCTATACCACATGCCTACCCGCTGCCACGGATAAACCACATTCTGGAGAAATTGAGGGAAGCGCGATACATTAGTACGATAGACCTGAAAAATGGTTACTGGCAAGTCCCCGTCGAACCAAGGAGCCGAAGATACACAGCATTCACCGCTCCCGTCAGAGGCCTATACCAGTGGCGCGTCATGCCCTTCGGGCTTCATTCGGCGCCGGCCACGTTTCAGAGACTCCTAGACCAAGTTATTGGGCCAGAGATGGAGCCAAACGCATTCGCCGACCTCGATGACATCGTGGTGGTCAGCCGAACTAAAGAAGAACACATTCAACATCTCAGCAACGTTTTCACCCGTCTTCGCCAGGCGAATCTAAGGATCAACAGAAACAAATGCCATTTTTTCAAGAATGAGCTGAGATACTTGGGTCATTTATTCACTTCCTCCGGAATAAAGACGGATCCTGAAAAGGTCGCGGTCATCAAAGAATTGAAGCCACCTACGAACATCAAAGAGCTGCGGAGTTGCTTAGGCACGGCGTCACGGTACAGGAGGTTTGTGCCGGACTTCACTAAAATCGTTCACCCATTAACGAGCATGCTGAGGAAAGGCAAGCGTTGGCATTGGGACTCTGATCAACAACTGGCATTTGATGAACTAAAAACTAAGTTAACCGAAGCACCGGTGTTGGCGTGTCCAGATTTCACCAGGCAATTCACACTCCAAACGGATGCAAGTGACGTAGGTCTGGGAGCAGTCCTGACGCAGGAACAAGAAGAAGGTGTGTGCGTGATTGCTTATGCCAGCTGACCCCTACAGGGTGCAGAAAAAAATTACTCAGCCACGGAAAAGGAATGCCTGCGATAGTTTGGGCAGTGCGCAAAATGAGGCCATATTTGGCAGGCTATCATTTCAAGGTAATCACAGATCATCTGGCGCTCAAGTGGCTGGACGGCATCGAAAATCCCTCCGGAAGAATTGCACGCTGGACTTTGGAGCTTCAGCAATACTCGTACGAGGTACAGTATCGCAAGGGAAAGTACAACGTCGTTGCTGACACCCTCTCACACCAACCTTGCGGTAACGAAGAAGTTAATATGGTTCTAGACATCTCAACACCCACATGCAACTGGCTGGAGCAGCTGAAAACCAAGATCATCAACGAACCACAGAAAAACCCCGACTACGCCATCGAGAATGGTCGCCTTTACCGTTACGGCTACTTGAAAGAAATTGGTGTGCGCCAGAAATTTACAGCACCTTACACACCGCGCGAAAACCCTACAGAACGCGCGAACCGGACTATCAAGACAATCATCGCCCAGTATACAAGTAAGGACCAGCGCGATTGGGATGAGAATATCCCAGAAATAGCTCTCGCCATCAATAGCAGTACGTCCAGTACCACCGGCTATACGCCTGCCTTCATAGTACAGGGACGCGCGCCAAGACTCCTAAACACCCTCTACGATCAAGCCACTTTGGGTACAGGTAAAGAGCCCATAGAACCGTCACAGAAAGCTGCGCGCTTACAGCAGATATTGAAAATCGCACGAAAAAATATGCAAATGGCGTCGAACGAGCAAGCAAGACATTACAACATTAGACGAAGAACCTGAAAACCAAAAATTGGAGACATGGTACTGGTACGATCACATCACTTGTCAAAAGCATCAGAAAACTTCGCAAGCAAATTGGCTCCAAAATATGATGGTCCGTTCCAAGTCATCAATTTTATATCACCAGTGATCACCACCATAAGGATCAATTCCCACAAGACAAGGACAGCTCACATCGGTGACCTCAAGGCCTACAATTATGCAGGTGACTCTCAGCAGACGGGAGATGGGCAGCATTGTGCCGAAACACCGAAATTCATAGTCCTCCCATTACACTAAAGGATGTCTCTAGGGAACAACTAGTACAAAGGCTCGGAGCAACTTATTTTATAACGGGGTCAACACATTGTGTAAAAGGGAGACGTCTCAATTCACTTCCACATTCGCGCAGTGAATATTGAGTGTGATACATCATCAAACGAAGCAGGTAATTTTAAATACAACAGATAAAAAGTTCAACAGTGACAGTAATCATGGACAAGCTACAAGTAGCAGCAGACGAGGGCTCGGCCAATCTCCACCGCACCGTGGTCAAATCAGATGAGTCATGGACACTCCTCTCCGATTCATCCAACGAACAAAACGACGAAACGATCCTGTTGATCTATCCCGAGGTCAAGGGCGGGGTCACCATCCGAGAGGAAGATTATTTGAGGCTGTCAGACAGGCGATACCTCAACGACGTCAACATAGAATTTTACCTTAGGTGGGTGGAGCGAAATACACTTCCCAGGGCCTTGACCGGTAGAGTACGCTTTATGAGTACATTTTTCTACCCTGCACTGGCACGCACTCCCAACGACCATTCGCGGGTCAGGATGCAGTTCCGAAAAGTCAACATCTTCGAAGAGGAATTTTTGGTTATACCGATAAACGCCAATGATCATTCTACTGGACATAGAAATACGCCGCATCGTTGTGATGGATTCAATGGGCCCGGCTCCAAAGCGAAACAACACCATGGTTAAATATATCACGAGAATACTAACGAGCGAGCATCGTTTCAGCTATCCAGAGGCACCGAAACCCATTACCTTTGATGATGCAAATTCGCCTCTCATGGACCTTGAGGTGCCCCTACAAATTGACGGCTACAATTGCGGTATATACATACTCATCACCATCGAGAAATATTTTCTCAATCGAAAACATAAAGGCCCGATGGAACAATACGACTGGGGCGGCTTCCCAGAATACTTGAGTGCACGCTCGCGCATGGCCACCATCATTCGAGCATTGTCAAGGGCTAGTGGAACACAAAAAAATTTCCGCCTCTGCGTTACGCCACCATTGCGCGCGACACATCAGACCACGAGTCAGAAAAAAGACCACGCCTAAGTTGGCGCCGAAGCCGAGGAAGTCCCAACCGAAACAGATACAGTAGACAAATCTCAGGTCAACCCAGCGGGCACTACGGAAAAGGAAGCTTTTCACACATGGGAAACACTGGAATCCGAACAACATCCCCAAGCACTTACAACAGTCATCGAACGCGCCAAGGAGAATCACAAGAAAGGGCAGCGTAAGAATTCCCTAGTAGACGTCGAAGGCCATTTGTACAAAATCCGCATCACTCGTGAAGGCCACGTACGGGCAGAAAAATCTCTCCGCAAGTAGGGAGGGGATGTGATGACGCATTTCGGCGTAGCGAAATACGCACACAATTTAATGCAATTTTAAGTTTGAAACTGTAAAAATTATTTTACATACTTTTGTTAACTTATGTCGAATTTAATTATTATCTCATTTATTATTGTTATTATCATACATGCTTTGAATTAAGTGTATACTTAATAACAATGCGGTGGTGGTATTAATTTTTAGAGCATACAAAACTGTACATACACATCTTGTCAACCAGTCAAACTGTGCTGACCGTAGGGTAAACAGAAAATACACTCACGCGTTGCAAGACAAAGAAAACCCACGCGGTTAGTGCCAGACAGAGAAAAGTATACTAACCCAAACATATAAAAGAGCGACACAACACGTAAGCCATCAGTTGCTCGCGAATCGTGACACGCATCGGATCTAGTGTTAAGTAACGCTCCCAATTTCCATTCCTCTCCCCAGCCGCTCTCGCCGGTTTTCCATCTCTTTCCCGCACCCGCTCCCATCTCCTCTCTTTCTGCAGCCGCTCTCGTTGCCGAAGCTTCAAAGGGATGGTCCGATGGATCGTTTCCTGGTTGCCGACGCAACGCACCTGAGAGTGCGAATTGCCGGTCCAATGGATCAGTTCATTTGCGCTCACGGGTAAGCAGTTGTTGTCTCTTTCCAGCACCCGCTCCCATCTCCTCTCTTTCTGCAGCCGCTCTCGTTGCCGAAGCTTCAAAGGGATGGTCCGATGGATCGTTTCCTGGTTACCGACGCAACGCACCTATGAGTGCGAATTGCCGGTCCAATGAATCAGTTCATTTGCGCTCACGGGTAAGCAGTTGTTGTCTCTTTCCCGCACCCGCTCCCATCTCCTCTCTTTCTGCAGCCGCTCTCGTTGCCGAAGCTTCAAAGGGATGGCCCGATGGATCGTTTCCTGGTTGCCGACGCAACGCACCTGAGAGTGCGAATTGCCGGTCCAATGGACCAGTTCATTTGCGCTCACGGGTAAGCAATTGTTGTCCCTTTCCCGCACTCGCTCCAATCTCCTCTCTTTCTGGAGCCGCTCTCGTTGCCGAAGCTTCAAAGGGATGGTCCAATGGATCGTTTCCTGGTTGCCGACGCAGCGCACCTGAGAGCGCGAATTGCCGGTCCAATGGATCAGTTCATTTGCGCTCACGGGTAAGTAGTTGTTGTCTCTTTCCCGCATCCGCTCCCATCTCCTCTCCCTCTTCTCTCGTTAGCCGCTCCTCTTGCCAACGATCCGGCGGTCACGCTCGCAGCCCACGCGTAATCAAATTGTGTTTCTTTTGTGTAGAATCAAGCAAGTAGCAAGCTAAATCAAGCTTCAAGGAAATCACATAGTAAGTGCGAACGTGTTAGAATACATAGCCAAACACACGATCGCCAGTCTGGGCAACAGTTTTCATTGCCACAACAACGCCAGTTTTTTTTTCCTTCAAGAAAATTTCTTAATCAGCGAATTTTATCCAAGCAACAGTTTTTTCCTTCAAGAAAATTTCTTAATCAACGAAGTTTATCCAAGCAACAGAGTTTTTTCCTTCAAGAAAATTTCTTAATCAACGAAGCTTATCCAAGCAACAGAGTTTTTTTTTTTTCCCAAGAAAATTTCTTAGTCGACGTAGTTTATCTAAGCAACAGAGTTATACTTTTTCCAAAAAAGTTTATCCAAGCAACAGACGAAGTTTATCCAAGCGTCGAAGCAGAGTTTTATTTCATCGAAGTTATCCACGCAGTCTTTCTCCGCATCAGTTACCTTTTTTCAAAGTTAAACACCACCGCTTAGAGACGTTGTTTTCTGTTTACATCAAAACCTTAGATGTACAACAGTATCACAGAATAGCTTGTAAAGTATGAGGAAAATTAAATTTTCCTCATAAAATTTAACACGCACCACCCATGTAGAACCCGGCCTACATGACACCTGAGCTCTCCTCAGTTTGATCGCAAACTGAGTGAGAGTGATCGCTTTTGTGCGGACCCAAACGGCGATGGATTTAATTCGATAAAACTCTCCACTAAAATGTTTGAGAGAGGGGGCATCAAACGCGACGTCGACGTCGAAAAATGCATGAATTTTAGCTCGTAAACAAGAAGTTAATATATACTCTCTTGTTTTCACTTAAAAGAACTGCGTTTAAAAACATTAGAAGTAAACAAAAACAACATGTTCAATGCAGATGAAGATGACCGTTAAGTCAAATAATTGAAACTAACCAAACGCTTTACATAAGCAAAGAGCAATGAACATATTGTTTTTTTTACACTTGGAATTAACCCGTCTACAACCGGCAAATAAAAAAAAGAACAAAATCTTAGGCAACAACAACATCTGAAATGCAGATGTTTTGTAGACTGGACTTTGAACATATAATTCGAAAACGGTAATTATCAAGTAAATAAGCATGAAAATTGGCTATAAAAGAGGGACAAGATTTAGAATAGTCCTCTTTGGAAAATCCTGCTTCAGGTGAGTTGCTCGTATTTTTTCCTTTCCGTCGTAAAAATTAACAAGTAGAAATAATATAGCCGAGGGCTTTTAAGTGTCGGCCTATATTATATAGAATTTAGATATAGCAAGTAGTTAACTACAAGTAGAAATAATATAGCCGAGGGCTTTTAAGTGTCGGCCTATATTATATAGAATTTAGATATACCAAGTAGTTAACTACGAGTAGAAATAATATAGCCGAGGGCTTTTAAGTGTCGGCCTATATTCTATAGAATTTAGATATAGCAAGTAGTTAACTACAAGTAGAAATAATATAGCCGAGGGCTTTTAAGTGTCGGCCTATATTATATAGAATTTAGATATAGCAAGTAGTTAACTACAAGTAGAAATAATATAGCCGAGGGCTTTTAAGTGTCGGCCTATATTATATAGAATTTAGATATATCGAGTAATTAAATCCAAGTAAAAATAATATAGCCGAGGGCTTTTAAGTGTCGGCCTATATTATATAGAACCTAGATCCATCAAATAGTTAAATCCAAGTAGAAATAATATAGCCGAGGGCTTTTAAGTGTCGGCCTATATTATATAGAACCTAGATCCATCAAGTAGTTCAATCCAAGTAAACATAATATAGCCGAGGGCTATTAAGTGTTGGTCTATATTATATAGAACCCGAATTCAAGGAATATATTATTAAGAAAAATTAATCAACTTTGTACCAGAGGAGAAAAGAGTAAAATACTGTACCATGTTGAGAATTGCTATGTCATTTAGAAATTAAGCTAAAATGTAACTTGAATTCTGTTAAAATAAAATCAAGAAAAAAACAAACTAGAGTTTTTTTTCCTTTCGATAGAGTTGTATTCAATTTAACTTTTTTTTTCCTTATAAAAAACTTTGAATCGTGGCACCGGCGGGTATACCCCGGCAACCAAGAAGGGAACTTCGTTACAAATGGCGCCCGAGCAGGGACACGAAAATTAAAAAAAAGGATCACCAGGCAAGGAAAAAAATCAGTGAACAATAAAATTTTTAAAAAAAATGTGAAAAGACGTGAACAAAAGAAAAATTATACACAGCGGGGAAAAATACATAAATAAATAAATCAAAATACAATTCTAAACTAAAGCACAAACAAAGAATAACTACATAGTGAAAGAAAACGAAAAGATTACGGAGTGAACAACAGAAATAAAAACGGGAAATAAAAAAAAGTGTACCAAACACGAAGAAAATAAAAACAACTAAAGAAGAGATTTTAAAGTAACACGGAACAAATGATAAAGAATTAAAAAAAATAAAATCAAAGGTAATAAAAACTCAAAGTAAAAATGAAAAAAAAAATTAATTTGGTTTAGAAAAAAAATATACATATAGTGAAAAAAAAACTTATTGAAAAAAAAATTAATTTGGTTGGAAAAAAATTTAAAAGGAAAATCTTACAGAAAAAAAAACTTATTGAAAAAAATAAAACTGAATTGGAAAAAAAATACAGAAAAAAAAATATATATACAGTGGAAAAGAAATATATATTATTAAAAAAAAGAAAAGAGAAAATCATAATAACTAAGAAAACAGATTAAAAATTAAAAAAAATATATATATATGTAAAAGATTTTAAAAAAAAAAAGAGGTGAGTCGTTTCGTAATCCAATAATATTTATTCCAATGTACTGCCTAGTTATTATTTGAATAAGAATTGATAAAAAAAATATATCAGTAGTTAAAAAAAAAGTTTAATAATATTTTTTTCTCTTCAACTGAAATAATAATTTGGTAAAAATTTATAGTTTTTTTAAAAAAAAAATTTTTTTTTAAAATCGGAGGAGAAAGGAATATTAAGATTAAACGGAAAGCATTTATATTTAGAAGTTTGGGAAATATATAAACGTTAGGCAAATTCTGAAATTCATTTAGTATTTAAACAAAGTCAAGGAAACCACAACATGGGCAAAGGCTGGATCTATAATGTTCCTAAAGAGAGTTTGCAGAAAATTTTAGAGGAATTCGGCATCGAGCGCTCTAGCGGTACCGTCGACGAACTTCGCAGGTTACTATCCGGATTTATAACATCGCTGGATTTGACAGACGCGGCGATGGATCGTTTAAAGATACTGGAAAAGCAATGGAGCCGAGGGATTTCGACTACAACGAAACAGGCTCCTACCACGATCGTTCAGGCACCACAAGTAGCAAACGCGGAGGCCTATCAAGACACAGCAGACACATTACACGACAATTTGGTAGCAGGTAACAATGTATCAACTAGACAGGTACCAATAAATTCATCTCACATGAGTTATTCGGACGTGATGGACAAAGTTCGTAGGTGGTCTTGCTGATACGACGGGGGCAAAGACCCCATCAGTTTTATAGAAAGAATCGAAGAGCTTGCTGAGGCATACGAATTGCCTAAACATTTATTGCGACGAACAATGCCAGAGCTCTTAAAAGATAAAGCTCTGAGCTGGTTTCGAAACAATAATTGCGGTTGGCCCACCTGGGAATTTTTCAAACGAGATTTCCTGAAGTTCTTCTTACCGTCGAGATATTTTGAAGAACTAGAAGACAATATACGCAGGAGAGTACAAGGAACACGGGAAAAATACAAAGATTATGTTTTGTCCATGCAAACATTAATGCGACATGTAAATTACACGGAAGAGCAAAAGCTACAACGGATATATAGAAATAGTCAGCGGGACTATCTTCTATATATCAGAAGAAGCGATTTTTCATCACTAGAGGAACTAATATCACTCGCTGATGATTTTGAGGGAATTCGACAAGAGCCCGAATCTACACGCATGATTCCAACTCAACGACGACCGCTACCAGAATCAAATCGGATGATGTCTTCAATACCAGTTGATTCAAGAATAGATCCACGAACCGCTTGCAGGAAATGCGGTGAAAATGGCCACTTCCGACAGAACTGCCGCAACGAATGGAAGTTGTTTTGCTGGGAATGTGGGAAACAAGGAATTAAAACGATGGATTGCTGCAGAAAGGCGTCGGGAAACGCCTTGTGTGTCCAACAGAGGCGAGGGCTGTTGGAACCAAAGAAGTCAACCACCCCTCGTATCCCGAGAAATGTTTAGGAGTCAACAAAGACAGAATTTTTGCAAAGGTCGCCCTGGGACAAGAATTAATTACTGCAACGATTGACACAGGAGCTTCCAGGAGTTTTATAAGCGAGATAGCAGCTATGATGGTCGTCGGTGAAATCACGAGGACGGACGTAAAGGTTAAAATGGCTGACGGCACAATACAGGTGATCAAAGAAGCTCTGAACATTACCATACGATTAGGCACAGCGGAATGCACAATGCCGCTTCTAATACTACGCGATGCCACGGATAATGTAATTCTTGGTCTCGATTTTCTCACCAACATCGGAGCTACATTCAGCTGTGGTGGAGAAACCATAACTTTGGGGACCAAGCCACAAACGGAAGAAGTCATAGTATGTTCTACAATTCGAGCAACAAACGTGGAGATAGGTGCGAAAAGTATGGAAGACACGACAGAGGCACCTAATACAACAACAGAACAGGAAGAAGCAGTCGTAAAAGTCACGGAAAACCATAATCAAAGCGTGGATGAATTCCTTAATGAAGAACTGGAAAAATTTGACACTCTGGAAGGACCGTGTAATCTCGCCTCACATAAAATAATAATGAAGGACGACAGACCAATGAAGCAGAGGTATTACCCCAAAAATCCAGCAATGCAGGCGATAATAAACGAGGAAATAGACGAGTTATTGGAAAAGGGTCACATCCAACCGTCGAAAAGTCCTTACAGCTCACCAATTGTTTTGGTAAAGAAAAAAATGTAAAGTGGCGCCTCTGCATCGACTATCGACAGCTAAATGCACGATCAGTTCCTGATGCATACCCACTACCACGGATCCAACACATTTTAGATCGCTTACGCGATGCAAAATATATAAGTAGTCTCGATTTTAAGAACGGTTACTGGCAAATACCGATGAGCCAAGAAAGCAAACAATATACCGCATTCACAGTACCAGGAAGGGGGTTATTTCAATGGTGCGTAATGCCATTTGGGCTACATTCAGCGCCTGCAACATTCCAAAGAGCATTAGACAGAGTTATTGGACCAGAGATGGAACCACATGCCTTCGCGTACCTCGACGATATCATCGTGATTGGAAAATCACTTGAAGAACATATGGCTAACTTAAGGGAAGTGTTTCGCCGACTTCGATCTGCAAATTTGATGATTAACAAAGAAAAATGTGAGTTTTTCAAAGAAGATCTGAAGTACCTAGGACACGTAGTTAGCCGTCAAGGTATTCACACCGATCCAGACAAAGTGGCAGCTATCAAGGAACTTACGCCACCAACAGATGTCAAGGGAGTTCGCAGGTTCTTAGGAATTGCATCATGGTACCGACGTTTTGTTCCAGATTTCGCCGAGTTAGCAGCCCCACTCACCAGTATGTTAAAGAAAGGTAAACGTTGGAATTGGTCTGAAGAACAGCAGCAAGCATTTGAAATGTTAAAACAGAAGCTCACGGAAGCACCAGTGCTGACCTGTCCAGATTTTTCAAAAACATTCACATTACAAACAGATGCGAGCAACTACGGATTGGGCGCTGTACTCACGCAAGATAGTGAAGATGGTGAAAAGGTAATCGCCTACGCGAGCCGGCGATTAAATCAGGCCGAGCGAAACTACACAACGACGGAGAAAGAGTGTCTTGCAATTGTATGGGGAATTAGGAAGATGAGAGCATATCTAGAAGGTTATCGATTTTGTGTGGTGACGGACCACCTCTCACTGAAATGGTTAAATTCTTTGGAGAACCCCTCAGGACGAATTGCAAGATGGGCACTAGAATTACAACAGTACAAATTTGATGTCAAGTATCGAAAGGGAAAGTGGAATGTGGTCGCCGATACACTTTCGAGACAGCCTATGGAAAGCCTCAACAAAGTTTCAGCAACCGAGGAAAAGTGTCACTGGATCACAACAAAGATGACAGAAGTCAAGAAAAATCCCGAAAAATTTCCGGACTACATCATTGAAAACGGGCAACTGTACCGACATATTCCTGGACAGTCAAACGATGAAGATTGCGCGGAATGGAAGCTCTGTGTGTCTAGTTATCATAGAAAGCGAGTTCTTCAAGAAAACCACGACGCTCCAAGTGCAGGTCATCCGGGAATTAGAAAGACGGTGTCAAGGATTATGAACCGTTACTACTGGCCAGGTATGTTTAGAGATATAAGGAAGCATGTGCGCTGCTGCGAGTCGTGTCAGAAGTACAAACCGGTGCAGGAAAGGGTAGCTGGAAAGATGCTTACCCAGTTGCCACAGGAGCCTTGGTCGATTGTATGCGCAGATTTCATCGGACCCTTACCAAGGTCAAAACACGGGAATACCATGATTCTAGTCGTTTTCGACAAATTCTCGAAATGGACGGAGATAATACCCCTAAGGCAAGCCACTATGTCAAGTCTGAAGAAGGCTTTTAGAGAGAGAATCCTGGCGAGATATGGAGTACCGAAAGTGCTCATAACAGATAACGGAGCCCAATTCAGCGGCAGGCCGTTTCGTCGATTTCTGCAGGATCTCGGAATTAGTCAGCAATTTACAGCTCCCTATACGCCACAGGAGAACCCAACAGAGAGGGCAAACAGGAACGTGAAGAGAATTCTAGCACAGGTAACCAACAACAAGCAAACGCAGTGGGACGAATTCATCCCAGAAGTTTCATTGGCTATTAATACTATGACGTCGGAGACAACAGGGTTCAGTCCAGCTTTCCTTACCCAGCGACGGGAACCGCGATTACCAGCAACCCTTTTTGACGAAGTCACCACAGGCACAGGAACAGCACCACAGAGTCCAGAGTACAGAGAGAACAGATTACAGGAGATTTTCCACATCGTGAGAAGAAATCTTGAGGGGGCAGCAAAAGACCAGAGCCGCCACTACAACTTACGGCGAAGAGAGTGGAATCCGGCAGTCGGAACTTTGGTACTAGTTAAAACGCACCCATTATCCAAAGCAGCAGACAAGTTCACAGCAAAACTGGCTCCAAAATACGATGGACCATATCGAATCATGCGTTATACGTCACCGGTTATTGTCCAACTGAGCAGCGTGGATAGTGCGAAGAAACTGGTAGCCCATATCAGAGATCTCAAGGAGTATCAACAAACTACCAACGAACAAACAGACATCGACCAACCTAGTAGTTCGAAGTAGCGTAGATTCTATGTGTAATCTAGCATTGTGTCGTCCATGATAGAAAATAGAATTATCTCGCTAGTATATTTTTTCTTTTCAGCAAATTTACCAGAACACAACAACAACAACAACAACAACAAAATTCAACAATGTCGACAATTTTCAACGATGAACTAGACGACATCATTGCAATCATCAAGAATGAAGAGGCCCAAGCTTCGGCCGACGGGACCCTACGTCGCGTGACAGTCCTCGCGACGGGGTTAGATGGAGACGAAGAAGGGTCGCTGTCTCCCTCGTTTCCGGCGTCCGGCGGCACCGACGAAAGCGGACCATTGGTGATATACCCACCGTGGCGTGGAGGAGTTACACTCCGTATGGCGGATTATCGGCGACTAGCGGCGGGCCGATTTCTTAATGACGCCATTATCGAGTTTTGGCTAAAATATGTCATGGCGAACAAACTGCCAGAACAACAACGGCTGAAGACTCATGTCTTCAGCACTTTTTTTTATAATAAGATTAGCCAGCCAAACTCGTCGAAAAGAGAACGCCACGCGTCGGTACAACGATGGACGAGGAAGGTGGACATCTTTAATATGGACCACGTGCTCATCCCAGTGAACCATAACCAGCACTGGTTTTTAATGGTCCTGTGTCACATCGGATTGAACGGTCTTAGCTTCACGGTGGTGAAAGAGGATGGCAGAAGGGGAATGAAGTACCCGTGCATCCTGCAGTTTGACTCTAATCACGTCAAGCCCCGCAAGGTGGTCGCGCAATACATTCGCGAATACCTAGACGAAGAGTGGAAAGTACGCAAAACTGAACAAGGCCCGAGGTCTTTTATGGAGGAGGCCGTTTGCCTGCAGGCACCCAAGGCACCACAACAGCCGAACGGATACGACTGTGGGGTGTATACATTAGAGTACGCCGAAAAACTTTTGTTTGACCCCATTGAGGATTATTGGGACCTAAACTGTGAAGGGTGGTTCAGTCATGAAGATATAAAAGCAAAAAGGCAGGACATAGCCGCGGTAGTAAGGCAACTCACGATGGAGAGTGGGAGGGGATCTCATAAGTTTCCCACTATTCGGTTCAACGAGGACACCGAGAGGCCCCCGAAGCCCACTAGGGTTCCGAACCCGGAATTAATACCGCAAAAACGAGCACCAATCCCCGATCCCACGACAGAGATGCATTCCTATTACGATGCAGTGACCGGGTCCTACTACAACGACCTCTACGAAGAAGTCCACCGGCTCGCAGAAGATACCAAACCGCCTGAAGCTATTGGAAGACTAGAGGACGGGGAATCGATCGCCACAACGCCAGAGATATTTTACAGCGTGGATGAGTTGGAAAGCTCAAACGTCAGTCCCGATGTAATCATGGAAATCCGGCAACGGTACGTACATCTACACCAACCAGGCCGGAGAAGAAGCCGGATTCAGTTCATTTATGGGAATCGGCGGGTGACTCTAACAAAAAATAAAATTGTAATCGGCCCTCATCGGGAAGAAAGGAGGGGATATGAGGAAAATTAAATTTTCCTCATAAAATTTAACACGCACCACCCATGTAGAACCCGGCCTACATGACACCTGAGCTCTCCTCAGTTTGATCGCAAACTGAGTGAGAGTGATCGCTTTTGTGCGGACCCAAACGGCGATGGATTTAATTCGATAAAACTCTCCACTAAAATGTTTGAGAGAGGGGGCATCAAACGCGACGTCGACGTCGAAAAATGCATGAATTTTAGCTCGTAAACAAGAAGTTAATATATACTCTCTTGTTTTCACTTAAAAGAACTGCGTTTAAAAACATTAGAAGTAAACAAAAACAACATGTTCAATGCAGATGAAGATGACCGTTAGGTCAAATAATTGAAACTAACCAAACGCTTTACATAAGCAAAGAGCAATGAACATATTGTTTTTTTTACACTTGGAATTAACCCGTCTACAACCGGCAAATAAAAAAAAGAACAAAATCTTAGGCAACAACAACATCTGAAATGCAGATGTTTTGTAGACTGGACTTTGAACATATAATTCGAAAACGGTAATTATCAAGTAAATAAGCATGAAAATTGGCTATAAAAGAGGGACAAGATTTAGAATAGTCCTCTTTGGAAAATCCTGCTTCAGGTGAGTTGCTCGTATTTTTTCCTTTCCGTCGTAAAAATTAACAAGTAGAAATAATATAGCCGAGGGCTTTTAAGTGTCGGCCTATATTATATAGAATTTAGATATAGCAAGTAGTTAACTACAAGTAGAAATAATATAGCCGAGGGCTTTTAAGTGTCGGCCTATATTATATAGAATTTAGATATAGCAAGTAGTTAACTACAAGTAGAAATAATATAGCCGAGGGCTTTTAAGTGTCGGCCTATATTATATAGAATTTAGATATACCAAGTAGTTAACTACGAGTAGAAATAATATAGCCGAGGGCTTTTAAGTGTCGGCCTATATTCTATAGAATTTAGATATAGCAAGTAGTTAACTACAAGTAGAAATAATATAGCCGAGGGCTTTTAAGTGTCGGCCTATATTATATAGAATTTAGATATAGCAAGTAGTTAACTACAAGTAGAAATAATATAGCCGAGGGCTTTTAAGTGTCGGCCTATATTATATAGAATTTAGATATATCGAGTAATTAAATCCAAGTAAAAATAATATAGCCGAGGGCTTTTAAGTGTCGGCCTATATTATATAGAACCTAGATCCATCAAGTAGTTCAATCCAAGTAAACATAATATAGCCGAGGGCTATTAAGTGTCGGTCTATATTATATAGAACCCGAATTCAAGGAATATATTATTAAGAAAAATTAATCAACTTTGTACCAGAGGAGAAAAGAGTAAAATACTGTACCATGTTGAGAATTACTATGTCATTTAGAAATTAAGCTAAAATGTAACTTGAATTCTGTTAAAATAAAATCAAGAAAAAAACAAACTAGAGTTTTTTTTCCTTTCGATAGAGTTGTATTCAATTTAACTTTTTTTTTCCTTATAAAAAACTTTGAATCGTGGCACCGGCGGGTATACCGCGGCAACCAAGAAGGGAACTTCGTTACAAAAGATTACTAGCATTAAGACACCTTGTTAGCCATAATCTTCTTAGTCGATAAGAATTAGATTTTGAAAATAAATGTGTTAAACAACAGCTTACACTGGTCCCATCATTTAATAAATTTTCTTGAATATTCGAACCTGGACAGCCCTGAGTCCACCTCAGCTATAGACAAGGTCCACGGACCTAATAAAAAAACACCGCCTGTAGGTGACCGAGTCTAAAAGGTCGCTTCATAGTATAAACGTTAACTTAGACTTTATATCCTATTCCCCAAATGCCCGAAAGTGGGCGTCACGATTGTCCAATTTCGCCCATTTTTTAAATTATATTTTTAACTGAGACGGCAAGTGCGTATATAAAATTTCACCTTCAAATATATAAACCGAGTTGGGAAATTAAGGCTCAATGTGAACAAATAAATTGTATTTCCAAGCCTTTGAAAAGTGTGAGATAATATGGTCAGAGATCAAGACTTTTTCCATCAACCACACATAAATGTCCCAACCACGGTAGGCACAGGGTTGGCGGAGCAGCGACTGATGTATTTGGAAAGCATAACAGAAAGAGCAATTTCAACCGCATGCAACGGAGATTGCTCCAAAGCAGTGCAACATTGCTCAACCCATCACGCAAGGGCGTGAGAATACGAAGGATATCAGGCTTTCTTTAGAAGATATGGTTGTTGGCTCACGAACGTAGTTGTTAAACAGGCTGTCATTTGTTAAAAGTTGTTTCTGCTACCTATGTACATACATGTCGTTGTGGTAATATAGGTAATATGATGAAATATGTTTCATGAAATGCTACCATGCGCAGTTAAAATTTCTTTTAAAGATATTTCAAAAATATCGATTTCAAATGAAGAATTCTGATTTACAAATGTGAAATTCTGATTTTATACTGATTTTATGTGCTGAATTACAATTGAAAAATTCTGATCTACAATTAAAAAAGGTGTAGAGTTACCCAAGTTACACACCACCCGGTGTACCAACATAATATTAATGTTTGAAAAGCCCAGTGATGTAAACTCATATACACTGAATACGTTAAGCCTCCGTCATATTTCGAAGATTCTTTACTTCGCTTTGATTTACAAAAAGAAACAGGTTCCTAAATTTTCTAAATAATTTAATAATAATTTTTACTTATTGTACCCACGTGATCCATTTGCAAGGGTTAATATGAAGTTTCTCGTTTTGTTTAAAATAAAATCCAATACCAATTTTGAATTGAATCCCAAAATAATGCTCTTTAACTTTATAATAAATATGGAAATTTCTTATTTCAATAAATAATACTCAAAAAAATTGAATCAACTGAAATTGCATGCACTTTCATATATAAGAATGTAAGACTAAACCAGTAAAAGCTTTTATGTACGAAATAACTTTAAGGTTCGCGATTAGAGGGCTTAATGAAATATAAAGCCTGAATTTTAGCTAATACTATTGCGGTAAAATTAATTTAACAATTTTTAAAGCAGATTAAATTTTTAAATACTCATGATATTTTCGGGGTGGCTTTTTCAAGCAATTTATAATTAAGTTATTTACATATGTATTACGCACGCTTGGAGTTACGGAACCTAATTTAGTGTCAGCCCACTCATATTGGTACTCTGCAACCGCTAACCTAAGTGTTGTCTGGTAAACATTAAAGACGACAACAATACATTAAATTACGGGACAGAAGATTGATTTGGGTTTGATTCAGAAAATCGAGTATTTGGAAGTATTTATGAAACAGTGCTTGCTAAAAGTTAGAAAACCATTTTACATTTAAAATTGAAATTTTGTGTGAAATTTGTGAATTTAGGTTGCTCGTAAAGGCAACCAACTATTGTTCTTTAATATTGCTTTATGTTTTACTATATTTTTCCAACCGATTTGAAAAATCAATCCAATTTCAAAAATCAGAAACCAACCACACTCTTTTGACGTTTTAACGTTTAAATCCATTCTGATTTTTTTGGGACTATTAATAAATGTTCTGTTACATCAGAGGTATGGCAAAAGATTTAAAATTAGCATTCCTAAGGAGCCACAGAACTCTTGGGCTTATATATTTTTCATTTTCCAAAAAGTTAATTAAAAGATTCCTAATTGTTTCATGTTTTTTTGACAAATAAAGTAATAATTGAATTGAGTGTTTCAAATCGGTTGGATAAATATAATAAGACATAAAACAATATTAAAGAGCAATAACTGGATGTCTCCACAAGCAGCTTAAATTGCCAAATTTTACACAAAATTTCACTTTTACATGTAAATATATCTTCTAAATTTTAGCAAGTACTGTTTCATAAATACCAAAACCGGTTTTTTCTAGATCAAAATTTTCTGTCCCGTAATTTAAAGTATTAGTAGACAAAATTTAGGTTAGCGGTTTCAGAGTACCAATTTGAGTGGGCTGTTGTTGTTTCATCAGCAAAATGGCGAAATGAACTGCAGAATATAAATGAATGAATTTGTCCCTTGTGCGATACTTGGTTCCTTGATATTTACTGGGGACACCAAGCAGCGAGTTGTCGTATCGACAAAACAGAATATTATGACTGCAATCAGGCATGCATTTGTATTATTTAATTATTTAATTTAATTTAATACTGAATTAGAAAAGGGAAATTAATAAAATTCGATTTATTCAAATTTAATTAATGTCAAATTGACAGTTTTCTGACTGCTTGATAAAATTTTAGAGGAAATTAGGTAACCAACCGAATTCAGTAATTTAACGCCTTTAATTGGGAATTTTTGCTTATTTTCGCTATTTTACCCGGAATTGAAATTACTTTATTACAGTAAAAAACCAAACATCGACCGTCAAGAAATTAATTTTAAATATTTGAGACTGTCAACAATTCTAATGTGGCTGAAAAAAATTCAAGCTAAGAAAAATTGTTTTTCGAAAATGGAAGATTTAATCGAATTGTACCAATCTCAATCAAGTTTCAATCGACTTATTGATATGCTGGAATCTGACGAAGAAGACAACCGTTTCGGAATTGAAGGTGAGCAGTATAGGATAACGAATAGAACGAATAGATTTAAGTAAATGGGACACGGAGACTTTTTCTTTCGCTTTCGTTTATCAAAGCCTATAGTAGTCAAATTTTGCAGAAAATAAAGCCTTCTTTCGTTCATATTCCAGAAAGATGAATTCTTATCTTGTCACTTTTCTACTATGAAAATTTTGTGATTATAATACTTTAATTTCATAGAAGAAACTATTAAAAAATAAATATGCAATAGGAACAAATATACAAAATACATATATTTCCTTTATTCCTAGAAATTGTCATATTCGCCCCATTGCAAAATTACTGATTTCATTACAACTCTATGCGCTAGGATCGACGAAACAACCAATCGCTGACTTTGCAGGGGTCAGCATATCATCAGTGTCCAATATTCTTAAAAAAGTTACTCTTGCAATTACTTAGCAACGTCCAACGTATACTAAAATACCAAAAACACTCCATTATTTCGATGTGAATCTGATGTCTATCAGTTATACAACGAAAGCCATATTCGCCCGCATAATGTTATCGAACTAACGTTTGGTGTCATAGGGCGACGACTTCCGGTTTTCTCCACAGGCCTCCGCGTAAAATTGATTATAGTAAAGTAAAGTTAACTTAAATTAAAAAAGTTAATAAAGTAAAGTTAAAGTCAAATTTAAATGAAATATGTCGAATTTAAATTACTTCATATTTAAATGATGATTTCTTGATAGACTGTTTGCTTAAATGGAACTGAATAAAACTAATATTTGGTTGAAGATGTTCAATTTTTAGTTGCTCTAACAAGCCTGTTAACTACAATAGATAACTCTAGACGTTAAATACTGGTGAATAAAGTGACCCTTAAACTTAAAACTTATGAACTTAATATTAAACTTAAACCAAAAACTTAAAATTTAAATTTGGCCTATTCAATATTCGGCCTTCCTGTGCAAAATAATCTGAAAACATTTTGCGCATATCTTCTGCCGAATCATTACTATTCACAAACTGCCTATCAGCTTGTGTCTGTGGCAAAGTTAGAGCATCACTATCCTCAATTAGAACATTATGCAGATCAGAGCAAACCTTCACAATATCCTCAACTCTGGTCACCTTTCGCAGCTCAACCAACTTCAAAAGTATTCTAAGTCGAGCAATCAGCTGTCCGAAAGTTCATTCCACTACTTGCCTTGCTCTTGAGAGGCGCTGGTTTTATATTATCCTCTCTTGGTTATTCCGGTAGGAATATTTTTCGCACACTTAAATGATGTTTGTCAAAGCCTCCAAAGCTTCATTTGAATTTTATTCCTTTCGCCAGCTTTTAACCCAGCAGCTTCTTCGACGAGCTCTGCCAATTTTCTCCACTTGTTCCACAGTATTTAAAACTAACTCTATTATATCTGCGTCTTCATTCCGATTAATGAATAATGCATCCACAAAATCTATCGCCATCGAAAATAACGCAATTTTAATATCTTCAATATCTTCCATATTCAACTTAACGCCCACCACCCACGAAATTAAATGTAATCAAACAATGTTCGAAAGTAGTAAAGACGCAGTAGTAAAAGGCACTTTCTAAAAAATCATACGTGGGGATACAACCCACATTTTAATCTGTCCCCCGTGATCCCCTTAATTCCCAAAAAGAGCTTTACTGCCTCTTCGGTGCTGTCTCGTCGTAATTAACATGTTCTTGTTCAGCCGAGGAAAACATTTTATATCGAGATTTGCGGCTGATACTTCTCCTGAGGATAGTCTCTATATTAGTAATCAGTTGGGTTTTAATGACGCAAGTATTACTATAAAATATTACTTCAGGTCAATGAAATCGTACTCTTCTTTCAATGTGAACTTACCTGAGCATTTATCTCAACATGTTTTGAATTCGAGTTTCTGGCCAAAGAATGATGTCATTCATGAATTTGTTTATAGGCCGAGAAAAAATCGTGCTTCAAAAAACTAATTAGTCCTTCATCTACTCCCGTCAACGCACCTGCTAATCGATTGCGACATTGCTCAGCAGTTTTCAGTATATCAATTTTGTACCAAAGTGCTCGAGGCTTAAATACTAAGCTAACTAATTTGCGTGTTAATTCAGTTGGCCTTGATTTCGATTTAATAGTGCTTGCTGAAACATGGCTGAAACCTCATACTCTAAAGTTAGAAATTTTATCATCGGAATACACCATCTACCAAAATGACAGGGACTTCTCTCTGACTAATTTGTCCAGAGATGGAGGAGTTTTGATTGCGGTGAAGTCTTCTTACTTTTCGCGTGAGGTACAACTTTTAGTGGATGATGTAATCGACTTTTGCTGCATCTTTGTGAAAACGTAACGGTGCTGTTTGGTGCTTGAATTATATTACTCGTTCATATATTCCTCCGAATTCTAATAACCTCACATATAACAAGCATTTCAGCTGCATTGAAAGTTTATGTGATAAACTGTCGAATACTGATAAGCCGATTGTTCTTGGTAATTCCAATATGCCTACCGTTAATTGGATGAGTAGTATGGATGCTCATAATATACTTTTGCCGTTCTCAGATGCTGATCATGATGATAGCTATGTGAATGGTTTATCTGCACTTAACCTTTACCAGGTTAACTATGTTCGAAACTCGTTTAATCGGTGCTTGGATCATATTTGTGGATAATCCGAATTTTTTGACTCAGTTTCGACTTCTCCGTTGGTCATACTGAGGATAAACATCATCAGACTTTACTTTTAAAAATGAGGGTGTTGAATAATACAATATCACAACGCAGGATGAATGTTCAAATTAAAAAGGAGCTTTGCTTCAGTAAGACAAACTACTCACGTCTAAAGTATTTTCTCCGCTGCCTTGATTGGAGTAGTATTCTGAATTTGAAAGATAATCATTCGGATCAATACTTGGATTTCGCCGTTGAGTCCTCCAACTGTACGCTCTTACAGTCTTTAATTTCCTGGGTGCCTCAATGTCTAAAATCAGATGTTACAAGCCCTACTTTGTTTAATGAAAACTTAATGCGATTAAGGAATTTAAAGGCGAAATATTACAAATTGTTCTGTGCTAATAATTCCGCTGTTAATTATATGAATTATAATTCTACAAGAAACTTATACCAGCCACTTTGGAAGCAATCTTATAACACCTATCTTGGAAAAATGAAGTCTTCTTTGTTGCGTAATCCTAGATTTTTTGGGATTTTGTTAACTCGGAAAGGAAGTGTAATGTATTTCCAGCTATTATTAAGCTTGGCAAAATTGAGTCGGATGAAATTTTGAGTATTTGCAATTTGTTTGGAGACTTTTTTATGTCAACGTACTTGAAGTCAACATATTTGTGCTCTTTTTTTTTTTTTTTTTTGTTCTATCTCTCATCCCATAATCAACGAATGGATAGTTCTTAAAGCTCTTCAAGATTTAAAATGCAATTTCAAAACTGATCCTGACCATATTCCGTCGTGTATTTTAAAATTTTGTGCGGATGAATTAGTTACACCAGTTACACTCCTGGTTGATTGTTCATTGCGTTCAGAATATGTTCCTTCAAATTGGAAGTCGTCTTTTATTATACCGCCGCATAAATCTGGAAATAAATGTCTAATTGATAATTACCGTGGTATTGCCAAATTAAGTGCTTTAACTAAATTATTTGAATAAATTGTGACCGATCAAATTTCTCGGAGTGTTTTTTCCTCTAATTCCCCCCATCAGCACGAATTCTGCAGTGGTAAATCAACAACGACTAACTTATTTGAATTGGTTTCCATGACAATAAAAAATGTTGCTCTTCTTAGTGGACCTTAGTGGACGTACTCGAAAAGTTTTGTTCAGAAGCATTTTGTCTGATGAATTCACGGTTACTTCTGTAGTTCCACAAGACCTCGGGTCACTGATGTTCACCTCGGGTCACTGATGTTTTTAATTTAAATAAAAGATCTCTCATCCATTGTTGGACATATCCTGCTATTTGCAGATGATGTTAAACTGCTCCTGTCATATTTTGATCCATCAGATGCACTTTTTCTTCAAAAGGATTTGGATAATTTAATTGAATGGTGCAAAATAAATTGTTTGAAGCTGAATCTAAAGAAATGTAAACAGATGACTTTCTCTCGTTCGCGCCAAGGGCTGAGTGTCGCCGAAACAGTTGAAAACTTTGGTGTTATTTTCGATCGCAAATTGCGATTCAATGATCATATTAATCATATTACAAGTAAGGCTATCAGCGTCTTGGGTTCTATAAAACGCTGGGCGAACGAATACGACGATCCATATATTTCAAAAACATTATATATATCGTTAGTGCAGCCCACTTTGGAATATGCTTCGCCAGTTTGGAGCCCAAAAATTGCTTGCAACATCACGTTAATGGAATCGATACAAAGCAATTTTTGCTTTTCTGTCTCCGCAACCCGAGATGGGATTCCAATTTAAGATTGCCATCATACGAGTCCATGTTAAAAGTAATAAATTTACCGTCTTTAATTAATCGAAGGATAATGCTGAATTCCACCTTTATATTCAAACTACTATATAACGTCACGGTTTCTGCGCATCTATTGAACGACATTCACATTTTCGTTCCCCGATGTTCTTCGAGACGACATGAATTCCGTTGTTTACCCTTTTACGGATCATTATTTGCACAGAATGAACCTCTTCGAAGTGCTTGTTCTGATTTGAACTTTGTATTTTCGGTGGCTAACTTGTCAGATTCTATTTTTGTTTCAAAACAAAAAGTCTTGTATTTTTATGTAATTGTATTAATTTCCTATATTCTTGTTATTTACTCTTGTATACGGCCTACGTTTTGGCTTAGAAATTATTGGTGCCGCAAATGTTGTTTATGTGAAAGCGGCAGTTCCAGGTAGATTTTCTGCTGGTTTGCCGCGCTCGGCCTTTAAAAAACTTGTGGTTCAACAAAAGAAGACAATCTTTGCTTCTCGATTTGCTACAGATAAAACTTCGGATGATATTCGGGAGCACATGTGTTCCCAGTTGGGATTGAGTGATTTAAGCATTTCTGTTAATAAATATAAATTCAAAACTCAAAGATCTTATTCATGCTTTAATATTCATCTACCTAATCATTTATTGGAACGTGGGTTGAGTCCTGATTTTTGGCCAAACAATGCTGTTTTGCATGAATATGTTTTCAAACCGATGGCAGGTCGTGGAAGCGCTGTAGTTTCATCCCAGGGTGCTGTTGCAAAAAAATAACCATGCATTCCTTTGACATTCCCTATCAAAATGTCAAAGGAATCAACACTAAATTAAACGACATTTTATTAAAAATCATTGATCCTGACTATAACATTATTGTGTTGAAATGACTCTGGTTTCTCCCGTCTAAAGCTGGGGTATAACTCAGGGTAGTCCAGTGTCTTCCAAGAAATTTATTTGACTTAGGGACCCGTTTTAATGATTAATGCTGTTGGTTTAGCTCTAATAACCTTTATTTCGCACTTTTAATTTATATATTCAGAGCAATTTTCTTAGGGTGGAAAAAACACGTAGGTCTTATTTTCTATCGATATTACCGAGCTTGGCATGTTTGGGTAGTATCGGTTGGTAATTGAACTGGCTGCTTATGTTTTGACCTGAATTGTCAGGTTGATCTGACTGCTTGATTTGATTTTACTCTGGTTTAACTTTGTTTTCTATTTGGATTTAACTTGTCTTGACCTCACTAGTTGGTCTTACTCTATTACTCGGCTTGACTTCTCGATTCCTTGATTGCTCGACTACTCGACTGCTCGATTGCTCGACCCAACTGCTCGACTCGACTCTATTGCTCGACTGCTCCACTCGACTGCTTGACTGCTCGATTGCTGAAAACCCAAAAAAGAAACAACAGCAGTGTCGTACTAGTTGTTCAATCAATCGTGGCATCGTGGCTGCAGTTCATGATGATCGAGGAGAAAGCATTGCTCCAGTTCACGTAACCCAAATATTTTCAGTCTCTCTCTCTCTCGACTGCTGAAAACCCAAAAGAAAAAAGCAAAGGAAACAACGACGGTGTCGTACTGGTTGTTCCATCAATCGTGGCATTGTGGCTGCAGTTCATGATGATCGAGAGAGAGAGAGAGAGAGATTACTTCCGTTCACGAAACCCAAGTAAGCCCTCTGGCTCTCTTTCTGGTGAGCAGAGAGAGCATGAACATCGGTCCACAAAACCCATATTCAGACTCTCCCAATCGTCCAGTATCGTCCGTGTATGTATGTCGAGAGAGGAAGATTACTACCGTTCACGAAACCCAAGTAAACACCCTGGCTCTCTCCCTGGTGAGTAGAGAGAGCATGAATAGCGGTTCCACGAAGCCCGTTTTCTGGCTCTCCCAGGCCTCCAGTATTGTCCGTGTATGTATGTCAAGAAAAGGAGATTATTTCCGTTCACAAAACCCAAGTAACCACCCTGGCTCTCTTTCTGATGAGCCGAGAGAGCATGAATATCGGTCCACAAAACCCATATTCTGGCTCTCTCGATTCTCCAGCTCTGTTCAGCTGTGCCACGAAAACGGGTGCCAGTCCCGTTGCGATAGGGGCAACAAAATGGCAGTGGCTAGTATGCTTGCACAGTTCACCTGCCAAATGAACTACGCACCCTAGTTCCGTACTCACCAAAGGCTTAAAAATTTTGCCACGGGTAATGTGCACCTAGGGTCATTATACCCTTATAATATAAAGCCCACTTATACAGCGCATTGTGGGTAGGCCCCCTTGTGGGAGCTTCGTGGTGGCTGTGGTTTTACCCAAAATTACGCGGGTGGAGACTATCGTCTCCACGTGAAGTTGCGTGTGGAGGAGTCCCACTCCCACAACTCGGCTGCCGGTAGCCACATACCGGAAGAGGTGTTAGATAGGCCTCGATCGCTTACCTGCGAGGAATGTCCTGTCCTATCCAGGATTCCATAAGTACATATATGCCGCAACAGGGTAAAATTGCAGCCGTGATCGTTCGTTGCCGATATAAAAGGTATTCCCTTATATATGCCGATATAAAAGGTAGGGCCCACCGTGGACTTAAGCCAGTCATGGCAGGCATCCACGTAAAACACCAAGAGACATCTGTCCCACGAAAACAAACACTTACCTCGACTGCTGTAAACCCAAAAGGCCGATTACTGTGTTTATTCACTATTTATACCCTTGCGTCTGCTGTGTTGTCATTGACCCGCAATATATAATTCCTATATTTCTCTCTTGTGCTCACCATACTTACTGGTCTCGGTGGTAGACGACCGGTATGCCCTACGGAGGCAACCGATATACCCTACATGCCAAGTTCTGCTTACAATAGTTTCTGATCTAATTCTAAAACTTACTAATCTACAAAATTTCATGTTTTCTTTATTTTAGGTTTCGTTATTATAACATTTCCTTATTTATCTTCTTTATTAAAATTCCATATTTCTAGTACCTTTCTTTTCATCCCAAAAATAAACTCTAACTTAACAATTTATATTCACACATTCTTTTATTCCAGGTCAATATTATTTTATTTCTTGCTCATATATTCAACTTGGTGAGACGCGTGATTTGCGTCCTCACAGTGATCACCGAAACATGGCTTAGACCTGAAGAAAAAACATGGTACCTCGGAAATATTTTCAAACAATTATGTCGTCTATCGTAGGGATCGAAGTCCAATATTAGCTAATCTAACTAAAGATGGCGGTGTGTTGATTGCTGTTACTTCGAATTACTATTCGCGTGGAATTATTCTGGTCGAAGCCCTGGAAATTGAGTTCAGCTGCGTTTATGTTAAACTTGCTAATTTCTGCATTTATGAATGCTGCTGTTATATTCCAACTAATTCTGAAGAGATAATATATGCTTCACATGCTGGATGTATTACGCTTGTGTTGGAGGGTATGCTACCGTGTGACAAATTTATTACTCTGGGTGATTTCAATTTGTCTTATATTTATTGGAAGACATGATAAAGCGGTTCATTTACCATCGTCTGACCGCGAATCTTATTTAAGTTTCCTAAATGATGTATTTTCCAGAGGACTTTTCCAAATTAATTGTGTACGGAACAGAAACAATCTTCTGTTGGATCTTATCTTTGTTGATGATAATGATACTTTAGATTCATCTCGTTGTGCGCCTCATGTCCTACCTGAAGATAAGCATCACCCAACTTTTAAAATTTAATTAGTACAATTTTTCC